>JBBDGP010004552.1:0-187619 GCA_037952835.1 Lithobates septentrionalis | reverse complement strand
CTCGCAGTCTCTTGTGATCTAGCCGTAGTCTCTAGCATTGTATTATAATGTGGTAGCGGTCTCTCGCAGTCTCCTGTGATCTAGCCGTAGTCTCTAGCATTGTATTATAATGTGGTAGCGGTCTCTCGCAGATTATAATGTGGTAGCGGTCTCTCGCAGTCTCCTGTGATCTAGCCGTAGTCTCTAGTATTGTATTATAATGTGGTAGCAGTCTCTCGCAGTCTCTTGTGATCTAGCCGTAGTCTCTAGCATTGTATTATAATGTGGTAGCGGTCTCTCGCAGTCTCCTGTGATCTAGCCGTAGTCTCTAGTATTGTATTATAATGTGGTAGCGGTCTCTCGCAGTCTCTTGTGATCTAGCCGTAGTCTCTAGCATTGTATTATAATGTGGTAGCAGTCTCTCGCAGTCTCCTGTGATCTAGCCGTAGTCTCTAGCATTGTATTCTAATGTGGTAGCAGTCTCTCGCAGTCTCCTGTGATCTAGCCGTAGTCTCTAGTATTGTATTATAATGTGGTAGCAGTCTCTCGCAGTCTCCTGTGATCTAGCCGTAGTCTCTAGTATTGTATTATAATGTGGTAGCAGTCTCTCGCAGTCTCTTGTGATCTAGCCGTAGTCTCTAGTATTGTATTATAATGTGGTAGCAGTCTCTCGCAGTCTCTTGTGATCTAGCCGTAGTCTCTAGTATTGTATTATAATGTGGTAGCAGTCTCTCGCAGTCTCTTGTGATCTAGCCGTAGTCTCTAGTATTGTATTATAATGTGGTAGCAGTCTCTCGCAGTCTCCTATGATCAGCCGCAGTCTCTAGTATTGTATTATAATGTGGTAGCGGTCTCTCGCAGTCTCCTGTGATCTAGCCGTAGTCTCTAGTATTGTATTATAATGTGTTGGCGGTCTCTCGCAGTCTCCTGTGATCTAGCCGTAGTCTCTAGTATTGTATTATAATGTGGTAGCGGTCTCTCGCAGTCTCTTGTGATCTAGCCGTAGTCTCTAGCATTGTATTATAATGTGGTAGCAGTCTCTCGCAGTCTCCTGTGATCTAGCCGTAGTCTCTAGTATTGTATTATAATGTGGTAGCGGTCTCTCGCAGTCTCTTGTGATCTAGCCGTAGTCTCTAGCATTGTATTATAATGTGGTAGCGGTGTCTCGCAGTCTCTTGTGATCTAGCCGTAGTCTCTAGCATTGTATTATAATGTGGTAGCAGTCTCTCGCAGTCTCTTGTGATCTAGCCGTAGTCTCTAGTATTGTATTATAATGTGGTAGCAGTCTCTCGCAGTCTCCTATGATCTAGCCGTAGTCTCTAGTATTGTATTATAATGTGGTAGCGGTCTCTCGCAGTCTCTTGTGATCTAGCCGTAGTCTCTAGCATTGTATTATAATGTGGTAGCAGTCTCTCGCAGTCTCCTGTGATCTAGCCGTAGTCTCTAGTATTGTATTATAATGTGGCAGCAGTCTCTCGCAGTCTCTTGTGATCTAGCCGTAGTCTCTAGTATTGTATTATAATGTGGTAGCGGTCTCTCGCAGTCTCCTGTGATCTAGCCGTAGTCTCTAGCATTGTATTATAATGTGGTAGCAGTCTCTCGCAGTCTCTTGTGATCTAGCCGTAGTCTCTAGCATTGTATTATAATGTGGTAGCGGTCTCTCGCAGTCTCCTGTGATCTAGCCGTAGTCTCTAGTATTGTATTATAATGTGGTAGCGGTCTCTCGCAGTCTCCTGTGATCTAGCCGTAGTCTCTAGCATTGTATTATAATGTGGTAGCAGTCTCTCGCAGTCTCTTGTGATCTAGCCGTAGTCTCTAGCATTGTATTATAATGTGGTAGCAGTCTCTCGCAGTCTCTTGTGATCTAGCCGTAGTCTCTAGCATTGTATTATAATGTGGTAGCGGTCTCTCGCAGTCTCTTGTGATCTAGCCGTAGTCTCTAGCATTGTATTATAATGTGGTAGCGGTCTCTCGCAGTCTCCTGTGATCTAGCCGTAGTCTCTAGCATTGTTATATAATGTGGTAGCGGTCTCTCGCAGTCTCCTGTGATCTAGCCGTAGTCTCTAGCATTGTATTATAATGTGGTAGCAGTCTCTCGCAGTCTCCTGTGATCTAGACGTAGTCTCTAGTATTGTATTATAATGTGGTAGCGGTCTCTCGCAGTCTCTTGTGATCTAGCCGTAGTCTCTAGTATTGTATTATAATGTGGTAGCGGTCTCTCGCAGTCTCCTGTGATCTAGCCGTAGTCTCTAGTATTGTATTATAATGTGGTAGCGGTCTCTCGCAGTCTCTTGTGATCTAGCCGTAGTCTCTAGCATTGTATTATAATGTGGTAGCGGTCTCTCGCAGTCTCTTTTGATCTAGCCGTAGTCTCTAGCATTGTATTATAATGTGGTAGCGGTCTCTCGCGGTCTCTTGTGATCTAGCCGTAGTCTCTAGTATTGTATTATAATGTGGTAGCGGTGTCTCGCAGTCTCTTGTGATCTAGCCGTAGTCTCTAGCATTGTATTATAATGTGGTAGCGGTCTCTCGCAGTCTCTTGTGATCTAGCCGTAGTCTCTAGTATTGTATTATAATGTGGTAGCGGTCTCTCGCAGTCTCCTGTGATCTAGCCGTAGTCTCTAGCATTGTATTATAATGTGGTAGCGGTCTCTCGCAGTCTCCTGTGATCTAGCCGTAGTCTCTAGTATTGTATTATAATGTGGTAGCGGTCTCTCGCAGTCTCTTGTGATCTAGCCGTAGTCTCTAGTATTGTATTATAATGTGGTAGCAGTCTCTCGCAGTCTCCTGTGATCTAGCCGTAGTCTCTAGCATTGTATTATAATGTGGTAGCGGTCTCTCGCAGTCTCCTGTGATCTAGCCGTAGTCTCTAGCATTGTATTATAATGTGGTAGCGGTCTCTCGCAGTCTCTTGTGATCTAGCCGTAGTCTCTAGTATTGTATTATAATGTGGTAGCAGTCTCTCGCAGTCTCCTGTGATCTAGCCGTAGTCTCTAGCATTGTATTATAATGTGGTAGCAGTCTCTCGCAGTCTCCTGTGATCTAGCCGTAGTCTCTAGCATTGTATTATAATGTGGTAGCGGTCTCTCGCAGTCTCTTGTGATCTAGCCGTAGTCTCTAGTATTGTATTATAATGTGGTAGCAGTCTCTCGCAGTCTCTTGTGATCTAGCCGTAGTCTCTAGTATTGTATTATAATGTGGTAGCGGTCTCTCGCAGTCTCCTATAATCTAGCCGTAGTCTCTAGTATTGTATTATAATGTGGTAGCGGTCTCTCGCAGTCTCCTGTGATCTAGCCGTAGTCTCTAGTATTGTATTATAATGTGGTAGCGGTCTCTCGCAGTCTCTTGTGATCTAGCCGTAGTCTCTAGTATTGTATTATAATGTGGTAGCGGTCTCTCGCAGTCTCTTGTGATCTAGCCGTAGTCTCTAGCATTGTATTATAATGTGGTAGCGGTCTCTCGCAGTCTCTTGTGATCTAGCCGTAGTCTCTAGCATTGTATTATAATGTGGTAGCGGTCTCTCGCAGTCTCTTGTGATCTAGCCGTAGTCTCTAGCATTGTATTATAATGTGGTAGCGGTCTCTCGCAGTCTCTTGTGATCTAGCCGTAGTCTCTAGCATTGTATTATAATGTGGTAGCGGTCTCTCGCAGTCTCTTGTGATCTAGCCGTAGTCTCTAGTATTGTATTATAATGTGGTAGCGGTGTCTCGCAGTCTCTTGTGATCTAGCCGTAGTCTCTAGCATTGTATTATAATGTGGTAGCAGTCTCTCGCAGTCTCTTGTGATCTAGCCGTAGTCTCTAGTATTGTATTATAATGTGGTAGCGGTCTCTCGCAGTCTCCTATGATCTAGCCGTAGTCTCTAGTATTGTATTATAATGTGGTAGCAGTCTCTCGCAGTCTCCTGTGATCTAGCCGTAGTCTCTAGCATTGTATTATAATGTGGTAGCGGTCTCTCGCAGTCTCCTGTGATCTAGCCGTAGTCTCTAGTATTGTATTATAATGTGGTAGCGGTCTCTCGCAGTCTCTTGTGATCTAGCCGTAGTCTCTAGCATTGTATTATAATGTGGTAGCGGTCTCTCGCAGTCTCTTGTGATCTAGCCGTAGTCTCTAGTATTGTATTATAATGTGGTAGCAGTCTCTCGCAGTCTCCTATGATCTAGCCGTAGTCTCTAGTATTGTATTATAATGTGGTAGCGGTCTCTCGCAGTCTCTTGTGATCTAGCCGTAGTCTCTAGCATTGTATTATAATGTGGTAGCGGTCTCTCGCAGTCTCTTGTGATCTAGCCGTAGTCTCTAGCATTGTATTATAATGTGGTAGCGGTCTCTCGCAGTCTCTTTTGATCTAGCCGTAGTCTCTAGCATTGTATTATAATGTGGTAGCGGTCTCTCGCAGTCTCTTTTGATCTAGCCGTAGTCTCTAGCATTGTATTATAATGTGGTAGCGGTCTCTCGCAGTCTCTTTTGATCTAGCCGTAGTCTCTAGTATTGTATTATAATGTGGTAGCGGTCTCTCGCAGTCTCTTGTGATCTAGCCGTAGTCTCTAGCATTGTATTATAATGTGGTAGCGGTCTCTCGCAGTCTCTTGTGATCTAGCCGTAGTCTCTAGTATTGTATTATAATGTGGTAGCAGTCTCTCGCAGTCTCCTATGATCTAGCCGTAGTCTCTAGTATTGTATTATAATGTGGTAGCGGTCTCTCGCAGTCTCTTGTGATCTAGCCGTAGTCTCTAGCATTGTATTATAATGTGGTAGCGGTCTCTCGCAGTCTCTTTTGATCTAGCCGTAGTCTCTAGCATTGTATTATAATGTGGTAGCGGTCTCTCGCAGTCTCTTTTGATCTAGCCGTAGTCTCTAGCATTGTATTATAATGTGGTAGCGGTCTCTCGCAGTCTCTTTTGATCTAGCCGTAGTCTCTAGCATTGTATTATAATGTTGGTAGCGGTCTCTCGCAGTCTCCTGTGATCTAGCCGTAGTCTCTAGCATTGTATTATAATGTGGTAGCGGTCTCTCGCAGTCTCTTTTGATCTAGCCGTAGTCTCTAGCATTGTATTATAATGTGGTAGCGGTCTCTCGCAGTCTCTTTTGATCTAGCCGTAGTCTCTAGCATTGTATTATAATGTGGTAGCGGTCTCTCGCAGTCTCTTTTGATCTAGCCGTAGTCTCTAGCATTGTATTATAATGTGGTAGCAGTCTCTCGCAGTCTCTTGTGATCTAGCCGTAGTCTCTAGCATTGTATTCTAATGTGGTAGCAGTCTCTCGCAGTCTCCTGTGATCTAGCCGTAGTCTCTAGTATTGTATTATAATGTGGTAGCAGTCTCTCGCAGTCTCCTGTGATCTAGCCGTAGTCTCTAGTATTGTATTATAATGTGGTAGCGGTCTCTCGCAGTCTCTTGTGATCTAGCCGTAGTCTCTAGTATTGTATTATAATGTGGTAGCAGTCTCTCGCAGTCTCTTGTGATCTAGCCGTAGTCTCTAGTATTGTATTATAATGTGGTAGCAGTCTCTCGCAGTCTCCTATGATCTAGCCGCAGTCTCTAGTATTGTATTATAATGTGGTAGCGGTCTCTCGCAGTCTCCTGTGATCTAGCCGTAGTCTCTAGTATTGTATTATAATGTGTTGGCGGTCTCTCGCAGTCTCCTGTGATCTAGCCGTAGTCTCTAGTATTGTATTATAATGTGGTAGCAGTCTCTCGCAGTCTCCTGTGATCTAGCCGTAGTCTCTAGTATTGTATTATAATGTGGTAGCAGTCTCTCGCAGTCTCCTATGATCTAGCCGCAGTCTCTAGTATTGTATTATAATGTGGTAGCGGTCTCTCGCAGTCTCCTGTGATCTAGCCGTAGTCTCTAGTATTGTATTATAATGTGGTAGCGGTCTCTCGCAGTCTCCTGTGATCTAGCCGTAGTCTCTAGTATTGTATTATAATGTGGTAGCGGTCTCTCGCAGTCTCCTGTGATCTAGCCGTAGTCTCTAGTATTGTATTATAATGTGGTAGCGGTCTCTCGCAGTCTCTTGTGATCTAGCCGTAGTCTCTAGTATTGTATTATAATGTGGTAGCAGTCTCTCGCAGTCTCCTGTGATCTAGCCGTAGTCTCTAGTATTGTATTATAATGTGGTAGCAGTCTCTCGCAGTCTCTTGTGATCTAGCCGTAGTCTCTAGTATTGTATTATAATGTGGTAGCGGTCTCTCGCAGTCTCCTATAATCTAGCCGTAGTCTCTAGTATTGTATTATAATGTGGTAGCGGTCTCTCGCAGTCTCCTGTGATCTAGCCGTAGTCTCTAGTATTGTATTATAATGTGTTGGCGGTCTCTCGCAGTCTCCTGTGATCTAGCCGTAGTCTCTAGTATTGTATTATAATGTGGTAGCAGTCTCTCGCAGTCTCTTGTGATCTAGCCGTAGTCTCTAGCATTGTATTCTAATGTGGCAGCAGTCTCTCGCAGTCTCCTGTGATCTAGCCGTAGTCTCTAGTATTGTATTATAATGTGGTAGCGGTCTCTCGCAGTCTCCTGTGATCTAGCCGTAGTCTCTAGTATTGTATTATAATGTGGTAGCAGTCTCTCGCAGTCTCCTGTGATCTAGCCGTAGTCTCTAGTATTGTATTATAATGTGGTAGCGGTCTCTCGCAGTCTCCTGTGATCTAGCCGTAGTCTCTAGTATTGTATTATAATGTGGTAGCGGTCTCTCGCAGTCTCTTTTGATCTAGCCGTAGTCTCTAGCATTGTATTATAATGTGGTAGCGGTGTCTCGCAGTCTCTTGTGATCTAGCCGTAGTCTCTAGCATTGTATTATAATGTGGTAGCAGTCTCTCGCAGTCTCCTATGATCTAGCCGTAGTCTCTAGTATTGTATTATAATGTGGTAGCGGTCTCTCGCAGTCTCCTGTGATCTAGCCGTAGTCTCTAGTATTGTATTATAATGTGGTAGCGGTCTCTCGCAGTCTCTTGTGATCTAGCCGTAGTCTCTAGTATTGTATTATAATGTGGTAGCAGTCTCTCGCAGTCTCCTGTGATCTAGCCGTAGTCTCTAGTATTGTATTATAATGTGGTAGCGGTCTCTCGCAGTCTCCTGTGATCTAGCCGTAGTCTCTAGTATTGTATTATAATGTGGTAGCGGTCTCTCGCAGTCTCTTGTGATCTAGCCGTAGTCTCTAGCATTGTATTATAATGTGGTAGCGGTCTCTCGCAGTCTCTTGTGATCTAGCCGTAGTCTCTAGCATTGTATTATAATGTGGTAGCAGTCTCTCGCAGTCTCCTATGATCTAGCCGTAGTCTCTAGTATTGTATTATAATGTGGTAGCGGTCTCTCGCAGTCTCTTGTGATCTAGCCGTAGTCTCTAGCATTGTATTATAATGTGGTAGCGGTCTCTCGCAGTCTCTTGTGATCTAGCCGTAGTCTCTAGCATTGTATTATAATGTGGTAGCGGTCTCTCGCAGTCTCTTGTGATCTAGCCGTAGTCTCTAGTATTGTATTATAATGTGGTAGCGGTCTCTCGCAGTCTCTTGTGATCTAGCCGTAGTCTCTAGCATTGTATTATAATGTGGTAGCGGTGTCTCGCAGTCTCTTGTGATCTAGCCGTAGTCTCTAGCATTGTATTATAATGTGGTAGCAGTCTCTCGCAGTCTCTTGTGATCTAGCCGTAGTCTCTAGTATTGTATTATAATGTGGTAGCAGTCTCTCGCAGTCTCCTATGATCTAGCCGTAGTCTCTAGTATTGTATTATAATGTGGTAGCGGTCTCTCGCAGTCTCCTGTGATCTAGCCGTAGTCTCTAGTATTGTATTATAATGTGGTAGCAGTCTCTCGCAGTCTCTTGTGATCTAGCCGTAGTCTCTAGTATTGTATTATAATGTGGTAGCAGTCTCTCGCAGTCTCCTATGATCTAGCCGTAGTCTCTAGTATTGTATTATAATGTGGTAGCGGTCTCTCGCAGTCTCTTGTGATCTAGCCGTAGTCTCTAGCATTGTATTATAATGTGGTAGCAGTCTCTCGCAGTCTCCTGTGATCTAGCCGTAGTCTCTAGTATTGTATTATAATGTGGTAGCGGTCTCTCGCAGTCTCCTGTGATCTAGCCGTAGTCTCTAGCATTGTATTATAATGTGGTAGCGGTCTCTCGCAGTCTCCTGTGATCTAGCCGTAGTCTCTAGTATTGTATTATAATGTGGTAGCGGTCTCTCGCAGTCTCTTGTGATCTAGCCGTAGTCTCTAGTATTGTATTATAATGTGGTAGCGGTCTCTCGCAGTCTCTTGTGATCTAGCCGTAGTCTCTAGCATTGTATTATAATGTGGTAGCGGTCTCTCGCAGTCTCTTGTGATCTAGCCGTAGTCTCTAGTATTGTATTATAATGTGGTAGCAGTCTCTCGCAGTCTCCTATGATCTAGCCGTAGTCTCTAGTATTGTATTATAATGTGGTAGCGGTCTCTCGCAGTCTCTTGTGATCTAGCCGTAGTCTCTAGCATTGTATTATAATGTGGTAGCGGTCTCTCGCAGTCTCTTTTGATCTAGCCGTAGTCTCTAGCATTGTATTATAATGTGGTAGCGGTGTCTCGCAGTCTCTTGTGATCTAGCCGTAGTCTCTAGCATTGTATTATAATGTGGTAGCGGTCTCTCGCAGTCTCTTGTGATCTAGCCGTAGTCTCTAGTATTGTATTATAATGTGGTAGCAGTCTCTCGCAGTCTCTTGTGATCTAGCCGTAGTCTCTAGTATTGTATTATAATGTGGTAGCGGTCTCTCGCAGTCTCTTGTGATCTAGCCGTAGTCTCTAGTATTGTATTATAATGTGGTAGCAGTCTCTCGCAGTCTCTTGTGATCTAGCCGTAGTCTCTAGTATTGTATTATAATGTGGTAGCAGTCTCTCGCAGTCTCCTGTGATCTAGCCGTAGTCTCTAGTATTGTATTATAATGTGGTAGCGGTCTCTCGCAGTCTCCTGTGATCTAGCCGTAGTCTCTAGCATTGTATTATAATGTGGTAGCAGTCTCTCGCAGTCTCCTGTGATCTAGCCGTAGTCTCTAGTATTGTATTATAATGTGGTAGCGGTCTCTCGCAGTCTCTTGTGATCTAGCCGTAGTCTCTAGTATTGTATTATAATGTGGTAGCGGTCTCTCGCAGTCTCTTGTGATCTAGCCGTAGTCTCTAGCATTGTATTATAATGTGGTAGCGGTCTCTCGCAGTCTCTTGTGATCTAGCCGTAGTCTCTAGTATTGTATTATAATGTGGTAGCGGTCTCTCGCAGTCTCCTGTGATCTAGCCGTAGTCTCTAGCATTGTATTATAATGTGGTAGCAGTCTCTCGCAGTCTCTTGTGATCTAGCCGTAGTCTCTAGCATTGTTATATAATGTGGTAGCGGTCTCTCGCAGTCTCCTGTGATCTAGCCGTAGTCTCTAGCATTGTATTATAATGTGGTAGCGGTCTCTCGCAGTCTCTTGTGATCTAGCCGTAGTCTCTAGTATTGTATTATAATGTGGTAGCGGTCTCTCGCAGTCTCTTGTGATCTAGCCGTAGTCTCTAGTATTGTATTATAATGTGGTAGCGGTCTCTCGCAGTCTCTTGTGATCTAGCCGTAGTCTCTAGTATTGTATTATAATGTGGTAGCGGTCTCTCGCAGTCTCCTGTGATCTAGCCGTAGTCTCTAGTATTGTATTATAATGTGGTAGCGGTCTCTCGCAGTCTCCTGTGATCTAGCCGTAGTCTCTAGCATTGTATTATAATGTGGTAGCGGTCTCTCGCAGTCTCTTTTGATCTAGCCGTAGTCTCTAGCATTGTATTATAATGTGGTAGCGGTGTCTCGCAGTCTCCTGTGATCTAGCCGTAGTCTCTAGTATTGTATTATAATGTGGTAGCAGTCTCTCGCAGTCTCCTGTGATCTAGCCGTAGTCTCTAGTATTGTATTATAATGTGGTAGCGGTCTCTCGCAGTCTCCTGTGATCTAGCCGTAGTCTCTAGCATTGTATTATAATGTGGTAGCAGTCTCTCGCAGTCTCCTGTGATCTAGCCGTAGTCTCTAGCATTGTATTCTAATGTGGCAGCAGTCTCTCGCAGTCTCCTGTGATCTAGCCGTAGTCTCTAGTATTGTATTATAATGTGGTAGCAGTCTCTCGCAGTCTCCTGTGATCTAGCCGTAGTCTCTAGTATTGTATTATAATGTGGTAGCAGTCTCTCGCAGTCTCTTGTGATCTAGCCGTAGTCTCTAGCATTGTATTCTAATGTGGCAGCAGTCTCTCGCAGTCTCCTGTGATCTAGCCGTAGTCTCTAGTATTGTATTATAATGTGGTAGCGGTCTCTCGCAGTCTCCTGTGATCTAGCCGTAGTCTCTAGTATTGTATTATAATGTGGTAGCGGTCTCTCGCAGTCTCTTGTGATCTAGCCGTAGTCTCTAGTATTGTATTATAATGTGGTAGCGGTCTCTCGCAGTCTCTTGTGATCTAGCCGTAGTCTCTAGCATTGTATTATAATGTGGTAGCGGTCTCTCGCAGTCTCCTGTGATCTAGCCGTAGTCTCTAGTATTGTATTATAATGTGGTAGCAGTCTCTCGCAGTCTCTGTGATCTAGCCGTAGTCTCTAGTATTGTATTATAATGTGGTAGCGGTCTCTCGCAGTCTCTTGTGATCTAGCCGTAGTCTCTAGCATTGTATTATAATGTGGTAGCGGTCTCTCGCAGTCTCCTGTGATCTAGCCGTAGTCTCTAGCATTGTATTCTAATGTGGCAGCAGTCTCTCGCAGTCTCCTGTGATCTAGCCGTAGTCTCTAGTATTGTATTATAATGTGGTAGCGGTCTCTCGCAGTCTCCTGTGATCTAGCCGTAGTCTCTAGTATTGTATTATAATGTGGTAGCGGTCTCTCGCAGTCTCTTGTGATCTAGCCGTAGTCTCTAGCATTGTATTATAATGTGGTAGCGGTCTCTCGCAGTCTCCTGTGATCTAGCCGTAGTCTCTAGTATTGTATTATAATGTGGTAGCAGTCTCTCGCAGTCTCTTGTGATCTAGCCGTAGTCTCTAGCATTGTATTATAATGTGGTAGCGGTCTCTCGCAGTCTCCTGTGATCTAGCCGTAGTCTCTAGTATTGTATTATAATGTGGTAGCGGTCTCTCGCAGTCTCTTGTGATCTAGCCGTAGTCTCTAGCATTGTATTATAATGTGGTAGCGGTCTCTCGCAGTCTCTTTTGATCTAGCCGTAGTCTCTAGCATTGTATTATAATGTGGTAGCAGTCTCTCGCAGTCTCTTGTGATCTAGCCGTAGTCTCTAGTATTGTATTATAATGTGGTAGCGGTCTCTCGCAGTCTCTTGTGATCTAGCCGTAGTCTCTAGCATTGTATTATAATGTGGTAGCGGTCTCTCGCAGTCTCTTTTGATCTAGCCGTAGTCTCTAGCATTGTATTATAATGTGGTAGCAGTCTCTCGCAGTCTCTTGTGATCTAGCCGTAGTCTCTAGTATTGTATTATAATGTGGTAGCGGTCTCTCGCAGTCTCCTGTGATCTAGCCGTAGTCTCTAGTATTGTATTATAATGTGGTAGCGGTCTCTCGCAGTCTCCTGTGATCTAGCCGTAGTCTCTAGCATTGTATTCTAATGTGGCAGCAGTCTCTCGCAGTCTCCTGTGATCTAGCCGTAGTCTCTAGTATTGTATTATAATGTGGTAGCGGTCTCTCGCAGTCTCTTGTGATCTAGCCGTAGTCTCTAGCATTGTATTATAATGTGGTAGCGGTCTCTCGCAGTCTCCTATGACATGGTAAGTAGGGATTGGCTCAGGCATGTTTGGGGTCCTAGAGCCCAACCCACCCTCTCGAACCCGTCAGGAATCTTCACAGCACGGCTCTAGGACCCCGCACACGCCTGAGCCCATCACTATGGTAACCGAGGCGTGGTCCCTTAGCCTTCCATTGATTGCAGAATGTCAGGGATAGAAGTGGGCGGAGTCAGGGAAGGGGTGTGTCTGGTTTAGATGGAGAGCCATATAATCATGAACTGTGATTGGTTGTGATAGGAGAGCATAGTGGTTGGTTGGTGGGGGGTGGAGAATGGTGATTGGTTGGTGGGGGTGAAAATAGTGAACATTGGTTGGTTGGTGGGTGGTGGAGAATGGTGATTGGCTGGTTGGTGGGTGGTGGAGAATGGTGATTGTTTGGTGGGAGTGGAGAATAGTGAATGGTGGTTGGTTGGTTGGTTGGTTGGTGGGTGGTGGAGAATGGTGATTGGTTGGTGGGGGTGGAGAATTGTGAACAGTGATTGGTTGTGGGGCTGGAGAATAGTGAATGGTGGTTGGTTGGTGAGGGATAGTGAACGGTGGTTGTTTGGTTGGTAGGTGGGGGAGAATGGTGATTGGTTGGTGGGGGTGGAGAATAGTGAATAGTGGTTGGTTGGTGGGTGGTGGAGAATGGTGATTGGTTGGTGGGGGTGGAAAATAGTGAATGGTGGTTGGTTGGTTGGTGGGTGGTGGAGAATGGTGATTTGTTGGTGGGGGTGGAGAATTGTGAACGGTGATTGGTTGGTGGGGCTGGAGAATAGTGAACGGTGGTTGGTTGGTGGGGGATAGTGAACGGTGGTTGGTTGGTGGGGGATAGTGAATGGTGATTGGTTGGTGGGGGGTAGTGAACTGTGGTTGGTTGGTGGGGGATAGTGAACTGTGGTTGGTTGGTGGGGGATAGTGAACAGTGGTTGGTTGGTGGGGGATAGTGAACTGTGGTTGGTTGGTGGGGGATAGTGAACAGTGGTTGGTTGGTGGGGGATAGTGAACTGTGGTTGGTTGGTGGGGGATAGTGAACGGTGGTTGGTTGGTGGGGGATAGTGAATGGTGATTGGTTGGTGGGGGATAGTGAATGGTGGTTGGTTGGTGGGGATAGTGAACGGTGGTTGGTTGGTGGGGGATAGTGAATGGTGATTGGTTGGTGAGGGATAGTGAACGGTGGTTGGTTGGTGGGGGATAGTGAACAGTGGTTGGTTGGTGGGGGATAGTGAACGGTGGTTGGTTGGTGGGGGATAGTGAACGGTGGTTGGTTGGTGGGGGATAGTGAACTGTGGTTGGTTGGTGGGGGATAGTGAACGGTGGTTGGTTGGTGGGGGATAGTGAACGGTGGTTGGTTGGTGGGGGATAGTGAATGGTGGTTGGTTGGTGGGGGATAGTGAACGGTGGTTGGTTGGTGGGTGGTGGAGAATGGTGATTGGTTGGTGGGGGTGGAAAATAGTGAATGGTGGTTGGTTGGTTGGTGGGTGGTGGAGAATGGTGATTTGTTGGTGGGGGTGGAGAATTGTGAACGGTGATTGGTTGGTGGGGCTGGAGAATAGTGAACGGTGGTTGGTTGGTGGGGGATAGTGAACGGTGGTTGGTTGGTGGGGGATAGTGAATGGTGATTGGTTGGTGGGGGGTAGTGAACTGTGGTTGGTTGGTGGGGGATAGTGAACTGTGGTTGGTTGGTGGGGGATAGTGAACAGTGGTTGGTTGGTGGGGGATAGTGAACTGTGGTTGGTTGGTGGGGGATAGTGAACAGTGGTTGGTTGGTGGGGGATAGTGAACTGTGGTTGGTTGGTGGGGGATAGTGAACGGTGGTTGGTTGGTGGGGGATAGTGAACTGTGGTTGGTTGGTGGGGGATAGTGAACGGTGGTTGGTTGGTGGGGGATAGTGAATGGTGATTGGTTGGTGGGGGATAGTGAATGGTGGTTGGTTGGTGGGGATAGTGAACGGTGGTTGGTTGGTGGGGGATAGTGAATGGTGATTGGTTGGTGAGGGATAGTGAACGGTGGTTGGTTGGTGGGGGATAGTGAACAGTGGTTGGTTGGTGGGGGATAGTGAACGGTGGTTGGTTGGTGGGGGATAGTGAACGGTGGTTGGTTGGTGGGGGATAGTGAACGGTGGTTGGTTGGTGGGGGATAGTGAACTGTGGTTGGTTGGTGGGGGATAGTGAACGGTGGTTGGTTGGTGGGGGATAGTGAACGGTGGTTGGTTGGTGGGGGATAGTGAATGGTGGTTGGTTGGTGGGGGATAGTGAATGGTGATTGGTTGGTGGGGGATAGTGAACTGTGGTTTGATGGTGGGGGATAGTGAACGGTGGTTGGTTGGTGGGGGATAGTGAACGGTGGTTGGTTGGTGGGGGATAGTGAACGGTGGTTGGTTGGTTGGGGATAGTGAACTGTGGTTGGTTGGTGGGGGATAGTGAACGGTGGTTGGTTGGTTGGGGATAGTGAACTGTGGTTGGTTGGTGGGGGATAGTGAACGGTGGTTGGTTGGTTGGTGGGGGATAGTGAACGGTGGTTGGTTGGTGGGGGATAGTGAACGGTGGTTGGTTGGTTGGGGATAGTGAACTGTGGTTGGTTGGTGGGGGATAGTGAATGGTGATTGGTTGGTGGGGGATAGTGAATGGTGGTTGGTTGGTGGGGATAGTGAACGGTGTTTTTTTGGTGGGGGATAGTGAACGGTGGTTGGTTGGTCGGGATAGTGAACGGTGGTTGGTTGGTTGGTGGGTGGTGGAGAATGGTGATTGGTTGGTGGGGGTGGAGAATAGTAAACGGTGGTTTGTTGGTTGGTGGGTGGTGGAGAATGGTGATTGGTTGGTGGGGGTGGAGAATAGTGAACGGTGGTTGGTTGGTGGGTGGTGGAGAATGGTGATTGGTTGGTGGGGGTGGAGAATAGTGAATGGTGGTTGGTTGGTTGGTGGGTGGTGGAGAATGGTGATTGGTTGGTGGGGGTGGAGAATAGTGAATGGTGGTTGGTTGGTTGGTGGGTGGTGGAGAATGGTGATTGGTTGGTTGGGGTGGAGAATAGTGAACGGTGGTTGGTTGGTGGGTGGTGGAGAATGGTGATTGGTTGGTGGGGGTGGAGAATAGTGAATGGTGGTTGGTTGGTGGGGGATAGTGAACGGTGGTTGGTTGGTGGGGGATAGTGAACGGTGGTTGGTTGGTGGGGGATAGTGAACGGTGGTTGGTTGGTGGGTGGGGGAGAATGGTGATTGGTTGGTGGGGGTGGAGAATAGTGAATGGTGGTTGATTGGTTGGTGGGTGGTGGAGAATGGTGATTGGTTGGTGGGGGTGGAGAATTGTGAACGGTGATTGGTTGGTGGGGGTGGAGAATAGTGAATGGTGGTTGATTGGTTGGTAGGTGGTGGAGAATGGTGATTGGTTGGTGGGGGTGGAGAATTGTGAACGGTGATTTGTTGGTGGGGGTGGAGAATAGTGAACGGTGGTTGGTTGGTGGGGGATAGTGCACTGTGGTTGGTTGGTTGAGAATAGTGAACAGTGGTTGGTTGGTGGGGGATAGTGAACGGTGGTTGGTTGGTGGGGGATAGTGAACTGTGGTTGGTTGGTGGGGGATAGTGAACGGTGGTTGGTTGGTGGGGGATAGTGAACGGTGGTTGGTTGGTGGGGGATAGTGAACGGTGTTTTTTTGGTGGGGGATAGTGAACGGTGGTTGGTTGGTGGGGGATAGTGAACGGTGGTTGGTTAGTTGGTGGGTGGTGGAGAATGGTGATTGGTTGGTGGGGGTGGAGAATAGTGAATGGTGGTTGGTTGGTTGGTGGGTTGTGGAGAATGGTAATTGGTTGGTGGGGGTGGAGAATAGTGAACGGTTGTGGAGATTGGTGATTGGTTGGTGGGGGTGGAGAATAGTGAATGGTGGTTGGTTGGTGGGGGATAGTGAACGGTGGTTGGTTGGTGGGGGATAGTGAGCGGTGGTTGGTTGGTGGGGGATAGTGAGCGGTGGTTGGTTGGTGGGGGATAGTGAACGGTGGTTGGTTCGTGGGGGATAGTGAACTGTGGTTGGTTGGTGGGGGATAGTGAATGGTGGTTGGTTGGTGGGGGATAGTGGACGGTGGTTGGTTGGTGGGGGATAGTGAACTGTGGTTGGTTGGTGGGGGATAGTGAATGGTGGTTGGTTGGTGGGGGATAGTGAACGGTGGTTGGTAGGTGATGGATAGTGAACGGTGGTTGGTTGGTTGGGGATAGTGAACTGTGGTTGGTTGGTGGGGGATAGTGAATGGTGGTTGGTTGGTGGGGGATAGTGAACGGTGGTTGGTAGGTGATGGATAGTGAACGGTGGTTGGTTGGTGGTGGATAGTGAACGGTGGTTGGTTGGTTGGTGGGTGGGGGAGAATGGTGATTGGTTGGTGGGGGTGGAGAATAGTGAATGGTGGTTGATTGGTTGGTGGGTGGTGGAGAATGGTGATTGGTTGGTGGGGGTGGAGAATAGTGAATGGTGGTTGGTTGGTTGGTGGGGGTGGAGAATTGTGAACGGTGATTGGTTGGTGGGGCTGGAGAATAGTGAATAGTGGTTGGTTGGTGGGGGATAGTGAACTGTGGTTGGTTGGTGGGGGATAGTGAACGGTGGTTGGTTGGTGGGGGATAGTGAACGGTGGTTGGTTGGTGGGGGATAGTGAACGGTGGTTGGTTGGTGGGGGATAGTGAACTGTGGTTGGTTGGTGGGGGATAGTGAACGGTGGTTGGTTGGTAAGGCTAGTGAACGGTGGTTGGTTGGTGGAGGATAGTGAACGGTGTTTTTTTGGTGGGGGATAGTGAACGGTGGTTGGTTGGTGGGGGATAGTGAACGGTGGTTGGTTGGTGGGGGATAGTGAACGGTGGTTGGTTGGTGGGGGATAGTGAACGGTGGTTGGTTGGTGGGGGATAGTGAACTGTGGTTGGTTGGTGGGGGATAGTGAACGGTGGTTGGTTGGTAAGGCTAGTGAACGGTGGTTGGTTGGTGGGGGACAGTGAACGGTGTTTTTTTGGTGGGGGATAGTGAACGGTGGTTGGTTGGTGGGGGATAGTGAACGGTGGTTGGTTGGTGGAGGATAGTGAACGGTGGTTGGTTGGTGGGTGGTGGAGAATGGTGATTGGTTGGTTGGGGTGAAGAATAGTGAACGGTGGTTGGTTGGTGGGTGGTGGAGAATGGTGATTGGTTAGTGGGGGTGGAGAATAGTAAACGGTGGTTGGTTGGTGGGTGGTGGAGAATGGTGATTGGTTGGTGGGGGTGGGGAATAGTGAATGGTGGTTGGTTGATGGGGAATAGTGAACGGTGGTTGGTTGGTGGGGGATAGTGAACTGTGGTTGGTTGGTGGGGGATAGTGAACGATGGTTGGTTGGTGGGTGGTGGAGAATGGTGATTGGTTGGTTGGGGTGGAGAATAGTGAACGGTGGTTGGTTGGTTGGTGGGTGGTGGAGAATGGTGATTGGTTGGTGGGGGTGGAGAATAGTGAATGGTGATTGGTTGGTGGGGGATAGTGAACGGTGGTTGGTTGGTGGGGGATAGTGAACTGTGGTTGGTTGGTGGAGGATAGTGAACGATGGTTGGTTGGTGGGTGGTGGAGAATGGTGATTGGTTGGTTGGGGTGGAGAATAGTGAATGGTGGTTGGTTGGTGGGTGGTGGAGAATGGTGATTGGTTGGTTGGGGTGGAGAATAGTGAATGGTGGTTGGTTGGTGGGTGGTGGAGAATGGTGATTGGTTGGTTGGGGTGGAGAATAGTGAACGGTGGTTGGTTGGTTGGTGGGTGGTGGAGAATGGTGATTGGTTGGTGGGGGTGGAGAATAGTCAATGGTGATTGGTTGGTGGGGGATAGTGAACGGTGGTTGGTTGGTGGGTGGTGGAGAATGGTGATTGGTTGGTTGGGGTGGAGAATAGTGAACGGTGGTTGGTTGGTGGGTGGTGGAGAATGGTGATTGGTTGGTTGGGGTGGAGAATAGTGAACGGTGGTTGGTTGGTTGGTGGGTGGTGGAGAATGGTGATTGGTTGGTGGGGGTGGAGAATAGTGAATGGTGATTGGTTGGTGGGGGATAGTGAACGGTGGTTGGTTGGTGGGTGGTGGAGAATGGTGATTGGTTGGTTGGGGTGGAGAATAGTGAATGGTGGTTGGTTGGTGGGTGGTGGAAAATGGTGATTGGTTGGTTGGGGTGGAGAATAGTGAACGGTGGTTGGTTGGTTGGTGGGTGGTGGAGAATGGTGATTGGTTGGTGGGGGTGGAGAATAGTCAATGGTGATTGGTTGGTGGGGGATAGTGAACGGTGGTTGGTTGGTGGGTGGTGGAGAATGGTGATTGGTTGGTTGGGGTGGAGAATAGTGAACGGTGGTTGGTTGGTTGGTGGGTGGTGGAGAATGGTGATTGGTTGGTGGGGGTGGGGGATAGTGAACTGTGGTTTGATGGTGGGGGATAGTGAACTGTGGTTGGTTGGTGGGGGATAGTGAACGGTGGTTGGTTGGTGGGGGATAGTGAACGGTGGTTGGTTGGTTGGGGATAGTGAACTGTGGTTGGTTGGTGGGGGATAGTGAATGGTGATTGGTTGGTGGGGGATAGTGAACGGTGTTTTTTTGGTGGGGGATAGTGAACGGTGGTTGGTTGGTCGGGATGGTGAACGGTGGTTGGTTGGTGGGTGGTGGAGAATGGTGATTGGTTGGTGGGGGTGGAGAATAGTAAACGGTGGTTTGTTGGTTGGTGGGTGGTGGAGAATGGTGATTGGTTGGTGGGGGTGGAGAATAGTGAATGGTGGTTGGTTGGTGGGTGGTGGAGAATGGTGATTGGTTGGTGGGGGTGGAGAATAGTGAATGGTGGTTGGTTGGTGGGTGGTGGAGAATGGTGATTGGTTGGTGGGGGTGGAGAATAGTGAATGGTGGTTGGTTGGTGGGTGGTGGAGAATGGTGATTGGTTGGTGGGGGTGGAGAATAGTGAATGGTGGTTGGTTGGTGGGGGATAGTGAACGGTGGTTGGTTGGTGGGGGATAGTGAACGGTGGTTGGTTGGTGGGTGATAGTGAACGGTGGTTGGTTGGTGGGTGATAGTGAACGGTGGCTGGTTGGTGGGGGATAGTGAACGGTGGCTGGTTGGTGGGGGATAGTGAACAGTGGTTGGTTGGTGGGGGATAGTGAACAGTGGTTGGTTGGTGGGGGATAGTGAACTGTGGTTGGTTGGTGGGGGATAGTGAATGGTGGTTGGTTGGTGGGGGATAGTGAACAGTGGTTGGTTGGTGGGGAATAGTGAACGGTGGTTGGTTGGTGGGGGATAGTGAACAGTGGTTGGTTGGTGGGGGATAGTGAACAGTGGTTGGTTGGTGGGGGATAGTGAACAGTGGTTGGTTGGTGGGGGATAGTGAACTGTGGTTGGTTGGTGGGGGATAGTGAATGGTGGTTGGTTCGTGGGGGATAGTGAACTGTGGTTGGTTGGTGGGGGATAGTGAACGGTGGTTGGTTGGTGGGGGATAGTGAACGGTGGTTGGTTGGTGGGGGATAGTGAACGGTGGTTGGTTGGTGGGTGGGGGAGAATGGTGATTGGTTGGTGGGGGTGGAGAATAGTGAATGGTGGTTGATTGGTTGGTGGGTGGTGGAGAATGGTGATTGGTTGGTGGGGGTGGAGAATTGTGAACGGTGATTGGTTGGTGGGGGTGGAAAATAGTGAATGGTGGTTGATTGGTTGGTGGGTGGTGGAGAATGGTGATTGGTTGGTGGGGGTGGAGAATTGTGAACGGTGATTTGTTGGTGGGGGTGGAGAATAGTGAACGGTGGTTGGTTGGTGGGGGATAGTGAACTGTGGTTGGTTGGTGGAGAATAGTGAACAGTGGTTGGTTGGTGGGGGATAGTGAACTGTGGTTGGTTGGTGGGGGATAGTGAACGTGGTTGGTTGGTGGGGGATAGTGAACTGTGGTTGGTTGGTGGGGGATAGTGAACGGTGGTTGGTTGGTGGGGGATAGTGAACTGTGGTTGGTTGGTGGGGGATAGTGAACTGTGGTTTGTTGGTGGGGGATAGTGAACGGTGGTTGGTTGGTGGGGGATAGTGAACGGTGGTTGGTTGGTGGGGGATAGTGAACGGTGGTTGGTTGGTGGGGGATAGTGAACTGTGGTTGGTGGGGGTGGGGAATAGTGAACGGTGGTTGGTTGCTTGGTGGGTGGTGGAGAATGGTGATTGGTTGGTGGGGGTGGAGAATAGTGAATAGTGGTTGGTTGGTGGGGGTGGAGAATAGTGAACGGTGGTTGGTTGGTGGGGGATAGTGAACTGTGGTTGGTTGGTGGGGGATAGTGAACTGTGGTTATTAGGTGGGGGATAGTGAACGGTGGTTGGTTGGTGGGGGATAGTGAACGGTGGTTGGTTGGTTGGTGGGTGGTGGAGAATGGTGATTTGTTGGTGGGGGTGGAGAATAGTGAACGGTGGTTGGTTGGTGGGGGATAGTGAACGGTGGTTGGTTGGTGGAGAATAGTGAACGGTGGTTGGTTGGTGGGTGGTGGAGAATGGTGATTGGTTGGTGGAGAGTATAAACATGCACACTCAGGTTGAACTGGATGGAGTGGAGTCTTTATTTTCCATGTATTGCTGTCTGGCTGGGTGGTGGGTGGTCTCCTCGTCTGGGAATAATGAGACGGCAGACAATAGAGGAGAAGACGGCTCTGCAGACATTGTACCTCCTCCAGTCTATGCGCTCCGTCTGTCCATCCATCCCATCACTGGAGGTAATGATTGTCTTCCCAACTGTCCTCACCAACCACCCACCACAGACAACCGACCAACCATCCAACCAGTGTGCAGTCTCTGATCATCTCCTGTAACATGTCTGCAGTCTCTGATCATCTCCTGTATTATGTCTGCAGTCTCTGATCATCTCCTGTACTATGTCTGCAGTCTCTGATCATCTCCTGTAATATGTCTGCAGTCTCTGACCATCTCCTGTACTATGTCTGCAGTCTCTGATCATCTCCTGTACTATGTCTGCAGTCTCTGATCATCTCCTGTACTATGTCTGCAGTCTCTGATCATCTCCTGTACTATGTCTGCAGTCTCTGATCATCTCCTGTACTATGTCTGCAGTCTCTGATCATCTTCTGTACTATGTCTGCAGTCTCTGATCATCTCCTGTAATATGTCTGCAGTCTCTGATCATCTCCTGTACTATGTCTGCAGTCTCTGATCATCTCCTGTACTATGTCTGCAGTCTCTGATCATCTCCTGTATCATGTCTGCAGTCTCTGACCATCTCCTGTATCATGTCTGCAGTCTCTGACCATCTCCTGTACTATGTCTGCAGTCTCTGACCGTCTCCTGTATTATGTCTGCAGTCTCTGATCATCTCCTGTATTATGTCTGCAGTCTCTGATCATCTCCTGTACTATGTCTGCAGTCTCTGATCATCTCCTGTACTATGTCTGCAGTCTCTGATCATCTCCTGTACTATGTCTGCAGTCTCTGATCATCTCCTGTACTATGTCTGCAGTCTCTGATCATCTCCTGTACTATGTCTGCAGTCTCTGACCGTCTCCTATTAATATTTTTGGTAATTGTCTCCTGCTGCCATATCTTTAAACTTCCATATTTACTGCTAGCTCTATAACAAACACACTGCAATAGTAATATTACTGGTGATTGATTCTCAACTCCATGTGGCTTGAGTGATCAAGAGAGGTAATTAGCTTTACGACCCTAGCCTGTGTCTGGCCTGGCCCTGGTCATCTCCTCCCCATATTCAGGTGTCTCACATCAGACCCAATAATGACCAACTAAGAAATGCATCCCAGCTTAGGCTGTCTATAAATTTATGGCAGCTTATGGGGTGACGCAGACAGGGGCATGGCACAGACATCATGGCTCTTTCCTGAGTGGCTCTGTCACGAGTGATGCGCAGTTTCACCGACGCAGTTTAACGAAAGCAGGATAAATAACGCTGCATGAACAACAGGAACTCTGCTCCACTCTGCAAGACTACAAGCAAACCACCTTTGAAATTTATTTTATATTAGGTTAGTTTCCCACTCTCTATCCACTAACATGCTCCTTATTCTCTTCCTTCTCACATTGGTGTCTTCTATCCTCAAATTATCTTTACTCTACCCCTGCAGCATGCACATATCACCCTCACTCCTACCCTCTCCCTACCATGGCACCCATCATCTCCTGCAGTTGCTGCGTCCACATGCTGACATAAACACCAGGGCCACTAGACACGTGCGCTCATGCACATCCCACTCCCACCTTGCCTTCCTCACCCTCCTCCTTCTCCTAGTCTCAGGTGACATTTCTCCTAACCCTGGTCCGCCATTTTCCAAATACAAGCCACATATCCAATACCCCTCTCCCTCTGGCAACCACCGCAATCCACTCAGTTTAATTTCTATCCCCCTGCTTCCTCAAAGCACCCCACCAATCTCATGTGCCCTTTGGAACGCCCGCTCCATCTGTACCAAGCTTACATCTGTACATGACCTCCTCATCTCTCATGGCTTGAACATACTCGCCATAACAGAAACCTGGCTTCAAAATTTGGACTCAGCTTCTCCTGCTGCCCTCTCCCATGGTGGCCTCCATTGGACTCACTCCCCCAGACCCAACAGACAGAAAGGAGGTGGAGTTGGCTTCCTTCTGTCCCCACAAAGCACCTTCCAAGTCCTTACTGTCCCTCCCTCTCTATCCCTCTCTTCTTTCGAGATGCACTGTATTCGTCTGTTTTCTCCCATTTCTCTGAGGATTGCAGCAATTTATAGGCCTCCAGGACCGGTATCGCGCTTCATTGATGACTTTGCTGCCTGGCTACCCTACTTTCTCTCCTCTGAAATACCCACCATTATTCTTGGTGACTTTAACATTCCTGTCAATGTCAACAGCCCAACTACAGCTCAACTTCTCAACTTAACCTCATCTTTTGACCTAACCCAATGGACACATACTTCCACTCTCTCCAATGGTAATACCCTTGACCTTGTATTCTCCCATCTCTGCAACCCTGGCAACCTCACCAACACCCCCTTTCCTCTCTCTGATCACAACCTCATTACTTTCACTGTATCCTTGCCTCCAACCACCCATCCCTCCAAGCAGCAAACAATTACTTGTAGAAACCTTCGTCACTTTAACCCTTCTCTTCTCTATTCTGCTACTGACCACCTATATGACATAATCTCTCCCCTGTCCTGTCCTGACCACCTATATGACATAATCCCTCCCCTGTCCTGTCCTGACCACCTATATGACATAATCTCTCCCCTGTCCTGTCCTGGCCACTTCTGTCTACAACAGTTCACTCTCATCATCACTACATGCTCTTGCTCCTCTAACCACACGCAGAATCAGCCCCCGACTGTTACAACCCTGGCAAACTGACAACACTAGAAATCTCAAGAGACATTGCCGTGCTCTTGAACGACTGTGGCGTAAAACCAAATGCCTGCAAGACTTCACCCAATATAAATCTGCCCTTCTAAAATACAATTCCTGCCTCCATGCTGCCAAACAAGCCTACTCTGTCTCTCTTATTAATTCCTTGTCATCCAGTCCCCGTCGGCTCTTCTCAACCTTTAACTCTCTGCTTCGTCCCCCTCTACCCACTAACTCACTCACTGCCCAAGAGATTGCCAATCACTTCAAAGACAAGATCGATGCAATTTGTGAGGACATCTCCACTGTGCGTACATCTTCCCCACCCATCATACCTTGCCTAGCAGAACATTCAACACTCTCCTCTTTTGAATTGGCTGCTACGGAAGAGGTTACAAAAATTTTCTCGGATGCCCACCTAACCAATTGTCCTTTGGATCCTGTTCCCTCACAACTACTACGGTCACCCTCTTCTTCTATCCTACGTTCCCTCACAACTACTACGGTCACCCTCTTCTTCTATCCTACGTTCCCTCACAGCTACTACGGTCACCCTCTTCTTCTATCCTACGTTCCCTCACAACTACTACGGTCACCCTCTTCTTCTATCCTACGTTCCCTCACAACTACTACGGTCACCCTCTTCTTCTATCCTACGTTCCCTCACAACTACTACGGTCACCCTCTTCTTCTATCCTACGTTCCCTCACAACTACTACAGTCACCCTCTTCTTCTATCCTACGTTCCCTCACAACTACTACATTCACCCTCTTCTTCTATCCTACGTTCCCTCACAACTACTACGGTCACCCTCTTCTTCTATCCTACGTTCCCTCACAACTACTACGGTCACCCTCTTCTTCTATCCTACGTTCCCTCACAACTACTACGGTCACCCTCTTCTTCTATCCTACGTTCCCTCACAACTACTACGGTCACCCTCTTCTTCTATCCTACGTTCCCTCACAACTACTACGGTCACCCTCTTCTTCTATCCTACGTTCCCTCACAGCTACTACGGTCACCCTCTTCTTCTATCCTATGCTCCCTCACAACTACTACGGTCACCCTCTTCTTCTATCCTACGTTCCCTCACAACTACTACGGTCACCCTCTTCTTCTATCCTACGTTCCCTCACAACTACTACGGTCACCCTCTTCTTCTATCCTACGTTCCCTCACAACTACTACGGTCACCCTCTTCTTCTATCCTACGTTCCCTCACAACTACTACGGTCACCCTCTTCTTCTATCCTACGTTCCCTCACAACTACTACGGTCACCCTCTTCTTCTATCCTATGTTCCCTCACAGCTACTACGGTCACCCTCTTCTTCTATCCTACGTTCCCTCACAACTACTACGGTCACCCTCTTCTTCTATCCTACGTTCCCTCACAACTACTACGGTCACCCTCTTCTTCTATCCTACGTTCCCTCACAACTACTACGGTCACCCTCTTCTTCTATCCTACGTTCCCTCACAACTACTACGGTCACTCTCTTCTTCTATCCTACGTTCCCTCACAACTACTACGGTCACCCTCTTCTTCTATCCTACGTTCCCTCACAACTACTACGGTCACCCTCTTCTTCTATCCTACACTCCCTCACAACTACTACGGTCACCCTCTTCTTCTATCCTACGTTCCCTCACAACTACTACGGTCACCCTCTTCTTCTATCCTTCGTTCCCTCACAACTACTACGGTCACCCTCTTCTTCTATCCTACGTTCCCTCACAACTACTACGGTCACCCTCTTCTTCTATCCTACACTCCCTCACAACTACTACGGTCACCCTCTTCTTCTATCCTACGTTCCCTCACAACTACTACGGTCACCCTCTTCTTCTATCCTACGTTCCCTCACAACTACTACGGTCACCCTCTTCTTCTATCCTACGTTCCCTCACAACTACTACAGTCACCCTCTTCTTCTATCCTACGTTCCCTCACAACTACTACGGTCACCCTCTTCTTCTATCCTACGTTCCCTCACAACTACTACATTCACCCTCTTCTTCTATCCTACGTTCCCTCACAACTACTACGGTCACCCTCTTCTTCTATCCTACGTTCCCTCACAACTACTACGGTCACCCTCTTCTTCTATCCTACGTTCCCTCACAACTACTACGGTCACCCTCTTCTTCTATCCTACGTTCCCTCACAACTACTACGGTCACCCTCTTCTTCTATCCTACGTTCCCTCACAACTACTACGGTCACCCTCTTCTTCTATCCTACGTTCCCTCACAACTACTACGGTCACCCTCTTCTTCTATCCTATGTTCCCTCACAACTACTACAGTCACCCTCTTCTTCTATCCTACGTTCCCTCACAACTACTACGGTCACCCTCTTCTTCTATCCTACGTTCCCTCACCCACATCTTCAATCTCTCCCTTTCTAGTGGCATTTTCCCCTCCCCTCTAAAACATGTGCAGATCACTCCCATTCTTAAAAAGCCCTCACTGGACCCCACCGACCTGAACAACTTAAGACCCATCTCACTACTCCCATTCACCTCTAAACTTCTGGAACGCTTAGTCTACAACCGTCTTAGCTCCTACCTCAGTGAAAATAACCTTCTTCATCCCTTACAGTCTGGCTTTCACTCGCAGCACTCCATGGAAACTACCTTACTAAAACTCACTAACGATTTACTAACTGCTAAAACCAACAGCCAGTACTCCATACTCCTACTACTTGTCCTCTCTGCGGCCTCTGATACTGCTGACCACCCAACTCCTTCTCAATAAGCTCCATTCCCTTGGCCTCCGAGATTCTGCTCTATCCTGGTTCTCTGGCTATTTATCACAGCGCTCCTTCAGTGTCACCTACAACTCTGTCTCCTCCTCTCCATTGCCCCTTTCTGTGGGGGTCCCCCAAGGCTCGGTTCTTGGACCCCCTTCTCTTCTCTATCTACACCTCCTCCCTTGGTCACCTAATAACTGCCCACGGCTTCCAATACCACTTATATGCTGATGACACCCAAATCTATCTGTCTACTCCTCACCTCACTCCTTCAGTCTCCTCTCCATTACTAACTTACTAACTGACATATCAGCATGGATGTCGCATCACTTCCTTCAACTAAATCTCTCTAAAACTGAGCTATTAATATTCCCCCCCGCCCGTGCCCCCCTCCATGACTTTTCCATCAAAATCAACAATGCAGCCATCAGTCCCTCCCCTCACACCAGGGTACTCGGTGTAATCCTAGGCTCTGACTTGTCATTTCAGCCTCAAATCCAATCGCTGTCAAAAGTTTGTAGAATTCACCTCCATAACATCTCTAAAATTCGCCCCTTTTTAACAAATGAAACCACCAAACTCCTCATTCACTCCCTCGTTATCTCTCACCTTGACTATTGTAACTCCCTTCTCATTGGCCTGCCTCTCCATAGACTCCTCCCCTCTTCAGTCTATCATGAATGCTGCTGCCAGACTTATCCACCTTACCAACCGCTCAATGTCTGCCAACCCTCTCCTCCAATCCCTACACTGGTCTCCATTCAGTGTCTGCCAACCCTCTCCTCCAATCCCTACACTGGTCTCCATTCAGTGTCCGCCAACCCTCTCTACCAATCCCTACACTGGTCTCCATTCAGTGTCTGCCAACCTTCTCCTCCAATCCCTACACTGGTCTCCATTCAGTGTCTGCCAACCCTCTCCTCCAATCCCTACACTGGTCTCCATTCAGTGTCTGCCAACCCTCTCCTCCAATCCCTACACTGGTCTCCATTCAGTGTCCGCCAACCCTCTCTACCAATCCCTACACTGGTCTCCATTCAGTGTCTGCCAACCTTCTCCTCCAATCCCTACACTGGTCTCCATTCAGTGTCTGCCAACCCTCTCCTCCAATCCCTACACTGGTCTCCATTCAGTGTCCGCCAACCCTCTCTACCAATCCCTACACTGGTCTCCATTCAGTGTCTGCCAACCTTCTCCTCCAATCCCTACACTGGTCTCCATTCAGTGTCTGCCAACCCTCTCCTCCAATCCCTACATTGGTCTCCATTCAGTGTCTGCCAACCCTCTCCTCCAATCCCTACACTGGTCTCCATTCAGTGTCTGCCAACCCTCTCCTCCAATCCCTACACTGGTCTCCATTCAGTGTCTGCCAACCCCCTCCTCCAATCCCTACACTGGTCTCCATTCAGTGTCTGCCAACCCTCTCCTCCAATCCCTACACTGGTCTCCATTCAGTGTCTGCCAACCTTCTCCTCCAATCCCTACACTGGTCTCCATTCAGTGTCTACCAACCCTCTCCTCCAATCCCTACACTGGTCTCCATTCAGTGTCTGCCAACCTTCTCCTCCAATCCCTACACTGGTCTCCATTCAGTGTCTACCAACCCTCTCCTCCAATCCCTACACTGGTCTCCATTCAGTGTCTGCCAACCCTCTCCTCCAATCCCTACACTGGTCTCCATTCAGTGTCCACCAACCCTCTCCTCCAATCCCTACACTGGCTCCCAATCAACGTCCACCAACCCTCTCCTCCAATCCCTACACTGGTCTCCATTCAGTGTCCACCAACCCTCTCCTCCAATCCCTACACTGGTCTCCATTCAGTGTCTGCCAACCCTCTCCTCCAATCCCTACACTGGCTCCCAATCACCCAGCGAATTAAATTCAAAATTCTAACCACAACATACAAAGCCATTCACAACTCTGCCCCGAGCTACATCACTAATCTTGTCTCCAAATATCACCCAAATCGACCTCTCCGCTCTTCTCAAGACCTCCTGCTTTCAAGCTCTCTCATCTCCTCCTCCCATGCTCGTCTCCAGGATTTCTCCAGAGCCTCTCCCATCCTCTGGAACTCGCTACCTCCATCTATCCGGCTATCCCCTACTCTTGCTACCTTCAGGCAATCCCTGAAAACTCATCTCTTCAGGAAAGCCTATCACGTCTCCGACTAATCTCCTACCACTTCCACCAGCTCATTCCCCACAGTTACAACCTTTTGTACCACCTGCCCCACCCTATTAGATTGTAATGCCGCGTACACACGGTCGGACTTTTCGTCTACAAAAGTCAGACAGCCTGTCCGACAGACTTCCGGCAGACTTCCGGCAGACTTTCGGCAGACTTTCGGCGGACTTGCGGCGGACTTGCGGCATACTTTCTAACGAACGGACTTGCCTACACACGATCACACAAAAGTCCGTCGAATTCTTACGTGATGACGTACACCGGACTAAAATAAGGAAGTTCATAGCCAGTAGCCAATAGGTGCCCTAGCGTGGCTTTTTGTCCGTCGGACTAGCACACAGACGAGCGGATTTCGGGGTCCGTCGTAGTTACGAAGTAAAGATTTGAAGCATGTTTCAAATCTAAAGTACGTCGGATTTGAGGCTAAAAAAGTACGTTGAAAGTCCGGAGAAGCCCACACACGATCGGATTACCAGCCAGCTTTAGTCCGTCAGCGTCCGTTGGACTTTTGTAGACGAAAAGTACGACCGTGTGTACGCGGCATAAGCTCTTCTGAGCAGGGCCCTCTTAATCCTATTGTATTGTATTACAACTGTATTGTCTCCCTTTTATATTGTAAAGCGCTGCGTAAACTGTTGGCGCTATATAAATCCTGAATAATAATAAAAAATAATAATAATCTCCTGTAGAATGTCTGCAGTCTCTGATCATCTCCTGTAGAATGTCTGCAGTCTCTGATCATCTCCTGTAGAATGTCTGCAGTCTCTGATCATCTCCTGTAGAATGTCTGCAGTCTCTGATCATCTCCTGTAGAATGTCTGCAGTCTCTGATCATCTCCTGTAGAATGTCTGCAGTCTCTGATCATCTCCTGTAGAATGTCTGCAGTCTCTGACCATATCATGTAGAATGTCTGCAGTCTCTGACCATATCATGTAGAATGTCTGCAGTCTCTGATCATCTCCTGTAGAATGTCTGCAGTCTCTGATCATCTCCTGTAGAATGTCTGCAGTCTCTGATCATCTCCTGTAGAATGTCTGCAGTCTCTGATCATCTCCTGTAGAATGTCTGCAGTCTCTGATCATCTCCTGTAGAATGTCTGCAGTCTCTGACCGTCTCTTATAGTCGGTATCCGTGACCTCAGTCAGGGTTTTTTCATGGGGAAGCAGAACACCTGTGTGAGAACCTGCTGATCCAAGCTGGCGTTGCTCTGATCAGGGCAATCACATTCAAGAACCATAAAGTTGAACTTGGCTCTGATGCACCACCCTGAGACCGGCATGTGGCCTGAGAGTCAGAGAGTTGGCAGCTTCCATCTGGGGCTTCTCACACAGGCATTGTGTTTGTCCTTTTAGGTAATGCTGAGGAGATGGTGTGTACCTGACAGGGTGACATCCCCCGTCCTTGTCTCATAGAGGCCACGCTGTCCATGGGAATGGTGTTCAGTCATCCCAATCCTTGGCTCATAGAGGCCACGCTGTCCATGGGAATGGTGTTCAGTCATCCCAATCCTTGGTTCATAGAGGCCACACTGTCCATGGGAATGGTGTTCAGTCATCCCAATCCTTGGCTCATAGAGGCCACACTGTCCATGGGAATGGTGTTCAGTCATCCCAATCCTTGGCTCATAGAGGCCACACTGTCCATGGGAATGGTGTTCAGTCATCCCAATCCTTGGTTCATAGAGGCCACGCTGTCCATGGGAATGGTGTTCAGTCATCCCAATCCTTGTCTCATAGAGGCCACACTGTCCATGGGAATGGTGTTCAGTCATCCCAATCCTTGGCTCATAGAGGCCACGCTGTCCATGGGAATGGTGTTCAGTCATCCCAATCCTTGGTTCATAGAGGCCACGCTGTCCATGGGAATGGTGTTCAGTCATCCCAATCCTTGGTTCATAGAGGCCACGCTGTCCATGGGAATGGTGTTCAGTCATCCCAATCCTTGGCTCATAGAGGCCACGCTGTCCATGGGAATGGTCTTCAGTCATCCCAATCCTTGGTTCATAGAGGCCACGCTGTCCATGGGAATGGTGTTCAGTCATCCCAATCCTTGGCTCATAGAGGCCACGCTGTCCATGGGAATGGTGTTCAGTCATCCCAATCCTTGGTTCATAGAGGCCACGCTGTCCATGGGAATGGTGTTCAGTCATCCCAATCCTTGGCTCATAGAGGCCACGCTGTCCATGGGAATGGTGTTCAGTCATCCCAATCCTTGGTTCATAGAGGCCACGCTGTCCATGGGAATGGTGTTCAGTCATCCCAATCCTTGGCTCATAGAGGCCACGCTGTCCATGGGAATGGTGTTCAGTCATCCCAATCCTTGGCTCATAGAGGACACGCTGTCCATGGGAATGGTGTTCAGTCATCCCAATCCTTGGCTCATAGAGGCCACACTGTCCATGGGAATGGTGTTCAGTCATCCCAATCCTTGGCTCATAGAGGCCACGCTGTCCATGGGAATGGTGTTCAGTCATCCCAATCCTTGGCTCATAGAGGCCACGCTGTCCATGGGAATGGTGTTCAGTCATCCCAATCCTTGGCTCATAGAGGCCACGCTGTCCATGGGAATGGTGTTCAGTCATCCCAATCCTTGGTTCATAGAGGCCACGCTGTCCATGGGAATGGTGTTCAGTCATCCCAATCCTTGGCTCATAGAGGCCACGCTGTCCATGGGAATGGTGTTCAGTCATCCCAATCCTTGGTTCATAGAGGCCACGCTGTCCATGGGAATGGTGTTCAGTCATCCCAATCCTTGGCTCATAGAGGCCACGCTGTCCATGGGAATGGTGTTCAGTCATCCCAATCCTTGGTTCATAGAGGCCACGCTGTCCATGGGAATGGTGTTCAGTCATCCCAATCCTTGGCTCATAGAGGCCACGCTGTCCATGAGAATGGTGTTCAGTCATCCCAATCCTTGGTTCATAGAGGCCACGCTGTCCATGGGAATGGTGTTCAGTCATCCCAATCCTTGGCTCATAGAGGCCATGCTGTCCATGGGAATGGTGTTCAGTCATCCCAATCCTTGGCTCATAGAGGCCACACTGTCCATGGGAATGGTGTTCAGTCATCCCAATCCTTGGCTCATAGAGGCCACGCTGTCCATGGGAATGGTGTTCAGTCATCCCAATCCTTGGCTCATAGAGGCCACACTGTCCATGGGAATGGTGTTCAGTCATCCCAATCCTTGGCTCATAGAGGCCACACTGTCCATGGGAATGGTGTTCAGTCATCCCAATCCTTGGCTCATAGAGGCCACACTGTCCATGGGAATGGTGTTCAGTCATCCCAATCCTTGGTTCATAGAGGCCACGCTGTCCATGGGAATGGTGTTCAGTCATCCCAATCCTTGTCTCATAGAGGCCACACTGTCCATGGGAATGGTGTTCAGTCATCCCAATCCTTGGCTCATAGAGGCCACGCTGTCCATGGGAATGGTGTTCAGTCATCCCAATCCTTGGTTCATAGAGGCCACGCTGTCCATGGGAATGGTGTTCAGTCATCCCAATCCTTGGTTCATAGAGGCCACGCTGTCCATGGGAATGGTGTTCAGTCATCCCAATCCTTGGCTCATAGAGGCCACGCTGTCCATGGGAATGGTGTTCAGTCATCCCAATCCTTGGCTCATAGAGGCCACACTGTCCATGGGAATGGTGTTCAGTCATCCCAATCCTTGGCTCATAGAGGCCACACTGTCCATGGGAATGGTGTTCAGTCATCCCAATCCTTGGCTCATAGAGGCCACACTGTCCATGGGAATGGTGTTCAGTCATCCCAATCCTTGGTTCATAGAGGCCACGCTGTCCATGGGAATGGTGTTCAGTCATCCCAATCCTTGTCTCATAGAGGCCACACTGTCCATGGGAATGGTGTTCAGTCATCCCAATCCTTGGCTCATAGAGGCCACGCTGTCCATGGGAATGGTGTTCAGTCATCCCAATCCTTGGTTCATAGAGGCCACGCTGTCCATGGGAATGGTGTTCAGTCATCCCAATCCTTGGCTCATAGAGGCCACGCTGTCCATGGGAATGGTGTTCAGTCATCCCAATCCTTGGTTCATAGAGGCCACGCTGTCCATGGGAATGGTGTTCAGTCATCCCAATCCTTGGCTCATAGAGGCCACGCTGTCCATGGGAATGGTGTTCAGTCATCCCAATCCTTGGTTCATAGAGGCCACGCTGTCCATGGGAATGGTGTTCAGTCATCCCAATCCTTGGCTCATAGAGGCCACGCTGTCCATGGGAATGGTGTTCAGTCATCCCAATCCTTGGTTCATAGAGGCCACGCTGTCCATGGGAATGGTGTTCAGTCATCCCAATCCTTGGTTCATAGAGGCCACGCTGTCCATGGGAATGGTGTTCAGTCATCCCAATCCTTGGCTCATAGAGGCCACGCTGTCCATGGGAATGGTGTTCAGTCATCCCAATCCTTGGTTCATAGAGGCCACGCTGTCCATGGGAATGGTGTTCAGTCATCCCAATCCTTGGCTCATAGAGGCCACGCTGTCCATGGGAATGGTGTTCAGTCATCCCAATCCTTGGTTCATAGAGGCCACGCTGTCCATGGGAATGGTGTTCAGTCATCCCAATCCTTGGCTCATAGAGGCCACACTGTCCATGGGAATGGTGTTCAGTCATCCCAATCCTTGGCTCACCACTTACAGTCACTGACCGGGATAAGCATGCGCCCAGTGACTGTGCCTCATACCTCTTCCAGGTCAGAGACTCGCTAGGGAATGAAGAAGGAGGATGAGGGTGACAGTCCAATGTAACAATGTGTCATGTCCAGACACCATGAAAGGGAGGCTCAGCAGAAGAGTGGACCTTGAGGCCACTACAAGATGCTGGCATGACATAGCAGAGCTCCTCACAGTGTCGGATGTATGTGGGATAAGGACTAAGGATGGGGGGCAATAGCAGAGCTCCTCACAGTGTCAGATGTATGTGGGATAAGGACTAAGGATGGGGGACAATAGCAGAGCTCCTCACAGTGTCAGATGTATGTGGGATAAGGACTAAGGATGGGGGACAATAGCAGAGCTCCTCACAGTGTCGGATGTATGTGGGATAAGGACCAAGGATGGGGGACAATAGCAGAGCTCCTCACAGTGTCAGATGTATGTGGGATAAGGACCAAGGATGGGGGGCAATAGCAGAGCTCCTCACAGTGTCGGATGTATGTGGGATAAGGACCAAGGATGGGGGGCAATAGCAGAGCTCCTCACAGTGTCAGATGTATGTGGGATAAGGATGGGGGACAATAGCAGAGCTCCTCACAGTGTCAGATGTATGTGGGATAAGGACCAAGGATGGGGGGCAATAGCAGAGCTCCTCACAGTGTCGGATGTATGTGGGATAAGGACTAAGGATGGGGGGCAATAGCAGAGCTCCTCACAGTGTCGGATGTATGTGGGATAAGGACCAAGGATGGGGGACAATAGCAGAGCTCCTCACAGTGTCGGATGTATGTGGGATAAGGACCAAGGATGGGGGGCAATAGCAGAGCTCCTCACAGTGTCAGATGTATGTGGGATAAGGATGGGGGACAATAGCAGAGCTCCTCACAGTGTCAGATGTATGTGGGATAAGGACTAAGGATGGGGGACAATAGCAGAGCTCCTCACAGTGTCAGATGTATGTGGGATAAGGACTAAGGATGGGGGGCAATAGCAGAGCTCCTCACAGTGCTGAGTTATAGGGAATAAAGTCACGAGGCAGGAGTGAGTTTGGGGAACACTGAGTCACAAGGTAGGAGTGAGGTTCAGGAACATGGCGTCAAGAAGCGGAAGCAAGGTTCAGGAACATGGAGTAATGAGGCAGGAGCGAGGTTCAGGAACATGGAGACATGAGGCGGGAGTAAGGTTCAGGAACATGGAGACATGAGGTGGGAGTGAGGTTCAGGAACATGGAGACATGAGGCGGGAGTAAGGTTCAGGAACATGGAGACATGAGGTGGGAGTAAGGTTCAGGAACATGGAGACATGAGGTGGGAGTGAGGTTCAGGAACATGGAGACATGAGGCGGGAGTAAGGTTCAGGAACATGGAGACATGAGGTGGGAGTAAGGTTCAGGAACATGGAGACATGAGGTGGGAGTAAGGTTCAGGAACGTGGAGACATGAGGTGGGAGTAAGGTTTAGGAACATGGAGACATGAGGTGGGAGTAAGGTTTAGGAACATGGAGACATGAGGTGGGAGTAAGGTTCAGGAACATGGAGACATGAGGTGGGAGTAAGGTTCAGGAACGTGGAGACATGAGGTGGGAGTAAGGTTCAGGAACGTGGAGACATGAGGTGGGAGTAAGGTTTAGGAACATGGAGACATGAGGTGGGAGTAAGGTTCAGGAACATGGAGACATGAGGTGGGAGTAAGGTTTAGGAACATGGAGACATGAGGTGGGAGTAAGGTTTAGGAACATGGAGACATGAGGTGGGAGTAAGGTTCAGGAACATGGAGACATGAGGTGGGAGTAAGGTTCAGGAACATGGAGACATGAGGTGGGAGTAAGGTTCAGGAACGTGGAGACATGAGGTGGGAGTAAGGTTTAGGAACATGGAGACATGAGGTGGGAGTAAGGTTTAGGAACATGGAGACATGAGGTGGGAGTAAGGTTCAGGAACATGGAGACATGAGTTGGGAGTGAGGTTGGGAACATGGAGTAATGAGGCGGGAGATGAGGGTCAGGAACATGGAGTCACAAGGCTAGAGGTGAGGTTCAGAGACATGGAGTCACGAGGCAGGAGTGAGGTTCAGGAACATGGAGTCACGAGGGGGAGTGAGGTTCAGGAACATGGAGTTAGGAGGCGGCAGTGATGTTGGGGAACACGTAGTCACGAGGCTGGAGTAAAGTTCAGGAACACAGGGTCATGAGGCAGGAGTGAGGTTCAGGAGCATGGAGTCACGAAACGGAAGTGAGGTTCAGGAGCATGGAGACATGAGGTGGGAGTGAGGTTCAGGAACATGGAGTCACGAAACGGAAGTGAGGTTCAGGAGCATGGAGACATGAGGTGGGAGTGAGGTTCAGGAACATGGAGTCACGAAACGGAAGTGAGGTTCAGGAGCATGGAGACATGAGGTGGGAGTGAGGTTCAGGAACATGGAGTCACGAAACGGAAGTGAGGTTCAGGAGCATGGAGACATGAGGTGGGAGTGAGGTTCAGGAACATGGAGACATGAGGTGGGAGTGAGGTTTAGGAGGATGGCGTAATGGGGCAGGATTGGGGTTCAGGAGCTTGGAGTCACAACATGAGAGCGAGGTTCAGCAACATGGAGACATAAGATAGGGATGAGGTTCAGGAGCATGGAGAAATAAGGCAGGAGCGGGGTTATGAATCGGGATCTAGGTTCAGAAGCATGGAGACATAAGATGGGAGTGAGGTTCAGGAGTATGGAGTAATGGGACAGGATCAAGGTTCAGGAGCTTGGAGTCATGGGGAAGGAGAGAGGTTCAGGAGGGTGGAGACATAACGCAGTGCAAAGTAATGAGGTAGAATTGTGGTTCAAGAGCATATAGTCATGAGATGGGAGTGAGGTTTTGGATGGTGGAGTCATGAGTCAGATGTGTGTTTCAGGAGCAGGAAGTCACAAAGCAGGAGCAAGGTTTCAGGAAGATGGAGACATGAGGCAGTAGTGAAGTTCAGAAGTATGAGGTAATGGGGCAGGAGTGAGATTTAGGACTGTGGAGTCCCCAGGCAGGAGCAAAGTCGAAGAAAGTGGAGTCACAAAGTGGGAACAGGAACATAGAGTCATAAGTTGGGAGTGAGGTTCAAAAACATGCATGAGGCAGGAGTAAGGTTCAGGAGCACAAAGTCACGAGGCAAGACTGAGGTTCAGGAATGTAGAGAAATTAGGTAGGACTGAGGTTGAGGAACTTGGAGTCACTAGGCAGGAGTGCTTTTCTGAAGCGTGAAGTTGGGAGCAATGTTCAGGAGCATGGAGTCAAAAATCGGGAGCAATGTTCAGCGGCATGCAGTCATGAGTTGGAAGCAAGGTTCAGGAGCATTGAGTCATGAGGCGGGAGCGAGGTTTAAAAACAAGGAGTGATGAGTCAGGAGCATGGTTCAGAAATGTGGAGTAATGATTATGGAGTAAGGTTCGGGAATGTGGAGTCACAAGGTAAAAGCGAAGTTCAGGAATGTGGAATCATGGGTCATGAGCAAGGTTCAGGAATGTGGAGTCATGAGGTGAGAGCGAGGTTCAGGAGCATAGAGTCATGAGCAAAGGTTTAGGAACGTGGAGTCATGAGTCGGGAGCAAGATTCAGGAACGTGGAGTCATGAGTCGGGAGCAAGATTCAGGAACGTGGAGTCATGAGTTGGGAACAAGGTTCAGGAGCTTGAAGTCGGGAGTGAGGTTCAGGAATGTGGAGTCACGAGGTGAGAGCGAGGTTCAGGAGCATGGATTCATGAGTCAGAAGTAAGGTTCAGGATCATGAAGTCAGGAGTCAGGAGCAAGGTTCAGGATCATGGATTCATGAGTCAGGAGCAAGGTTCAGGATCATGGATTCATGAGTCAGGAGCAAGGTTCAGGATCATGGATTCATGATTCAGGAGCAAGGTTCAGTATCATGGAGTCATGAGTCAGGAGCAAGGTCCAGGAGCATGGAGTCATGAGTTGGGAGCATAGTTCAGAAATGTGGAGTTATGAGTAGGGAGTAAGGTTCAGGAATGTGGAGTTACAAGGTGAAAGCAAAGTTCAGGAATGTGAAGTCATGGGTCATGAGCAAGGTTCAGAAATGTGGAGTCACAAGGTGAGAGCGAGGTTTAGGAGCATAGAGTCATGAGCAAAGGTTCAGGAACATAGAGTCATGAGTCGGGAGCAAGGTTTAGGAACGTGGAATCATGAGTCGGAAGCGAGATTCAGGAACGTGGAGTCATAAGTTGGGAACAAGGTTCAGGAGCATGGATTTATGAGTCAGAAGTAAGGTTCAGGATCATGAAGTCATGAGTCAGGAGCAAGGTTCAGTATCATGGAGTCATGAGTCAGGAGCAAGGTTCAATATCATGGAGTCATGAGTCAGGAGCAAGGTTCAGGAGCATGGAGTCATGAGTCAGGAGCGAGGTTCAAGAATGTGGAGTCATGAGGTGAGAGCGAGGTTCAGGAGCATGGAGTCATTAGGCGGGAGCAGGGTTCAGAAATGTGGAGGCATGAGTCGAGAGCAAGGTTCAGGAACATGGAGTTATGGGTCGGGAGCAAGATTCAAGAATGTCCAGTCATGAAGCGGGAGCGAAGTTCAGGAGCTTGGTGTCATGAGTCAGGAGTGAGATTCAGGAACGTGAAGAAATTAGTCGGGAGAGAGGTTCAGGAACGTGGAGTCATGAGTTGGGAACAAGGTTCAGGAGCATGGAGTCATGAGTCAGGAGCGAGGTTCAGGAACATGGAGTCATGAGTCGTGAGTGAGGTTCAGGAGCATGGAGTCACTAGGCAGGAGTGTGTTTCTGAAGCGATAAGTCACAATGTGGGAGCTAGGTTCAGGAGCATGGAGTCATAAGTCGGGAGCAAGGTTCAGGAGCATGGAGTCATGAGTTGGGAGCGAGATTCAGGAGCATTGAGTCATGAGGCAGGAGCGAGGTTCAGAAATGTGGAGTCATGAAACGGGAGTGAGGTTCAGGAGCATGGTGTCAGGAGCGAGATTCAGGAACGTGGAGAAATTAGTCGGGAGAGAGGTTCAGGAACGTGGAGTCATGACTTGGGAACAAGGTTCAGGAGCATTGAGTCATGAGGCGGGAGCGAGGTTTAAAAACAAGGAGTGATGAGTCAGGAGCATGGTTCAAAAATGTGGAGTAATGATTATGGAGTAAGGTTCGGGAATGTGGAGTCACAAGGTAAAAGCGAAGTTCAGGAATGTGGAATCATGGGTCATGAGCGAGGTTCAAGAATGTGGAGTCATGAGGTGAGAGCGAGGTTCAGGAGCATGGAGTCATTAGGCGGGAGCGAGGTTCAGGAACGTGGAGTCATGACTTGGGAACAAGGTTCAGGAGCACGGAGTCATGAGTCAGGAGTGAGGTTTAGGAACATGGAGTCATGAGTCGTGAGTGAGGTTCAGGAGCATGTAGTCATGAGTCTGGAGCAAGTTTCAGAAATGTGGAGTCATAAGTCAGAAGTAAGGTTCAGGAATGTGAGGTCACGAGGTGAGAGCAAGGTTCAATAATGTGGAGTCATGGGTCGGGAGCGAGGTTCAGGAGCATGGCGTTATGAGTCGGAGCAAGGTCCCAAAACATGGAGTCATAAGTCAGAAGCAGGGTTCAGGAGCATGGAGTCATAAATTGGGAGGTTCAAGAATGTGAAGACATGAGGAAGGAGCGAGTTTCAGGAACGTGGAGACATGAGGCAGGAGTGAGGTTCAGGAATGTGGAGGCATGAGGCAGGAGCGAGGTTCAGGAATGTGGAGACATGAGGCAGGAGTGAGGTTCAGGAATGTGGAGACATGAGGCAGGAGCGAGGTTCAGGAACGTGGAGACATGAGACAGGGGCGAGGTTCAGGAATGTGGAGACATGAGGCAGGAGTGAGGTTCAGGAATGTGGCGACATGAGGCAGGAGCGAGGTTTAGGAATGTGGAGGCATGAGGCAGGAGCGAAGTTCAGGAATGTGGAGACATGAGGCAGGAGCGAGGTTCAGGAACGTAGAGACATGAGGCAAGAGTGAGGTTCAGGAATGTGGAGACATGACGCAAGAGCGAGGTTCAGGAATGTGGAGACATGAGGCAGGAGTGAGGTTCAGGAATGTGGAGACATGAGGCAGGAGCGAGGTTTAGGAATGTGGAGGCATGAGGCAGGAGCGAGGTTCAGGAACGTGGAGACATGAGGCAGGAGCGAGGTTCAGGAATGTGGAGACATGAGGCAGGAGCGAGGTTCAGGAACGTGGAGACATGAGGCAGGAGTGAGGTTCAGGAATGTGGAGACATGAGGCAAGAGCGAGGTTCAGGAATGTGGAGACATGAGGCAGGAGTGAGGTTCAGGAACGTGGAGACATGAGGCAGGAGCGAGGTTCCAGAATGTGGAGACATGAGGCAGGAGCGAGGTTCAGGAACGTGGAGACATGAGGCAGGAGCGAGGTTCAGGAACGTGGAGACATGAGGCAGGAGCGAGGTTCAGGAATGTGGAGACATGAGGCAGGAGCGAGGTTCAGGAATGTGGAGACATGAGGCAGGAGCGAGGTGCAGGAATGTGGAGACATGAGGCAGGAGCAAGGTTCAGGAACGTGGAGACATGGGGCAGGAGCGAGGTTCAGGAATGTGGAGACATGGGGCAGGAGCTAGGTTCCGGAATGTGGAGACATGAGGCAGGAGCGAAGTTCAGGAACGTGGAGACATGAGGCAGGAGCGAGGTTCAGGAATGTAGAGACATGAGGCAGGAGCGAGGTTCAGGAATGTGGAGACATGGGGCAGGAGCGAGGTTCAGGAACGTGGAGACATGAGGCAGGAGTGAGGTATAGGAATGTGGAGACATGAGGCAAGAGCGAGGTTCAGGAATGTGGAGACATGAGGCAGGAGTGAGGTTCAGGAACGTGGAGACATGAGGCAGGAGCGAGGTTCAGGAATGTGGAGACATGAGGCAGGAGCGAGGTTCAGGAACGTGGAGACATGAGGCAGGAGCGAGGTTCAGGAATGTAGAGACATGAGGCAGGAGCGAGGTTCAGGAACGTGGAGACATGAGGTAGGAGCGAGGTTCAGGAATGTGGAGACATGAGGCAGGAGCGAGGTTCAGGAATGTGGAGACATGAGGCAGGAGCGAGGTTCAGGAACGTGGAGACATGAGGCAGGAGTGAGGTTCAGGAATGTGGAGACATGAGGCAGGAGCGAGGTTCAGGAATGTGGAGACATGAGGCAGGAGTGAGGTTCAGGAATGTGGAGACATGAGGCAGGAGCAAGGTTCAGGAATGTGGAGACATGAGGCAGGAGTGAGGTTCAGGAATGTGGAGACATGAGGCAGGAGTGAGGTTCAGGAATGTGGAGACATGAGGCAGGAGCAAGGTTCAGGAATGTGGAGACATGAGGCAGGAGCGAGGTTCAGGAACGTGGAGACATGAAGCAGGAGCGAGGTTCAGGAACGTGGAGACATGAGGCAGGAGCGAGGTTCAGGAACGTGGAGACATGAGGCAGGAGTGAGGTTCAGGAATGTGGAGACATGAGGCAGGAGCGAGGTTCAGGAATGTGGAGACATGAGGCAGGAGCGAGGTTCAGGAATGTGGAGACATGAGGCAGGAGCGAGGTTCCGGAATGTGGAGACATGAGGCAGGAGCAAGGTTCAGGAATGTGGAGACATGAGGCAGGAGCGAGGTTCCGGAATGTGGAGACATGAGGCAGGAGCGAGGTTCCGGAATGTGGAGACATGAGGCAGGAGCGAGGTTCAGGAACGTGGAGACATGAGGCAGGAGCGAGGTTCAGGAACGTGGAGACATGAGGCAGGAGCGAGGTTCAGGAACGTGGAGACATGAGGCAGGAGCGAGGTTCAGGAACGTGGAGACATGAGGCAGGAGCGAGGTTCAGGAATGTGGAGACATGAGGCAGGAGCGAGGTTCCGGAATGTGGAGACATGAGGCAGGAGCGAGGTTCCGGAATGTGGAGACATGAGGCAGGAGCGAGGTTCAGGAACGTGGAGACATGAGGCAGGAGCGAGGTTCAGGAACGTGGAGACATGAGGCAGGAGCGAGGTTCAGGAACGTGGAGACATGAGGCAGGAGCGAGGTTCAGGAACGTGGAGACATGAGGCAGGAGCGAGGTTCAGGAACGTGGAGACATGAGGCAGGAGCGAGGTTCAGGAATGTGGAGACATGAGGCAGGAGCATGGAGTGAATTAGAACTTATTCATAATTTTCCTGGTGGACTGAAAATGATGAGAACTTTAGAAGTTTACAGTCACCAGGACAGGAATAGAGAGACAACCTTCCAATGGTGACACCTGTTCAGGTGACAACTGTTGGGATTTCCCCTCACTTCCTGTTGCGGCTCTTGTACAGGAAGTAACAGGTGATCTCCCAGCAGGAACACAGAGAGAGGCTCTGTTTCCTTCTCCATCCAAGATTTACAAGGTTGAAGCTGTGGACACATTCCAGAGCAGAATTCTGTGTTTTGTGGGGGGTTATAGGGTCTCTCTGGTGATCATGGGACTTCTCCGGCCTGGTTACGGTGTTTTCGGCTCATGCGGTCACATTGGACGTGCTTCGCTCTATAGTTCCCTTTTCCTTCATTTCTCACGTTGGTTGGTTAATGTGTAATGTTGGGGAGGAGGGGGGGGGACTCTGATCCGTGACTGCTCTCTGCTCTCATTAAACTCTCTGGTGACAACCATAAGGAAGAAGAAAATCCTGCCTCTGCACGGGACAAAGTTCTCTGGGTCAGAATTCAAGGGAAAGAGGAAGGACAGGGTGACACCCGGAGCCGCCCCATCTAAAGGGAGAGGGAGGGATGGAATATCAGCATTACCACAGGGGCAGGATCTGACCAATCTGCAGGAGCGGGGGGACGAGGAGTCCAGGAAGTCCTCTCTACAGTCAATCATTTTACAATAAATTCAGGAAATTTCCAATGTTTGATGCTGTCACCATCTCAGAATCTACATATATCAATCGGAGATCGTCTTTGCAAGGGGCACCTTTCCTGACTCCTCCCATATGTAGACCCCCAATTGGTGCAAAGAGAAACCTTCCATGACTCCTCCCATATGTAGACCCCCAATTGGTGCAAAGAGGAACCTTCCATAACTCCTCCCATATGTAGACCCCCCGATGTGTGCAGAGGGGGACATTTCCTGACTCCTCCCATATGTAGACCCCCCGATATGTGCAGAGGGGGACATTTCCTGACTCCTCCCATATGTAGACCCCCCGGTGTGTGCAGAGGGGGACCTTTCCTGACTCCTCCCATATGTAGACCCCCAATTGGTGCAAAGAGAAACCTTCCATGACAACTCCCATATGTGGACCCCCAATTGGTGCAAAGAGGAACCTTTCATGACTTCTCCCATATGTAGACCCCCAATTGGTGCAAAGAGGAACCTTCCATGACTCCTCCCATATGTAGACCCCTCGGAGTGTGCAGAGGGGGGACTTTCCTGACTCCTCCCATATGTAGACCCCCCGGAGTGTGCAGAGGGGGACCTTTCCTGACTCCTCCCACATGTAGACCCCTCGAAGTGTGCAGAGGGGGACCTTTCCTGACTCCTCCCATATGTAGACCCCCCGGTTGGTGGAGAGGGGGACCTTTTCTGACACCTCCCATATGTAGATCCCCCAGTTGGTGCAATGGGGCACCTTTCCTGACTCCTCCCATATGTAGACCCCCGGTTGGTGCAGAGAGGAACCTTTCGTGACTCCTCCCATATGTAGTCCCCCCGGTTGGTGCAGAGGGGGACCTTTCCTGACTCCTCCCATATGTAGACCCCCAATTGGTGCAAAGAGAAACCTTCCATGACTCCTCCCATATGTAGACCCCCAATTGGTGCAAAGAGGAACCTTCCATAACTCCTCCCATATGTAGACCCCCCGATGTGTGCAGAGGGGGACATTTCCTGACTCCTCCCATATGTAGACCCCCCGATATGTGCAGAGGGGGACATTTCCTGACTCCTCCCGTATGTAGACCCCCCGGTGTGTGCAGAGGGGGACCTTTCCTGACTCCTCCCATATGTAGACCCCCAATTGGTGCAAAGAGAAACCTTCCATGACAACTCCCATATGTGGACCCCCAATTGGTGCAAAGAGGAACCTTTCATGACTTCTCCCATATGTAGACCCCCAATTGGTGCAAAGAGGAACCTTCCATGACTCCTCCCATATGTAGACCCCTCGGAGTGTGCAGAGGGGGGACTTTCCTGACTCCTCCCATATGTAGACCCCCCGGAGTGTGCAGAGGGGGACCTTTCCTGACTCCTCCCACATGTAGACCCCTCGAAGTGTGCAGAGGGGGACCTTTCCTGACTCCTCCCATATGTAGACCCCCCGGTTGGTGGAGAGGGGGACCTTTTCTGACACCTCCCATATGTAGATCCCCCAGTTGGTGCAATGGGGCACCTTTCCTGACTCCTCCCATATGTAGACCCCCGGTTGGTGCAGAGAGGAACCTTTCGTGACTCCTCCCATATGTAGTCCCCCCGGTTGGTGCAGAGGGGGACCTTTCCTGACTCCTCCCATATGTAGACCCCCAATTGGTGCAAAGAGAAACCTTCCATGACTCCTCCCATATGTAGACCCCCAATTGGTGCAAAGAGGAACCTTCCATAACTCCTCCCATATGTAGACCCCCCGATGTGTGCAGAGGGGGACATTTCCTGACTCCTCCCATATGTAGACCCCCCGATATGTGCAGAGGGGGACATTTCCTGACTCCTCCCATATGTAGACCCCCCGGTGTGTGCAGAGGGGGACCTTTCCTGACTCCTCCCATATGTAGACCCCCAATTGGTGCAAAGAGAAACCTTCCATGACAACTCCCATATGTGGACCCCCAATTGGTGCAAAGAGGAACCTTTCATGACTTCTCCCATATGTAGACCCCCAATTGGTGCAAAGAGGAACCTTCCATGACTCCTCCCATATGTAGACCCCTCGGAGTGTGCAGAGGGGGGACTTTCCTGACTCCTCCCATATGTAGACCCCCCGGAGTGTGCAGAGGGGGACCTTTCCTGACTCCTCCCACATGTAGACCCCTCGAAGTGTGCAGAGGGGGACCTTTCCTGACTCCTCCCATATGTAGACCCCCCGGTTGGTGCAGAGGGGGACCTTTTCTGACACCTCCCATATGTAGATCCCCCAGTTGGTGCAATGGGGCACCTTTCCTGACTCCTCCCATATGTAGACCCCCGGTTGGTGCAGAGAGGAACCTTTCGTGACTCCTCCCATATGTAGTCCCCCCGGTTGGTGCAGAGGGGGACCTTTCCTGACTCCTCCCATATGTAGACCCCCTGATTGGTGCAGAGGGGGACCTTGGTTGGTGCAGAGGGGGACCTTTCCTGACTCCTCCCATATGTAGACCCCCTGATTGGTGCAGAGGGGGACCTTGGTTGGTGCAGAGGGGGACCTTTCCTGACTCCTCCCATATGTAGACCCCCTGATTGGTGCAGAGGGGGACCTTGGTTGGTGCAGAGGGGGACCTTTCTTGACTCCTCTCATATGTAGACCCCCCCCGGTTAGTGAGGAGGACCTTTCCTGACTCCTCTCATATGTAGACCCCCCGGTTGGTGCAGAGGGGGGACCTTTGCTGACTCCTCCCATATGTAGACCCCCCGGTTGGTAAGGAAGGACATTTCCTGACTCCTCCCATATGTAGACCCCCCCGGTTGGTGCAGAGGGGGACCTTTTCTGACTCCTCCCATATGTAGACCCCCCAGTTGGTGCAGAGCGGGACCTTTGCTGACTCCTCCCATATGTAGACCCCCCCGGTTGGTGCAGAGGGGGGCCTTTCCTGACTCCTCCCATATGTAGACCCCCCGGTTGGTGCAGAGGGGGGACCTTTCCTGACTCCTCCAATATGTAGACCCCTCGGCTGGTGCAGAGGGGGGGGGGCTTTCCTGACTCCTCCCATATGTAGACCCCCCGGTTGGTGCAGAGGGGGGACCTTTCCTGGCTCCTCCCATATGTAGACCCCCCGGTTGGTGCTCAGGACGGGAATACGATGGACAGTCGCCAGGAATTGCCGCAATCTCTGAGTGCCAATAATAAATATCAGTAAGTGGTGCTCTGTTTAGATAAATCTCCCGGCCTGGATGGCGGCCAATCAGATTCGTCGGGACAAAAATAGAACGCCGTCTCTGGAATGTTAACAGCCGTCTAATTGTACTGCTAATGCCCAGGAGTGCGGCACATGGTGGACTCATCCCTGACTCCCATTATATAGTGAGGGGCTCAGCACTCCAGGTGGATGCGGCACATGGTGGACTCATCCCTGACTCCCATTATATAGTGAGGGGCTCAGCGCTCCAGGAGGATGCGGCACATGGTGGACTCATCCCTGGCTCTCATTATATAGTGAGGGGCTCAGCACTCCAGGTGGATGCGGCACATAGTGGTCTCATCCCTGGCTCTCATTATATAGTGAGGGGCTCAGCACTCCAGGTGGATGCGGCACATGGTGGTCTCATCCCTGGCTCCCATTATAGAGTGAGGGGCTCAGCACTCCAGGTGGATGCGGCACATGGTGGACTCATCCCTGACTCCCATTATATAGTGAGGGGCTCAGCGCTCCAGGTGGATGCGGCACATGGTGGACTCATCCCTGACTCCCATTATATAGTGAGGGGCTCAGCGCTCCAGGTGGATGCGGCACATGGTGGACTCATCCCTGGCTCTCATTATATAGTGAGGGGCTCAGCTCTCCAGGTGGATGCAGCACATGGTGGACTCATCCCTGGCTTTCATTATGTAGTGAGGGGCTCAGCACTCCAGGTGGATGCGGCACATGGTGGACTCATTCCTGGCTCTCATTATATAGTGAGGGGCTCAGCGCTCCAGGTGGATGCGGCACATGGTGGACTCATTCCTGGCTCTCATTATATAGTGAGGGGCTCAGCACTTCAGGTGGATGCGGCACATGGTGGACTCATTCCTGGCTCTCATTATATAGTGAGGGGCTCAGCACTTCAGGTGGATGCGGCACATGGTGGACTCATCCCTGGCTCCCATTATATAGTGAGGGGCTCAGCTCTCCAGGTGGATGCGGCACATGGTGGACTCATTCCTTGCTCTCATTATATAGTGAGGGGCTCAGCTCTCCAGGTGGATGCGGCACATGGTGGACTCATTCCTTGCTCTCATTATATAGTGAGGGGCTCAGCACTCCAGGTGGATGCGGCACATGGTGGACTCATCCCTGGCTCTCATTATATAGTGAGAGGCTCAGCTCTCCAGATGGATGCGGCACATGGTGGACTCATCCCTGGCCCCCATTATATAGTGAGGGGCTCAGCGCTCCAGGTGGATGCGGCACATGGTGGACTCATTCCTGGGTCTCATTATATAGTGAGGGGCTCAGCACTCCAGGTGGATGCGGCACATGGTGGTCTCATCCCTGACTCCCATTATATAGTGAGGGGCTCAGCGCTCCAGGTGGATGCGGCACATGGTGGACTCATTCCTGGGTCTCATTATATAGTGAGGGGCTCAGCACTCCAGGTGGATGCGGCACATGGTGGACTCATCCCTGGCTCTCATTATATAGTGAGGGGCTCAGCTCTCCAGGTGGATGCAGCACATGGTGGACTCATCCCTGGCTCTCATTATATAATGAGGGGCTCAGCACTCCAGGTGGATGCGGCACATGGTGGACTCATCCCTGACTCTCATTATATAATGAGGGGCTCAGCGCTCCAGGTGGATGCGGCACATGGTGGACTCATCCCTGGCTTTCATTATGTAGTGAGGGGCTCAGCACTCCAGGTGGATGCGGCACATGGTGGACTCATTCCTGGCTCTCATTATATAGTGAGGGGCTCAGCGCTCCAGGTGGATGCGGCACATGGTGGACTCATTCCTGGCTCTCATTATATAGTGAGGGGCTCAGCACTTCAGGTGGATGCGGCACATGGTGGACTCATTCCTGGCTCTCATTATATAGTGAGGGGCTCAGCTCTCCAGGTGGATGCGGCACATGGTGGACTCATCCCTGGCCCCCCATTATATAGTGAGGGGCTCAGCACTTCAGGTGGATGCGGCACATGGTGGACTCATTCCTGGCTCTCATTATATAGTGAGGGGCTCAGCACTTCAGGTGGATGCGGCACATGGTGGACTCATCCCTGGCTCCCATTATATAGTGAGGGGCTCAGCTCTCCAGGTGGATGCGGCACATGGTGGACTCATTCCTTGCTCTCATTATATAGTGAGGGGCTCAGCTCTCCAGGTGGATGCGGCACATGGTGGACTCATTCCTGGCTCTCATTATATAGTGAGGGGCTCAGCACTCCAGGTGGATGCGGCACATGGTGGACTCATCCCTGGCTCTCATTATATAGTGAGAGGCTCAGCTCTCCAGATGGATGCGGCACATGGTGGACTCATCCCTGGCCCCCATTATATAGTGAGGGGCTCAGCGCTCCAGGTGGATGCGGCACATGGTGGACTCATTCCTGGCTCTCATTATATAGTGAGGGGCTCAGCACTCCAGGTGGATGCGGCACATGGTGGTCTCATCCCTGGCTCTCATTATATAGTGAGGGGCTCAGCTCTCCAGATGGATGCGGCACATGGTGGACTCATTCCTGGCTCTCATTATATAGTGAGGGGCTCAGCACTCCAGGTGGATGCGGCACATGGTGGTCTCATCCCTGGCTCTCATTATATAGTGAGGGGCTCAGCTCTCCAGGTGGATGCGGCACATGGTGGTCTCATCCCTGGCCCTCATTATATAGTGAGGGGCTCAGCGCTCCAGGTGGATGCGGCACATGGTGGACTCATTCCTGGCTAGTCCTGGGTTTACCTAGTTTTAGGCTCCTGTATTATACTGGAGGGGTTCGGCACTGAGTGGATATGGCACATGATGGATTAGAGTGTCAGCTCTTGTGTATATCTGGTGTACTCACACACAGTGGTGGATAGAGGAAGGGGGAGGGGTATATTGTGGGATTAGAGTGTCAGCTCTCGTGTATATCACACACAGTGGTGGATAGAGGAAGGGGGAGGGGTATATTGTGGGATTAGAGTGTCAGCTCTTGTGTATATCATACACAGTGGTGGATAGAGGAAGGGGGAGGGGTATATTGTGGGATTAGAATGTCAGCTCTTGTGTATATAACACACAGTGGTGGATAGAGGAGGGGGAGGGGTATATTGTGGGATTAGAGTGTCAGCTCTTGTGTATATAACACACAGTGGTGGATCGATGAGGGGGAGGGGTATATTGTGGGATTAGAGTGTCAGCTCTTGTGTATATCACACACAGCGGTGGATAGAGGAGGGGGAGGGGTATATTGTGGGATTAGAGTGTCAGCTCTTGTGTATATCACACACACCAGTGGATAGAGGAAGGGGGATGGGTATATTGTGGGATTAGAGTGTCAGCTCTTGTGTATATCACACACAGCGGTGGATAGAGGAAGGGGGAGGGGTATAGTGTGGGATTAGAGTGTCAGCTCTTGTGTATATCACACACAGCGGTGGATAGAGGAGGGGGAGGGGTATATTGTGGGATTATAGTGTCAGCTCTTGTGCATATCACACACAGTGGTGGATAGAGGATGGGGGAGGGGTATATTGTGGGATTAGAGTGTCAGCTCTTGTGTATATCACACACACCAGTGGATAGAGGAAGGGGGATGGGTATATTGTGGGATTAGAGTGTCAGCTCTTGTGTATATCACACACACCGGTGGATAGAGGAGGGGGAGGGGTTTATTGTGGGATTAGAATGTCAGCTCTTGTGTATATCACACACACCGGTGGATAGAGGAGGGGGAGGGGATTATTGTGGGATTAGAGTGTCAGCTCTTGTGTATATAACACACAGTGGTGGATAGAGGAAGGAGGAGGGGTATATTGTGGGATTAGAGTGTCAGCTCTTGTGTATATCACACACAGTGGTGGATAGAGGAAGGGGGAGGGGTATATTGTGGGATTAGAATGTCAGCTCTTGTGTATATAACACACAGTGGTGGATAGAGGAAGGGGGAGGGGTATATTGTGGGATTAGAGTGTCAGCTCTTGTGTATATCACAAACATTGGTGGATAGAGGAAGGGGGAGGGGTATAGTGTGGGATTAGAGTGTCAGCTCTTGTGTATATCACACACAGTGGTGTATAGAGGAAGGGGGAGGGGTATATTGTGGGATTAGAGTGTCAGCTCTTGTGTATATCACACACACCGGTGGATAGAGGAGGGGGAGGGGTTTATTGTGGGATTAGAATGTCAGCTCTTGTGTATATAACACACAGTGGTGGATAGAGGAAGGGGGAGGGGTATAGTGTGGGATTAGAGTGTCAGCTCTTGTTTATATCACACACAGCGGTGGATAGAGGAGGGGGAGGGGTATATTGTGGGATTAGAGTGTCAGCTCTTGTGTATATAACACACAGTGGTGGACAGAGGAAGGGGGAGGGGTATATTGTGGGATTAGAGTGTCAGCTCTTGTGTATATAACACACAGTGGTGGATAGAGGAAGGGGGAGGGGTATATTGTGGGATTAGAGTGTTAGCTCTTGTGTATATCACACACAGTGGTGTATAGAGGAAGGGGGAGGGGTATATTGTGGGATTAGAGTGTCAGCTCTTGTGTATATAACACACAGTGGTGTATAGAGGAAGGGGGAGGGGTATATTGTGGGATTAGAGTGTCAGCTCTTGTGTATATAACACACAGTGGTGGATAGAGGAAGGGGGAGGGGTATATTGTGGGATTAGAGTGTTAGCTCTTGTGTATATCACACACAGTGGTGGACAGAGGAAGGGGGAGGGGTATATTGTGGGATTAGAGTGTCAGCTCTTGTGTATATAACACACAGTGGTGTATAGAGGAAGGGGGAGGGGTATATTGTGGGATTAGAGTGTCAGCTCTTGTGTATATAACACACAGTGGTGGATAGAGGAAGGGGGAGGGGTATATTGTGGGATTAGAGTGTCAGCTCTTGTGTATAGCACACACAGTGGTGGATAGAGGAAGGGGGGCGTGTCATTTTGCGGTATTGTTATTTTATCCGGTGTTGCTCGGGGACAATGGGACATTCCTGGAATATTTACATCTTCTGGTATGTGAAGTACAATGTAACCAGAAGGAGAAATATCCCCAGCGTTTAACCCTCGGGGTGCCGGAGAGACTCCGGGCCGTAACCTAGAGCTAGCACATCTTTGGCTCTTGTAATACTACAATCCCATTATATCTGGGCAGCCACCGAACATGCTGGGAGTTGTAGTTCCACACCTGCCTGCTGAGTGCAGTATAGAAGGGTTCACATGGATGGGGGGTGTTCAGGATCGGGAATGTCCCGCTGACCCCCTTCTTGGTGGAGAGGATGGGGGGTTAGGCCACCGTCCCCTCCTTTATATACAATGCATCCGGAAAGTACTCACAGCGCTTCACTTTTTCCACATTTTGTTATGTTACAGCCTTATTCCAAAATGGATTAAATTCATTATTTTCCTCAAAATTCTACAAATAATCCCCCCTAATGACGTGAGAGAAGTTTATATTAAATCTTTGCAAATTTATTAAAAATAAAAATGGGTACATAAGTATCACAGACTCCTCCCATGTACATAAGCATCACAGGCTCCTCCCATGTACATAAGCATCACAGGCTCCTCCCATGTACACAAGTATCACAGGCTCCTCCCATGTACACAAGTATCACAGGCTCCTCCCATGTACACAAGTATCGCAGACTCCTCCCATGTACATAAGTATCGCAGGCTCCTCCCATGTACATAAGTATCACAGGCTCCTCCCATGTACATAAGTATCACAGGCTCCTCCCATGTACATAAGTATCACAAACTCCTCCCATGTACATAAGGATCACAGGCTCCTCCCATGTACATAATTATCACAGACTCCTCCCATGTACATAAGTATCACAGGCTCCTCCCATGTACATAAGGATCACAGTCTCCTCCCATGTACATAAGTGTCATTATGGGGGATTGTTTATAGAATTTTGAGGAAAATAATTAATTTAATCCATTTTGGAATAAGGCTGTGACATAACAAAATGTGGAAAAAGTGAAGCGCTGTGAATACTTTCTGGATGCTCTGTATTATATTACAGGATAGGTGTGCAGGAGCAGAGCGACGTTCCTCCATAGTGTGGAATGGGCGTTACATAGACGACATTTCTCCATAGTCTGGAATGGGCGGTACATAGACGACGTTTCTCCATAGTCTGGAATGGGTGGTACATAGACGACGTTTCTCCATAGTCTGGAATGGGCGGTACATAGACGACGTTTCTCCATAGTCTGGAATGGGCGGTACATAGACGACGTTCCTCCATAGTGGATTGTACAATCTGGTGGTGCTGTGTGTGCTCAGAGGTTGCTCCTCATGTATTAGACCCGGATCCCCCCCCCCCCCAGGAATGCAGCTGGAGATGTCAGTCCATATATATATCAGACATTCCTCCCATGGACTACGTATATAGCAGACTCAGAATTCCTCCCATGGACTACATGTGTGGGACATATGTGAGGCCTCCGCACCCCTCATACACACCAGTGTTCCCAGTCCTTACAGCGTCCCCCCCAGCAGGCCCCACACATGTGACTGGAACCCTCCTCTGAGTCCTCGCCACAGATCCCCAGATCCAAGAACAAAGCTAATTACTGCGCTAATTACCGCAACAGGAAGGAGACTGAAGAACAATGTACAAATCAGATGGATTATCCATCCTGAGATCCCTCTGTCTCTGCAATTATCCCAGGGTCACCTCCGACTCCTCCACATCTCTGGCTTCCTATGGTCCCTATACAATCCTGTATGGTTATTAGAGAGCGTTATGGTCCTTATACAGTCCTGTATGTTTATTAGAGAGCGTTATGGTCCTTATACAGTCCTGTATGTTTATTAGAGAGCGTTATGGTCCTTATACAGTCCTGTATGGTTATTAGAGAGCGTTATGGTCCTTATACAGTCCTGTATGGTTATTAGAGAGCGTTATGGTCCTTATACAGTCCTGTATGGTTATTAGAGAGCGTTATGGTCCTTATACAATCCTGTATGGTTATTAGAGAACATTATGGTCCCTATACAGTCCTGTATGGTTTTTAGAGAGCATAATGGTCATTATACAGTCCTGTATGGTTATCAGAGAGTGTTATGGTCCTTATACAATCCTGTATGGTTATTAGAAAGCGTCATGGTCCTTATACAGTCCTGTATGGTTATTAGAGAGCGTTATTGTCCTTATACAGTCCTGTATGGTTATTAGAGAGTGTTATGGTCCTTATACAGTCCTGTATGGTTATTATAGAGTGTTGTGGTCCTTATACAGTCCTGTATAGTTATTATAGAGTGTTGTGGTCCTTATACAGTCCTGTATGGCATTGTGCTCCTTGTACAGTTCTTGCAGCCATTTACTTGAAATGTTTTTAGTTATTTTAGAGAGGATGTAAGAAAGAGACTACATATTTAGGACTATAGATGACAACATAGGACTATAGAAGACTACATAGGACTATAGAAGACTACATAGAACCATAGAAGACTACATAGGACTATAGAAGACTACATAGGACTATAGAAGACTACATAGGACCATAGAAGACTACATAGGACCATAGAAGACTACATAGGATTATAGAAAACTACATAGAACCATAGAAGACTACATAGGTCTATAGAAGACTACATAGGACCATAGAAGACTACATAGGATTATAGAAGACTACATAGGACTATAGAAGACTACATAGGACCATAGAAAACTACATAGGATTATAGAAGACTACATAGGACTATAGAAGACTACATAGGACTATAGAAGACTACATAGGATTATAGAAGACTACATAGGACTATAGAAGACTACATAGGACCATAGAAAACTACATAGGATTATAGAAGACTACATAGGACTATAGAAGACTACATAGGACTATAGAAGACTACATAGGATTATAGAAGACTACATAGAACCATAGAAGACTACATAGGATTGTAGAAGACTACATAGGACTATAGAAGACTACATAGGACTATAGAAGACTACATAGAACCATAGAAGACTACATAGGATTATAGAAGACTACATAAGACCATAGAAGACTACAAAGGATTATAGAAGACTACATAGGACTACAGAAGATTATAGAAGACTACATAGGGCCATAGAAGACTACATAGGATTATAGAAGACTACATAGGACTATAGAAGACTACATAGGACTATAGAAAACTACATAGGACTATAGAAGACTACATAGGACCATAGAAGACTACATAGGATTATAGAAGACTACATAAGACTACATAGGACTATAGAAGACTACATAGGACTATAGAAGACTATATAAGCTTAGTGCTCACCCCCGAAGGAGCCGCTGTTTTCTGTTCCCAGATCCTGCGACTCTCCAGTCAGCACACATCTTTCTGACAGACCCCGGCTGAAGAAGGGATGTTTATTTTATATATATTTCAACCAGAGAAATGGAAATGGCAACAACCCCTCAAACAAATAGAGATGGTTCTGCCTAAGGGACAACGTTACAATAACAGTTTGTCTGTATTAAACCCTTTCCCTGCTGGCCAGCACAGTGGGGCCCAGATCCGGTGCTGGGGTGCTCAAGATAAGCTCACCCTAACCCGGTATAGGCACCTGCACTGTGTCCATAGCAAACAATACTGTTCCTCTTTAATAGGGTGCAGTAGGGTTTGGCCAACTCCCTGGGTGACAACTGGTCTCCCTCTGTTCTCCTTCAGCAGGTCAGTGACGTCAGCGGCAGAGGGGTTCTACCCAACCATCAGGTGGCAGCACTGACCACGTGACATTGGTGTTCTCATGTACCAGGAGATGTCCGCTACTCCACCTCTCTGCCTCCCTGATATGGTGGTAAAACATTCTGTTACCAGCCTGCACCATGATCTGTCTCATCGCCACTTCTGCCTCATGCCTATAAACACACCTTCCTTTTCCTCTCCACAGAGCTCTAGTAATGCTGGCATATGTAGTTCTTCTTCCAATCTGAAAACACAGGATCAGTCTGTCCGGGAACTACATCTCCCACAAGTCATAGTTGTGCCCAGTAGGCTCTGTCCTTCCCACAATCCACAGTAGCTCAGTCTCCTCTTCCTCTCTGTGACCCCGGGGAGTGGGCGGGGCTTTCCTCCAGCTCTCTCTGTGTGGCTGCATATGGCCAGCGCTCTGTCTGTGCTCACTGCTGCCCCTGGAGAGGGGGAGAGGAAGTGCAAGAGAGAAGCTGTGATAGTAGCCCAGTCCCTGCAGCCAGAAAGAGCCAAGCCATGAACCAGAGGCTGCAAAAGACTAGAGAAGACCATACAGTATAGGACTATATGGGGCTATTTAAGATTACCTAGAACTATAGTGGACTATTTAATACTATATTAGACTCCACCGGACTCTATAACACCATATAAGAATAAATAGGATATCAGACTATGGAGGACTATAGAAGAATCTATAGGACTGTATAAGGAGAGGACTGGTGGTGGGAAGAATAGAATTAAATATTTCTATAGAGCCAGACATTGTCCCTGCAAGAGTTCACCCAACTGTATCATCTCACCGAACCCCAATACTGATATACAGAACCCCAATACTGACATACAGAACCCCAATACTGACACATAGAACCCCAATACCGACACACGGAACCCCAATACCGACACACGGAACCCTAATACTGAGAGCCCGACATTGTCCCTGCAAGAGTTCACCCAACTGTATAATCTCACCGAACCCCAATACTGATATGCAGAACCCCAATACTGACACACAGAACCCCAATACTGATATATAGAACCCCAATACCAACACACAGAACCCCAATACCGACACACAGAACCCCAATACTAATATACAGAACCCCAATACTAATATACAGAACCCAAATACTGATACATAGAACCCCAATACTGATACACAGAGCCCCAATACTGACATACAGAACCCCGTTACTGACAAACAGAACCCCAATACTGACACACAGAGCCCTAATACTGAGAGCCCGACATTGTCCCTGCAAGAGTCCACCCAACTATATCATCTCACCAAACCCCAATACTGATATACAGAACCCCAATACTTATACACAGAACCCCAATACCGACATACAGAACCCCAATACTGACATACAGAATTCCAATACCGACACAGAACCCCAACATTAACATACAGAATCCCAATACCGAAATACAGAACCCCAATACTGACACACAGAACCCCAATACTGACACACGGAACCCCAATACAGACACACAGATTCCCAATACTGATATACAGAGCCCCAATACTGACACACAGAGCCCCAATACCGACATACAGAACCCCAATATTGATATGCAGAACCCCAATACTGACACACAGAACCCCAATACTGACATACAGAACTCCAATACTGACACACAGAACCCCAATACTAATATACAGGGCTCAGATACCGACACACAGAACCCCAATACCGACACACAGAACCCCAATACCGACACACGGAACCCTAATACCGACACACAGATTCCCAGTACTGATATACAGAACCCCAATACTGATATACAGAACTCCAATACTAATATACAGGGCTCAGATACTGACACACAGAACCCCAATACTAATATACAGAACCCCAATACTAATATACAGAACCCTAATACTGACACATAGAACCCCAATACTGATACACAGAGACCCAATACTGACATACAGAACCCCGTTACTGACAAACAGAACCCCAATACTGACACACAGAGCCCTAATACTGAGAGCCAGACATTGTCCCTGCAAGAGTCCACCCAACTATATCATCTCACCGAACCCCGATACTGATATACAGAACCCCAATACCGACATACAGAACCCCAATACCGACATACAGAACCCCAATACTGACACACAGAACCACAATGCTGACACACGGAACCCCAATACAGACATACAGATTCCCAATACTGATATACAGAACCCCAATACTGACACACAGAACCCCAATACTGACACACAGAACCCCAATACCGACACACAGAGCCCCAATACCAACATACAGAACCCCAATACCAACATACAGAACCCCAATACTGATATACAGAACCCCAATACTGACACACAGAACCCCAATACCGACATACAGAACCCCAATACCGACATACAGAACTCCAATACTGACACACAGAACCCCAATACCGACATACAGAACTCCAATACTGACACACAGAACCCCAATACCGACATACAGAACTCCAATACTGACACACCGAACCCCAATACTAATATACAGGGCTCAGATACTGACACACAGAACCCCAATACTAATATACAAAACCCAAATACTGACACATAGAACCCCAATACTGATACACAGAGCCCCAATACTGACATACAGAACCCCTGATACTGACATACAGACCCCAAATTAATGGCAGACATTACAGTATCTTCAATGACCCCCCCCCCAGCTTCTCCTATAATAATCACATGGATTCCAGAACCTGAAGCTTCAGTTGAATTTAGAGGTGAAAAAAAAAGGATTATTGATCCTGGGAGGATTATTGGGCGATCCTGGAAAGGTCTCTGAATAGGTGGGGGGGTATCAGCCATGGATGAGGGAAATTCAGAGTTTTCACTCTTAAAGATTTTTTAGCCAAGATCTGGAGATTTGTGGAAGTTTTGCCCATTCTGATGTGTGTTTCCCCCCCCCCCAGGGCTGTGTTCACATATGAAAAGAAATGGAGTTTGAAGCTGATGGATTCTGGAGGTGAGTGCGTGTCGGAGATCCCTGTGTGTCCGTCCTGTGACTCTTCTACCACGTCTGTCTTGTCTGTCTCCAAATCCATCCGATCTTCTGACTGAAGAGATCTCCATGTAGAGTCTAACCAAACAATACCCACCAACTCCCGGGTCCCCCCGCACTGCAAGGGTTAAATACTTGTTATGTCTAGGGGAAGACCAGGAGTGCCAAACTCCATTTTATCGTGGGCCTCATCAGCATTATGGTTGCCTGCACAGGGCCAATTATATCTGTAAGACTAGATGTCCAGAGGACCCCACCCCCTCCTACATCGGATGTCAAGAGCCTCCCCACCATCAAAAGTCAAGAGCCCCCCCCACCATCAAAAGTCAAGAGCCCCCCCCACCATCAAAAGTCAAGAGCCTCCCCACCGTCAACAGTCAAGAGCCCCCCAACATCAAAAGTCAAGAGCCCCCCCACCATCAAAAGTCAAGAGCCCCCCCCACCATCAAAAGTCAAGAGCCCCCTCCACCATCAAAAGTCAAGAGCCCCCCCACCATCAAAAGTCAAGAGCCCCCCCACCATCAAAAGTCAAGAGCCCCCCCCCACCAAAGAGCCCCCCCCACCATCAAAAGTCAAGAGCCTCCCCACCATCAAAAGTCAAGAGCCTCCCCACCATCAAAAGTCAAGAGCCCCCCCCCATCAAAAGTCAAGAGCCCCCCCACCATCAAAAGTCAAGAGCCTCCCCACCATCAAAAGTCAAGAGCCTCCCCACCATCAAAAGTCAAGAGCCTCCCCACCATCAAAAGTCAAGAGCCCCCCCCCCACTATCAAAAGTCAAGAGCCCCCCCACCATCAAAAGTCAAGAGCCCCCCCACTATCAAAAGTCAAGAGCCCCCCCCACCATCAAAAGTCAAGAGCCTCCCCACCATCAAAAGTCAAGAGCCCCCCCACCATCAAAAGTCAAGAGCCCCCCCCCACCATCAAAAGTCAAGAGCCCCCCCGCCATCAAAAGTCAGGAGCCCCCCCCCACCATCAAAAGTCAAGAGCCCCCCCCACCATCAAAAGTCAAGAGCCCCCCCCTCCTTTACATCACAGTGCTGACCCTCCATCCTTCATGCCATCCTATTTTGCAGTCCAGGTATCTTCTACCCATAGCTCCATCATGTCCCAGTGCTCTCCTCATGGTTCCCACAATATCCGGGACTCTAAAATTAGAGACCAATCTCTCTAAACACAGCCTCCCCCCCAGCCGTGCGCTGAGGATGGTGGAGGAGTCCCTCACCACTGTGGGAACCAGGAGATAGAGATCTGTGCTTTCCATGCCGTTCAGAAACTTCATCCAAAAGGGGTCACGTCTGCGGAACTCAGAGCTCTCCATGGAGAACCGCTAAAACGAGTGGCGCTTTAGCGCTAACGGCGGGCGCTGTCAGTAACATTTCCAGATAAAGGGACCCTATTATAGTACAACTCCGGCACCAGTCAGGATCCATAAGAATAGAACGATCATCACATTTCCACATATAAGACTGTGATCTAGAGAAGGGTGAGGAGGAGACATCACCAAACTTGGATTCCTCGCAAGGACAATCGATTTTCACATTCACCGTCATTTCATCACTAACTGGCACAGCGATCAATACATTAAAAAGGTGATCAGTCTACTAGAGGAGATCAGTTCATTAGACGTCCACTGGAGGTTATCAATGACTCCGCGGAGATAAATGAATTAGAGGTGTTCAGTGTATTAGATGTGATCAATCTACCAGAGGCACTCAGTGTATATTTGAGCCGATCAAATTGATCAAAGGAGAGCAACGCTTTAAAGGTAATCAAGTTGCTAGAGGTGTTCAGTGTATTAGATGTGATCAATGTTGTACCAGAGATGATCAATCCACCAGATGTGTTTAGCAATGTTAGATACAATCAGTCTACCAGTGGTGATCAGTCTACCAGAGGTGATCAGTCTACCAGAGGTGATCAGTCTACCAGAGGTGATCAGTCTAGCAATGGTGATCAGTCTACCAGAGGTGATCAGTCTACCAGAGGTGATCAGTCTACCAGTGGTGATCAGTCTACCAGAGGTGATCAGTCTACCAGAGGTGATCAGTCTACCAGTGGTGATCAGTCCACCAGAGGTGATCAGTCTACCAGTGGTGATCAGTCCACCAGTGGTGATCAGTCCACCAGTGGTGATCAGTCCACCAGAGGTGATCAGTCTACCAGTGGTGATCAGTCTACCAGAGGTGATCAGTCTACCAGAGGTGATCAGTCTACCAGAGGTGATCAGTCCACCAGTGGTGATCAGTCCACCAGAGGTGATCAGTCTACCAGTGGTGGTCAGTCTACCAGTGGTGATCAGTCTACCAGTGGTGGTCAGTCTACCAGTGGTGATCAGTCTACCGGAGGTGATCAGTCTACCAGTGGTGATCAGTCCACCAGTGGTGATCAGTCTACCAGAGGTGATCAGTCTACCAGTGGTGATCAGTCTACCAGTGGTGATCAGTCTACCAGAGGTGATCAGTCTACCAGAGGTGATCAGTCTACCAGAGGTGATCAGTCCACCAGTGGTGATCAGTCCACCAGTGGTGATCAGTCTACCAGTGGTGATCAGTCTACCAGAGGTGATCAGTCTACCAGTGGTGGTCAGTCTACCAGTGGTGATCAGTCTACCAGTGGTGGTCAGTCTACCAGTGGTGATCAGTCTACCGGAGGTGATCAGTCTACCAGTGGTGATCAGTCCACCAGTGGTGATCAGTCTACCAGAGGTGATCAGTCTACCAGTGGTGATCAGTCTACCAGAGGTGATCAGTCTACCAGAGGTGATCAGTCCACCAGTGGTGATCAGTCCACCAGTGGTGATCAGTCTACCAGAGGTGATCAGTCTACCAGTGGTGGTCAGTCTACCAGTGGTGATCAGTCTACCAGTGGTGATCAGTCTACCAGTGGTGGTCAGTCTACCAGTGGTGATCAGTCTACCAGTGGTGATCAGTCTACCAGTGGTGATCAGTCTACCAGTGGTGATCAGTCTACCAGTGGTGATCAGTCTACCAGTGGTGATCAGTCTACCAGAGGTGATCAGTCTACCAGTGGTGATCAGTCTACCAGTGGTGATCAGTCTACCAGAGGTGATCAGTCTACCAGTGGTGATCAGTCTACCAGTGGTGATCAGTCCACCAGTGGTGATCAGTCTACCAGAGGTGATCAGTCTACCAGTGGTGATCAGTCTACCAGAGGTGATCAGTCTACCAGTGGTGATCAGTCTACCAGAGGTGATCAGTCTACCAGTGGTGATCAGTCTACCAGAGGTGATCAGTCTACCAGTGGTGATCAGTCTACCAGAGGTGATCAGTCTACCAGTGGTGATCAGTCTACCAGAGGTGATCAGTCTACCAGTGGTGATCAGTCTACCAGAGGTGATCAGTCTACCAGTGGTGATCAGTCTATCAGAAGCTATCAGCATATTAGAGGTGATCAATGGCTTTAGTGATCAGTGGCGTCTCCAGCTTTCATATTTAGGGGGCCACATGGGGGGGGGGGGGGGGGGTTTGGGGGCCAACTGTAAAATTATATATATATATAAATTATATATATAATTATATATATTTTTCAAGAATAGAATGCACTCCTGAGGTCTTGTTCCAAATTCAGTTTCAGTCTGACCAGGGACTTTTATCAAGATGCTCAAAAGTCCCCAGGCGTACTTCCGAGGAAGGAAACTGGAGAGTCCCTTTAGCATGACCTATAGACAAACATTAGCATCATGAAGGGCCAACTCTAATGAGCTACAGGAGCTTGTCCTGTAAGAAGAGCGGATTTTGCTCCACTTCTACGAGGAACTCCCGAGATGGGTTTGGCCCTTCATAATACAAAATTTAAGTCTTTAGATGAAACGTTAGTAATAAATTTAAAATCCCTTTACAAAATTGGTCCACATGGACCAAGTGGGCTTCATCCCCACCAGGGTATGAAGTTGCCTCCCTGGTGGGCTTCCCTGGTGTTGCCTCTATGGTGGGCTTCCCTGGTGTTGCCTCCCTGGTGGGCTTCCCTGGTGTTGCCTCCATGGTGGGCTTCCCTGGTGTTGCCTCCCTGGTGGGCTTCCCTGGTGTTGCCTCCCTGGTGGGCTTCCCTGGTGTTGCCTCCATGGTGGGCTTCCCTGGTGTTGCCTCCCTGGTGGGCTTCCCTGGTGTTGCCTCCTTGGTGGGCTTCCCCGGTGTTGCCTCCCTGGTGGACTTCCCCGGTGGGCTTCCCTGGTGTTGCCTCCCTGGTGGGCTTCCCCGGTGTTGCCTCCCTGGTGGGCTTCCCCGGTGTTGCCTCCCTGGTGGGCTTCCCCGGTGTTGCCTCCTTGGTGGGCTTCCCCGGTGTTGCCTCCCTGGTGGGCTTCCCCGGTGTTGCCTCCCTGGTGGGCTTCCCCGGTGTTGCCTCCCTGGTGGGACTTCCCCGGTGTTGCCTCCCTGGTGGGCTTCCCCGGTGTTGCCTCCCTGGTGGGCTTCATCCCCACCAGGGAGGCAACACAACAAAAGTTCTCCACCCGCTCCAAGTTGTCAGTTCCTCTCCTATGCTCCGTGTCTTTCTTAGCGTGGACACAGAGAAGGCGTTTGACTGTGTAAATTGGCAATACATGTTCTCGGTCCTTCGTCATCCAGGCCGAGGGGAAAGTATCATTAACTGTATTGCCAAAAGTTTATTCCAAGCCTACAGCTCAGGTTAAAGTTAACGGAGTTCTATCCAACCCCTTCCCCATTACGAAAGGAACGAGACATCGTCCCACCCCCTCCCCCCGTTATTCGCTCTGTCGCTGGAACCATTCCTTCATAGAATCCGTTTAAACCCGGACATTCAACCCGGACATTCAAGGAATAAATCAATTTGAGATACCCAATACGTAATCTCGGCATATGCGGACGATTTATTCTTCTCCCTGATGAAGTCTACCATGTCACTCCCAGATCTTCTCCGAGAAACTTTATGGATCTCTTTCCAATCTGAAAATACATTTTAAGAAATGGGAAGCAATGGTAATAGGGTTCCCTTCTATCAGAATTACAGTCAAGTTTTAACTTTAAGTGGACAGACATGGCTTTAACCACTTCCATACCGGCCCTATTCTGGCACTCCTCTCCTACATGTAAAAATCATCATTTTTTTGCTATAGAAATTACTCAGAACCCCCAAACATTATATAAATATATATGATAATGTGAAAGATGATGTTACTCCGAGTAAATAGATACCCAACCTGTCATGCTTCAAAATTGCACACACACTCATGGAATGACACCAAACTTCGGTACAGTACTTAAAAATCTCCATAGGCCACGGTTTAATTTTTTTTTACAGGTTACATGTTTAGAGTTACAGAGGAGGTCTAGGGCTAGAATTGTTGCTCGCGCTCTAACGCACGCGGCGATACCTCACTTTCTGTTACAATTTTTTTTTTTGGTCACTTTTATTCCTATTACAAGGAATGTAAACATCCCTTGTAATAGGAATCATTCGTGACAGGTCCTCTTTATGGAGAGATGCGGGGTCAATAAGAACCCTCCATCTTTCCTCCAGGCTGGAAAGCATGAGATCGAAAAAAAAATAAAAATCCACGACCTCATGCTTTGTTTACATCCACGACCCGGATGTGACGTCATAGCGTCGCGCCCGGGCCTCTGACAGTCATAGAGATGACTGATGACCATGTGGTCACCGGAAATCTCTATGGTCGTCATCTGGCGGCGGCCAATTCTTTCTCCGGGTCCCCGATGGCACGGGAGAGCCCGGAGAAGCACCGGATGGCGGCGGGGGGGTATGTCCCCTCCCGTCGCCTGTAAGAACGATCAAGCTACTATCACTACCCAAACAATACGTGTGTATTAATGGTCTAGCCCTTCCTGACATTCGGCAATATTACCAGCCAATTCACCTGGGTAGAACTGTTAATTGGTGTGGTCACCGCTGTGCTAAATTATGGGCACAGACAGAGCAAGCCCGAACTATGACCACCTAAACCCCCCCCCCCCTTTGATATCGCACCCCTTAATGGGCACAACACTCCACATAGGATCTCAGGTTAGTGGGCAGAACTCTTTCCTCACCAGATTCCCCGCTGCTCCCTATTGTGGGAAATCCGCGGTTCTCTCCTGGTCTCAGCTCCCATAGGCTTCGGACCTTCCAACAGTTGGGCAGGATTCAGGCATCCCATTCTCTAATGGGAGATAGGCAGCCTTCCACAAGAGGAGTTGATGGATGACGCGGGCCCCCTTGGCCGTCCCCTGACGACCTCTGAAGGCCATTGTTGGGAAAAGGCAGCACCCTCACACAGGTTCTTTCCAGAACGTACTCCCTATTGAACTGCCCGGCTGTACAACCGCGTTTACCATTCGTGGACAAATGGGAGAAGGAGCCACACCGTAAATTTACACCTGCCCAACTACAACATATCCTCAGATTCAAGTCATCGGTCTGTACGAAAATTCAAGAGACCAATTGTAAACTTTTAACATGGTGGTACCTCCCCCCTCCCGTCGCTTACATACCTATTACCCCACCACTACTGACCGTTGGTGGAGATGCCGGGGGGACAGAGGAACGCTGCTCCACATATTTTGGTTGTGGAGATGCTGGGGGGGACAGAGGAACGCTGCTCCACATATTTTGGTTGTGGAGATGCTGGGGGGACAGAGGAACGCTGCTCCACATATTTTGGTTGTGGAGATGCTGGGGGGGACAGAGGAACGCTGCTCCACATATTTTGGTCGTGGAGATGCTGGGGGGGACAGAGGAACACTGCTCCACATATTTTGGTCGTGGAGATGCTGGGGGGGACAGAGGAATGCTGCTCCACATATTTTGGTTGTGGAGATGCTGGGGGGGACAGAGGAACGCTGCTCCACATATTTTGGTTATGGAGATGCCGGGGGGACAGAGGAACGCTGCTCCACATATTTTGGTTGTGGAGATGCCGGGGGGACAGAGGAACGCTGCTCCACATATTTTGGTTGTGGAGATGCCGGGGGGACAGAGGAAGCTGCTCCACATATTTTGGTTGTGGAGATGCCTGGGGGACAGAGGAAGCTGCTCCACATATTTTGGTTGTGGAGATGCTGGGGGGGACAGAGGAACGCTGCTCCACATATTTTGGTTGTGGAGATGCTGGGGGGGACAGAGGAACGCTGCTCCACATATTTTGGTCGTGGAGATGCTGGGGGGGACAGAGGAACGCTGCTCCACATATTTTGGTCGTGGAGATGCCGGGGGGACAGAGGAACGCTGCTCCACATATTTTGGTTATGGAGATGCCGGGGGGACAGAGGAACGCTGCTCCACATATTTTGGTTGTGGAGATGCCGGGGGGACAGAGGAACGCTGCTCCACATATTTTGGTTGTGGAGATGCCGGGGGGACAGAGGAACGCTGCTCCACATATTTTGGTTGTGGAGATGCCGGGGGGACAGAGGAAGCTGCTCCACATATTTTGGTTGTGGAGATGCCTGGGGGACAGAGGAAGCTGCTCCACATATTTTGGTTGTGGAGATGCTGGGGGGGACAGAGGAACGCTGCTCCACATATTTTGGTTGTGGAGATGCTGGGGGGGACAGAGGAACGCTGCTCCACATATTTTGGTCGTGGAGATGCTGGGGGGGACAGAGGAACACTGCTCCACATATTTTGGTTGTGGAGATGCTGGGGGGGACAGAGGAACGCTGCTCCACATAATTTGGTTGTGGAGATGCCGGGGGGACAGAGGAACGCTGCTCCACATATTTTGGTTGTGGAGATGCCTGGGGGACAGAGGAAGCTGCTCCACATATTTTGGTTGTGGAGATGCCGGGGGGACAGAGGAACGCTGCTCCACATATTTTGGTTGTGGAGATGCCGGGGGGACAGAGGAACGCTGCTCCACATATTTTGGTTGTGGAGATGCCGGGGGGACAGAGGAACGCTGCTCCACATATTTTGGTTGTGGAGATGCCTGGGGGACAGAGGAAGCTACTCCACATATTTTGGTCATGGAGATGCTGGGGGGGACAGAGGAACGCTGCTCCACATATTTTGGTCGTGGAGATGCTTGGGGGGGACAGAGGAACGCTGCTCCACATATTTTGGTCGTGGAGATGCCGGGGGGGACAGAGGAACGCTGCTCCACATATTTTGGTCGTGGAGATGCTTGGGGGGGACAGAGGAACACTGCTCCACATATTTTGGTTTTGGAGATGCTGGGGGGGACAGAGGAACGCTGCTCCACATATTTTGGTCGTGGAGATGCCGGGGGGACAGAGGAACGCTGCTCCACATATTTTGGTCGTGGAGATGCTGGGGGGACAGAGGAACGCTGCTCCACATATTTTGGTCGTGTCCTAAATGAACCCAACTTTGGACAACAGTCAGGGACATAACCCAAAAAATTCACGGAATTTAAGATTCCTGGTGATCCGGCCTTTTTCTTCCTACATGTCTCCAGGATTTCTGCCAAAACTATATAAAAAATCTAATTGTACGACACCTCTAGAACGCCGCCGCAAAGTCTTGCAAGCGTGACGGGACCCTTCGGGGTAAGACCACGCTAGATCAAGATACTTCTCAACTTAACTCAACTCTCAACCCCACTCCATTGGAGGAAACAACTACCGCCAACTGTGACCAACTGGCTCCGTAAGGTGGAAAGTATCAATAGAATGGCTGGCCTGACCCTGATTGAATAGGCGCAGCAAGGGAGCGGTCAGGAGATGGCAGTGTGAGGTCAGGGGATGGCAGTGTGGGGTCAGGAGATGGCAGTGCAGGGTCAGGGGATGTCGGTGTGGGGTCAGGAGATGGCGGTGCAGGGTCAGGAGATGGCGGTGCGGGGTCAGGGGATGGCGGTGTGGGGTCAGGAGGTGGCGGTGCAGGGTCAGGAGATGGCGGTGCGGGGTCAGGGGATGGCGGTGCAGGGTCAGGGGATGTCGGTGTGGGGTCAAGAGATGGCGGTGCAGGGTCAGGAGATGGTGGTGCGGGGTCAGGGGATGTCGGTGCGGGGTCATGGGGAAGGCGGTGTGGGGTTAGGGGATGGCGGTGTGGGGTTAGGGGATGGCAGTGTGGGGGTCAGGGGATGGCAGTGTGGGGTCAGGAGATGGCGGTGCGGGGTCAGGAGATGGCGGTGCGGGGTCAGGGGATGTCGGTGTGGCGTCAGGAGGTGGCGGTGCAGGGTCAGGAGATGGCGGTGCGGGGTCAGGGGATGGCGGTGCGGGGTCAGGGGATGTCGGTGTGGGGTCAAGAGATGGCGGTGCGGGGTCAGGGGATGGCGGTGCAGGGTCAGGGGATGTCGGTGTGGGGTCAGGAGGTGGCGGTGCAGGGTCAGGAGATGGCGGTGCGGGGTCAGGGGATGGCGGTGCAGGGTCAGGGGATGGCGGTGCAGGGTCAGGGGATGTCGGTGTGGGGTCAGGAGGTGGCGGTGCAGGGTCAGGAGATGGCGGTGCGGGGTCAGGGGATGGCGGTGCAGGGTCAGGGGATGTCGGTGTGGGGTCAAGAGATGGCGGTGCAGGGTCAGGAGATGGCGGTGCGGGGTCAGGGGATGGCGGTGCGGGGTCATGGGGAAGGCGGTGTGGGGTTAGGGGATGGCGGTGTGGGGTTAGGGGATGGCAGTTTGGGGTCAGGGGATGGCAGTGTGGGGTCAGGAGATGGCGGTGCGGGGTCAGGGGATGTCGGTGCGGGGTCATGGGGAAGGCGGTGTGGGGTTAGGGGATGGCGGTGTGGGGTTAGGGGATGGCAGTTTGGGGTCAGGGGATGGCAGTGTGGGGTCAGGAGATGGCGGTGCGGGGTCAGGGGATGGCGGTGCAGGGTCAGGGGATGGCGGTGCAGGGTCAGGAGATGGCGGTGTGGGGTCAGGGGATGTCGGTGCGGAGTCATGGGGATGGCGGTGTGTGGTCAGGGGATGGCGGTGCAGGGTCAGGAGATGGCGGTGCGGGGTCAGGGGATGTCGGTGCGGAGTCATGGGGATGGCGGTGTGGGGTCAGGGGATGTCGGTGCGGAGTCATGGGGATGGCGGTGTGGGGTCAGGGGATGGCGGTGCGGAGTCAGGGGATGGTAGTGTATGGTCAGGAGATGGCGGTGTGGGGTCAGGGGACGGCCATGCGGGGTCAGGGGATGGCAGTGCGGGGTCAAATGACGGCCTTGGGGGGCAAGGGACGGCCATGCGGGGTCAGGGGACGGCCATGCGGGGTCAGGGGATGGCAGTGCGTGGTCAGGGGATGGCAGTGCGTGGTCAGGGGATGGCAGTGCGGGGTCAGGGGATGGCAGTTCGGGGTCAGAAGACGGCCATGCGGGGTCAGAAGACGGCCATGCGGGGTCAGGGGATGGCAGTGCGGGGTCAGGGGATGGCAGTGCGGGGTCAGAAGATGGCAGTGCGAGGTCAAATGACGGCCTTGGGGGGCAAGGGACGGCCATGCGGGGTCAGGGGACGGCCATGCGGGGTCAGGGGATGGCAGTGCGTGGTCAGGGGATGGCAGTGCGTGGTCAGGGGATGGCAGTGCGTGGTCAGGGGATGGCAGTGCGTGGTCAGGGGATGGCAGTGCGGGGTCAGGGGATGGCAGTTCGGGGTCAGAAGACGGCCATGCGGGGCCAGAAGACGGCCATGCGGGGTCAGGGGATGGCAGTGCGGGGTCAGGGGATGGCAGTGCGGGGTCAGGGGATGGCAGTGCGGGGTCAGAAGACGGCCATGCGGGGTCAGAAAACGGCCATGCGGGGTCAGAAGACGGCCATGTGGGGTCAGGGGACGGCCATGCGGGGTCAGGGGATGGCAGTGCAGGGTTTAATGAATGGTGGTAGATGGTTGGACCAATCCCTGGGAACCCCCATACATGCTGTGATGGACACACTCGTGTCCCCGGCTCTGGGAATGATTATAATATCCCAGCTGCCATATTTCGCTTTCCACGTCTTCCGCTGATTTTCTGGTCTGTCGGTCCTGGGAAGCCGGAACGTTGAAGGACTCCGGGGAAATAAAGTGAAGAATTCTGACCACTCATCCTGTAGTGGGACAGCTGAGATCCATCATCCTCATTAAACCACTTCCCAGCCCCTCCCCCATACCAAAGCCCTGTCCTTACACAATCTGTCACCATGTTAATGGCCCCCGTGTTGGAGTGTCCTGTAAACTCTCCAGTTTGGTATCTCAATGGAATGTCCCGAGTTCAGCAATTCTATGTCTCCATAACAAGCAAAGCTAAAGGGTCACCCCACCCAGAACTTGTAATTCAGTGTTTGGTAGATGCTGGAGAGAAAATCCGACAATCAAAACTGAGTTCCTTACACCCGCTGTGCCCATTATGAGGGGTTCTCACCATCCCTGTGCTGAGTTCCCGGGTCTGTACACCCGCTGTGCCCATTATGAGGGGTTCCCACCATCCCTGTGCTGAGTTCCCGGGTCTGTACACCCGCTGTGCCCATTATGAGGGGTTCTCACCATCCCTGTGCTGAGTTCCCGGGTCTGTACACCCGCTGTGCCCATTATGAGGGGTTCCCACCATCCCTGTGCTGAGTTCCTGGGTCTGTACACCCGCTGTGCCCATTATGAGGGGTTCCCACCATCCCTGTGCTGAGTTCCCGGGTCTGTACACCCGCTGTGCCCATTATGAGGGGTTCCCACCATCCCTGTGCTGAGTTCCCGGGTCTGTACACCCGCTGTGCCCATTATGAGGGGTTCTCACCATCCCTGTGCTGAGTTCCCGGGTCTGTACACCCGCTGTGCCCATTATGAGGGGTTCCCACCATCCCTGTGCTGAGTTCCCGGGTCTGTACACCCGCTGTGCCCATTATGAGGGGTTCTCACCATCCCTGTGCTGATTTCCCGGGTCTGTACACCCGCTGTGCCCATTATGAGGGGTTCTCACCATCCCTGTGCTGAGTTCCCGGGTCTGTACACCCGCTGTGCCCATTATGAGGGGTTCCCACCATCCCTGTGCTGAGTTCCCGGGTCTGTACACCCGCTGTGCCCATTATGAGGGGTTCTCACCATCCCTGTGCTGAGTTCCCGGGTCTGTACACCCGCTGTGCCCATTATGAGGGGTTCCCACCATCCCTGTGCTGAGTTCCTGGGTCTGTACACCCGCTGTGCCCATTATGAGGGGTTCCCACCATCCCTGTGCTGAGTTCCCGGGTCTGTACACCCGCTGTGCCCATTATGAGGGGTTCCCACCATCCCTGTGCTGAGTTCCCGGGTCTGTACACCCGCTGTGCCCATTATGAGGGGTTCTCACCATCCCTGTGCTGAGTTCCCGGGTCTGTACACCCGCTGTGCCCATTATGAGGGGTTCCCACCATCCCTGTGCTGAGTTCCCGGGTCTGTACACCCGCTGTGCCCATTATGAGGGGTTCTCACCATCCCTGTGCTGATTTCCCGGGTCTGTACACCCGCTGTGCCCATTATGAGGGGTTCTCACCATCCCTGTGCTGAGTTCCCGGGTCTGTACACCCGCTGTGCCCATTATGAGGGGTTCCCACCATCCCTGTGCTGAGTTCCTGGGTCTGTACACCCGCTGTGCCCATTATGAGGGGTTCCCACCATCCCTGTGCTGAGTTCCTGGGTCTGTACACCCGCTGTGCCCATTATGAGGGGTTCTCACCATCCCTGTGCTGAGTTCCCGGGTCTGTACACCCGCTGTGCCCATTATGAGGGGTTCCCACCATCCCTGTGCTGAGTTCCTGGGTCTGTACACCCGCTGTGCCCATTATGAGGGGTTCTCACCATCCCTGTGCTGAGTTCCCGGGTCTGTACACCCGCTGTGCCCATTATGAGGGGTTCCCACCATCCCTGTGCTGAGTTCCTGGGTCTGTACACCCGCTGTGCCCATTATGAGGGGTTCCCACCATCCCTGTGCTGAGTTCCCGGGTCTGTACACCCGCTGTGCCCATTATGAGGGGTTCCCACCATCCCTGTGCTGAGTTCCCGGGTCTGTACACCCGCTGTGCCCATTATGAGAGGTTCCCACCATCCCTGTGCCGAGTTCCCGGGTCTGTACACCCGCTGTGCCCATTATGAGAGGTTCCCACCATCCCTGTGCTGAGTTCCTGGGTCTGTACACCCGCTGTGCCCATTATGAGGGGTTCCCACCATCCCTGTGCTGAGTTCCCGGGTCTGTACACCCGCTGTGCCCATTATGAGGGGTTCTCACCATCCCTGTGCTGAGTTCCCGGGTCTGTACACCCGCTGTGCCCATTATGAGGGGTTAATTTTGTTTATTGAAAATCTTACAAACAACAACTTATATACAATAAAACCATAATAAATAAATAAAACATATTTACAAAATAATTGAATTTAATAATACAAAACAAGAACATAATAAATGGTACAAACCAAATTGCACACAACACAATCCCTATGGGAGAGCCAGACTAAGGAACATCACCGTCACCATGCATGGAGCCTTTTATCAAAAATAGATTTGATCTTGAAAATCTAGGGGAGTGAATCAAGAATACAAAGAAAAGCCGCACACCCCGAGATCAACAGGCAGCAGCTACAGAGTCCTGATATTCCTCCACACCCTTATCCAGGCCTCCTGCTGCCACCTGCCTTTCTCAAGACCCCGAAATCTTCCCAACCTCACCCAGAATGTCCTGCACCACTACTTCGACAGGGAGGATTTTACTCCGTAAGGATACCTGACACCGTGCACTCCACGTGAAATAACGGACTACTAGACTAACTAAAAAAAGTGTTTCCAAATCATAATCCCGATGAGTCTGGAATGCCCCATACACCCACTCTGCATAACTCATATGGGGGAGGAAGGGTATAATCAGAGCCCTCCCCACCCTCTTGTACACCTCTATATTAAAAGGGCATTGAAGTAGAAAGTGATCCATGGACTCCACCACTCCTCCACACTCCACTCTCGGGCAGCCCCGATCACTTATGGAAAGAAACTTCAAGTTGCCCTTCACATATAGTTTTCCATGAAAGGCAAGCCAAGCCTGATCCCTAAACTTCATTGGGATTCTCTCCAAATTAATCAATCGCAAACCCACCCCCAAAACCAGGCTCGGGCAATCCCTCTAGGCCAGTGGCTCGCAAAAAGCAGAGCTCATGATCCGCTTCTCAAGAAGTTTCCTTGGAAGAGATCTGACTTCTCCTGCTGTTACTTGCCACTGCCAAAGCATTTTCAAACACGGGGCAACATAAGCCGGGAGCTGTTCATGCTTGACCCTCAGGCTTTTCACTGGCCCACCATTTTCCCAGTCTCGCAGAAAGGGCCTAAACCAGGACTGGAAAATACCAACCCACCCAGGCGGTCTCTCTGCCAACATGTTACCAAGATTGTACTTCACAAACATCAGAGAGAAAAAGACTACAGGGTTGACCATCTCTAGACCACCCTCCCGCCTAGGAAGGTAAGTCACATTCCTTTTGACAAGGTTTATTCTGTTCCCCCATAACAGCTGGAAGAAACAACTATAGATCCTGGTATAGAGAGAAACTGGCAAAACGCAAACAAAACTGACATACAGAAAAATCGGAATCAGGTAAGTCTTGATCAGATCAACCTTTTCCCTCAAGGAAAGCTGCCAACCTTTCCAGCTTGCCACCTTGGCATTGGCATTCTCCAGCCTGTTCACCCAATTTGCATGACCATAGTCACCTGGGCCGAATTCAATGCCTAGAACTCAAATTTTTTGTTGGGGCTCTGGGAAGTCATCCGGGAGAACAAAGCTCTCCCCTTCCACACCCATCCAGAAAGCTTCACACTTGTCCTGGTTGACCTTTGAACCTGATGCCTCTGCATACTGCCCTTCACTGAGACCACCTCCTGCGCCTCCCCAGTCCCAGAGATAAAAACAGAAACATCATCAGCATAGGCCACAACCTTCAAGGGAGGCTCACCAGCGATGCCCAAAGGTACCCCACACAATGATCCACTCTCTAGCCTTCTAATGAAGGGGTCGATTGCAAACACATATAGCAGAGGACTCAATGGACACCCCTGACGCACACCCGAGCCGACCGCAAAGGGCTGCCCGACCCAACCATTAACCAGAGGAAAGCTTTCAGCCCCTTTGTACAAAATCTTGAGCCAATCAATGAAACCCCCTCCAGGCCATATTTGTCAAGAAGGAGCCACAAGTACTCATGATTAACCCGATCAAAGGCCTTAGCCTGATCCAATGTCAGCAAAAATTTACCCCAACCAGCAGCCCTACAACGCTCCAAGGCCTCCCGGACAGCTAACACCGCTGAGAAAGTGCTTCTACCTTGGACCGAACAGTGCTGGTGGCGGGATAACAAACTGCCTGCAACTGGTGATAATCGCCAGAAGAAAATCTTTGCCAGTATCTTTCTATCGACATTAAGAAGGCTAATGGGGCGCCAATACCCAATCATGGAAGGATCTTTACCCTTTGACAGAAGGATCACTGCAGATTGCCTCATGGAGGGAGGGAGAGAACCCTCATTCAAACAGCCATTAAAAACCTCCACAAGGTAGGGAGCCAGGATCGTCTTAAAACATTTATAGAACTCGGCTGTCAGACCATCTGGCCCTGGAGTTTTCTTGATGGCTAGTTTATCAATAGCCTGAATTACCTCATCTGCAGTGATTTCATCTGTCAAATTCATCAAAGGAACATTACTTTCCAGTCCTGGTGTAGAGTCCAAAAAACCCAACATCCTTGTCCGATCAAGTTTCCTTCCTCCCAGGAGATCGGCATAGTATGACCTGACAACCTCCAGGATCCCTGACCTAGACTTCGTCAGAGAGCCCGTACTGTCCCTCAGGCCATTGACCGTCTTAACTGCTACGCTCTGTTTACAGTTCTGGTAAGGGTCAGGCGAATGGTATTTCCCGTAATCCCTCTCCTGAACCAAAGAGGCGTGCCGGTCATATTGATGTCTCCTAAGGAGGAGCTTCACCTCAGAGATCGCCCTAGAATCTCCTCCATTCGAAACAAGGCGGTCAAGTTTCCTCCGCAAACACTGGTAGGTGATATACTTATCTTGCTGCTTCTTTCTTCCTATGGCCTTGAAAAGCCCAACAGTCCGCTGTTTAACAAGCTCCCACCATTCTGACTTGCTGTTGCAAAAGTCTAGGATCGTTACCTGTGCTTGAAAAAAATCCTCAAAGGATTGTCTTACTCTCTCGTCTTCCAGGAGGGCCGAATTCAATCTCCAGATACCCCTCCCCCTAGGTGGCATGTCTGGGGCATTCAGAGTCACAGATAGAATACAGTGATCAGAAAACTCCACTGCCCGACACACAGGTGCCGAAAAAGCAGAGTCTCTCTTTAAAAAAAACAACTATTTTTCCTACTCTATTACCTCGCTGAAAAGTGAACCCCGTGCTGTCTGGGCAGCGCTTAATGTGCGCATCTACCAGACCTGCTTCCCTAACTATCACATTAAGAAAAAGGGTGTCATAGCCCAGCTTATCTCTGAAACATCTTCTGTCTTTAGACCTAGTAATGGTGTTGAAATCACCTCCAAAGACAACCTGCTGGGCCATAAAAAGAAAAGGCTTAATCTTTGTAAAGAAGCATTTCCTGTCCCCCTTCGTCTGGGGACCATAGATGTTAATCAGACGCAAGTCCCGCCCCTTCACAGAGACGTCTAAGACCATGCATCTCCCTATCTCTACCTCAATTACCCGCCGGCACGTTACCATACCAGAAAAAAGGACTGAAACTCCGCTGTAAGGCTCGGCCGCAAGAGACCAAAATGAGGGACCACGTCTCCACTCCTTCTTTGCCAGATGTATATCGGCCAGACTACTCAGATGGGTCTCTTGCAAAAACAAAATGTCAGCATCAAACTCGCTGAACAAAAATAAGGCCATATGACGAGCACTTACTGATCTTAAGCTGGCAACATTAATGGTTGCCACTTTTAACAGAGTGGGAACTGCCATTAGGGTAGTTGAGGCAGCCGTTTCTTAGCCTGACTACTCCCTCTCCCTGGAGAACCACCCTGGCACTCATCCTTCATAGAGGATGCCGAACTGAATGAGTCCCATTCATCCTCATCATCATCATCTGACAGGACCTTAAGCTTATTTTCCAAAGGCAAAACTTTAGGATTTAAGGTAACTGAGCCCCTTTTTTCCTTCTTTTGCCCCTCCTCCTCCTATCCTCCAACCACTTCATATTATCCTTAGACAAACCAGATTCAACAGCCTCCCCACCCCTATCCTCCCCTTCACCCCCTCCCCCCCACTCCTCCTTCTCTTATCTACCACCAGGCCAGCCTCTTCACCATTTTCCCCACTCCTCTGCACCCCACGATCCTCAATAGAAACCCTGCAGCGTCGGGGGAGGGGGATTGGCACCACACCTGACACACCTGCCTCAGCACCTCTTGCTGCCTCTGCAATTTTAGAAGACACAGAAGGATTGGACACATTTTTGGCAACTGATACCTTACCTACAGAAGACACAGGCACACTGGGTAAACGCACAGACTGGGGAGACACAGACACATTAGGTATTGGCACAGACTGGAGCATCACAGACTGGGGAGACACATTGGGTATTGGCACAGACTGGAGGCACCACAGACTGGGGAGACACAGACACATTAGGTATTGGCACAGACTGGAGCACCACAGACTGGGGAGACACATTGGGTATTGGCACAGACTGGGGAACCACAGATTAGGGAGACACATTAGGTATTGGCACAGACTGGGGCATCACAGACTGGGGAGACACATTAGGTATTGGCACAGACTGGGGCATCACAGACTGGGGAGACACATTGGGTATTGGCACAGACTGGGGAGACACAGACACATTAGGTATTGGCACAGACTGGGGCACCACAGACTCGGGAGACACATTAGGTATTGGCGCAGACTCAGATGGACTCACAGGCACCCCAGCTGCTGAGCTCCGAGCATCCTCCATGTCCAGGCGGAAGAACTCTCTCATGAGCTCAGGATTGTTGTGCATTGCCTCAGGACACTGACTGTAAGGATGTCCCACCGCATTGCACAGATTGCACCTGATGATATTACAATCCTTCGCCAAATGCCCTAAACCCTGACACAGAGAGCACTTCATCACTGGACAGGAGGATGCAAGATGCCCTTTATCACCACACTTATTGCAGAGCTTTGGCTGGCCTGGATAGAAGATGGTCAGCCTGTCCTTCCCCAGGAAAGCTGAGGATGGCAGATGCTGGACAACATTATCAATTACTTTTAATTTTAACTGTACAGACCATCCCCCCGTCCATATTCCCCGATCATCTACAATCTTTTTTTTTGTGGGGTCCCCACCATCCCTGTGCTGAGTTCCCGGGTCTGTACACCCGCTGTGCCCATTATGAGAGGTTCTCACCATCCCTGTGCTGAGTTCCCGGGTCTGTACACCCGCTGTGCCCATTATGAGGGGTTCCCACCATCCCTGTGCTGAGTTCCCGGGTCTGTACACCCGCTGTGCCCATTATGAGGAGTTCTCACCATCCCTGTGCTGAGTTCCCGGGTCTGTACACCCGCTGTGCCCATTATGAGGGGTTCTCACCATCCCTGTGCTGAGTTCCCGGGTCTGTACACCCGCTGTGCCCATTATGAGGGGTTCTCACCATCCCTGTGCTGAGTTCCTGGGTCTGTACACCCGCTGTGCCCATTATGAGGGATTCCCACCATCCTTGTGCTGAGTTCCTGGGTCTGTACACCCGCTGTGCCCATTATGAGGGGTTCCCACCATCCCTGTGCTGAGTTCCCGGGTCTGTACACCCGCTGTGCCCATTATGAGGGGTTCCCCCCATCCCTGTGCTGAGTTCCCGGGTCTGTACACCCGCTGTGCCCATTATGAGGGGTTCCCACCATCCCTGTGCTGAGTTCCCGGGTCTGTACACCCGCTGTGCCCATTATGAGGGGTTCTCACCATCCCTGTGCTGAGTTCCTGGGTCTGTACACCCGCTGTGCCCATTATGAGGGGTTCTCACCATCCCTGTGCTGAGTTCCCGGGTCTGTACACCCGCTGTGCCCATTATGAGGGGTTCTCACCATCCCTGTGCTGAGTTCCTGGGTCTGTACACCCGCTGTGCCCATTATGAGGGGTTCTCACCATCCCTGTGCTGAGTTCCCGGGTCTGTACACCCGCTGTGCCCATTATGAGGGGTTCTCACCATCCCTGTGCTGAGTTCCTGGGTCTGTACACCCGCTGTGCCCATTATGAGGGGTTCCCACCATCCCTGTGCTGAGTTCCTGGGTCTGTACACCCGCTGTGCCCATTATGAGGGATTCCCACCATCCTTGTGCTGAGTTCCCGGGTCTGTACACCCGCTGTGCCCATTATGAGGGGTTCCCACCATCCCTGTGCTGAGTTCCCGGGTCTGTACACCCGCTGTGCCCATTATGAGGGGTTCCCACCATCCCTGTGCTGAGTTCCTGGGTCTGTACACCCGCTGTGCCCATTATGAGGGGTTGGGACATCTCAGAGGTGTCAGGATCGGACACGTATGAGAAGTAGAGAATATAAGGACATGTCACCCTGAGGTCCCTTATTATGTAATTCTCCATCTAGAAGTAAAGTGTCACGTTTGGGTGGAGGGCGCTCGGTATTGTCACCGGTAGCGGTTGGGTGATAAGCGAGGAATGTGCGTTGGACAGCTTCTTATGTAACGATCGATAATTAATGACAGATGTAATAAGATTACTTATTGTTGGACTCTGAGGCCTGGATACCTTCCGTGTCTGGAGGGGGCGGGGCTGGGGACAGAGAGGGCGGGGCTGGGCAGACGTGCGTAGACACATTGGGAGGAATGACACATGGGGGAGGGGGGGGTAATAATCCCTGTTTACCCCTCATAGAGCCGAGCGATTCCTACATTCTAACAAAGTCATAGAAAGATTCCTTCTGAGGACAAACAAGGAGGATTTCCGGGGATATCGTCTTCAATCATCACCTGATTTCTAATGTAAAATACAGAGAAAAAGAACAAAACTACAAAAACTCCTCCCTTCCCCCGACTGGAGAACAAAAACCAGCAGGAAAATAATAGGAAAAGAAGGAGGAGGAGTTATTGAGGACTGATGAGTGTTAATAAAGGGTTACATAACAAAATATTACTTTGTATCTCTCTATCTCCTGTCTGATCAATGTTCATAAACAATGTTACTTTGTATCTCTCTATCTCCCGTCTGATCAATGTTTATAAACAATGTTACTTTGTATCTCTATCTCCCGTCTGATCAATGTTTATAAACAATGTTACTTTGTATCTTTCTATCTCCTGTCTGATCAATGTTTATAAACAATGTTACTTTGTTTCTCTCTATCTCCCGTCTGAGCAATGTTTATAAACAATGTTATTTTGTATCTCTCTATCTCCCGTCTGATCAATGTTTATAAACAATGTTACTTTGTATCTCTCTATCTCCCATCTGAGCAATGTTTATAAACAATGTTACTTTGTATCTCTCGTCTGATTAATGTTTATAAACAATTCTACTTTGTAAGGATCTGTCCTCTGGTGACAGGAATTATCCTGGGATCCGGCTGCAATGTCCTCCCAATATAAAGAATACAGAAAGGGGGCGGGTCTGTCGGTGTGATGTCAGGAGACACACCATGTGATGCCTGCCTAGGCCTCCAATCACATGACGGCAGGAAGAGGAATATTGATGGATTGTCTTCTAGTGATGTGTCTGTGTGAGCCGTGTGTAATGACAGGTCCTCTTTATCAGTAATCTCTAATAAGCCCAATCTTCAGAGATAAGAACCCTAATACCCCCCCCTCCCCCCTTACATTCACTGCCCCTCCCCCACGAAGTAACCCACAGTTGTCATCAATATGGGGCGCTATATATATATATATATTCCATGCATCACTATATTGTACATCTAGTTTTCTGACCAAATGAATTATAAAGTATATATATATATATATATATACACACACACCGGTATTAGAAGGCGTCTCTACCTCTTCATTGTTGTTGTGATTGAAAATCTGCTGGAATTTGCCTTGTGTATGGCCGACCGATCGCTGTGTAATGTGACTCGTCTGCTGGGTGAGCATCGCCCTCTGCTGGAGGAAATATGAACTACCAGGGAAGAGCGAAGAACAGTCAGTACCGGAGTTCTTCATTGAGATTTCTACATTCATTATTATCATGTTTGATAAGTTCCGGGTCACAGAGAGCAAATAAATACAAATACTAAAACCAGGAAATAACATAAAATACAAACAACACAACCCGGAAATAACATTAAATACAAACAACACAACCCGGAAATAACATAAAATACAAACAACACAACCCGGAAATAACATAAAATACAAACAACACAACCCGGAAATAACATAAAATACAAACAACACAACCCGGAAATAACATAAAATACAAACAACACAACCCGGAAATAACATAAAATACAAACAACACAACCCGGAAATAACAAAATACAAACACCACAACCCGAAAATAACATAAAATAAAAACATCACAACCCAGAAATAACATAAAATACAAACACCACAACCCGGAAATAACATAAAATACAAACAACACAACCCGGAAATAACATAAAATACAAACACCACAACCCAAAAATAACATAAAATAAAAACATCACAACCCAGAAATAACATAAAATACAAACACCACAACCCGGAAATAACATAAAATACAAACAACACAACCCGGAAATAGCATAAAATACAAACATTACAACCCGGAAATAACATAAAATACAAACAACACAACCCGGAAATAACATAAAATACAAACAACACAACCCGGAAATAACATAAAATACAAACATCAAAACAAGAATATAAAATAACATACAAAAACCACAACCGAGAAATGGTATAAAATACAAACACCACAACCGGGAAATAAAATGTAAAATAAAAATTTCTAGATGAATTATTATCATGTTTAATAGTTCTGGATCACAGAGAGCAAATAAATACAAATACTAAAACCAGGAAATAAATTGAAATACAAACATCACAGCAAGGATATAAAAAAAAATTAAATAAAATACAAAAATCATGACAAGGATATAACCTAAAATACAAATAACACAACCCCAGAAATAAAATAAAATACAAACATCACAACCCAGGAAATAACATAAAATACAAACATCACAACCCAGAAATAACATAAAATACAAACACCACAACCCAGAAATAACATAAAATACAAACACAACAACCCAGAAATAACATAAAATACAAAAACCACAACCGGGAAAAAACATAAAACACAAACATCACAACCCGGAAATAACATAAAATACAAACAACACAACCCAGAAATAACATAAAATACAAACAACACAACCCAGAAATAACATAAAATACAAACAACACAACCGGGAAATAAGATAAAATACAAACAACACAACCCGGAAATAACAAAATACAAACACCACAACCCGAAAATAACATAAAATAAAAACATCACAACCCAGAAATAACATAAAATACAAACACCACAACCCGGAAATAACATAAAATACAAACAACACAACCCGGAAATAACATAAAATACAAACAACACAACCCGGAAATAACATAAAATACAAACAACACAACCCGGAAATAACATAAAATACAAACAACACAACCCGGAAATAACAAAATACAAACACCACAACCCGAAAATAACATAAAATAAAAACATCACAACCCAGAAATAACATAAAATACAAACACCACAACCCGGAAATAACATAAAATACAAACAACACAACCCGGAAATAACATAAAATACAAACAACACAACCCGGAAATAACATAAAATACAAACACCACAACCCAAAAATAACATAAAATAAAAACATCACAACCCAGAAATAACATAAAATACAAACACCACAACCCGGAAATAACATAAAATACAAACAACACAACCCGGAAATAACATAAAATACAAACATCAAAACAAGAATATAAAATAACATACAAAAACCACAACTGAGAAATGGTATAAAATACAAACATCACAACCGGGAAATAAAATGTAAAATAAAAATTTCTAGATGAATTATTATCATGTTTAATAGTTCTGGATCACAGAGAGCAAATAAATACAAATACTAAAACCAGGAAATAAATTGAAATACAAACATCACAGCAAGGATATAAAAAAAAATTAAATAAAATACAAAAATCATGACAAGGATATAACCTAAAATACAAATAACACAACCCCAAAAATAAAATAAAATACAAACAACACAACCCAGGAAATAACATAAAATACAAACATCACAACCCAGAAATAACATAAAATACAAACAACACAACCCAGAAATAAAATAAAATACAAACAACAACCCAGAAATAACATAAAATACAAACAACACAACCCAGAAATAACATAAAATACAAACACAACAACCCAGAAATAACATAAAATACAAAAACCACAACCGGGAAAAAACATAAAATACAAACATCACAACCCGGAAATAACATAAAATACAAACAACACAACCCAGAAATAACATAAAATACAAACAACACAACCCAGAAATAACATAAAATACAAACAACACAACCCAGAAATAACATAAAATACAAACAACACAACCGGGAAATAAGATAAAATACAAACATCACAACCCGGAAATAACATAAAATACAAACAACACAACCCAGAAATAACATAAAATACAAAAACCACAACCGGGAAATAACATAAAATACAAACATCACAACCCGGAAATAACATAAAATACAAAAACCACAACCGGGAAATAAGATAAAATACAAAAACCACAACCTGGAAATAACATAAAATACAAACACCACAACCGGCAAATAAAATGTAAAATAAAAATTTCTAGATTAATTATTATCATGTTTAATTAGTTCTGGATCACAGAAAGCAAATAAATACAAATACTAAAACCAGGAAATAAAATGAAATGCAAACATCACAGCAAGGATATAAAATAAAATAAAATACAAAAATCACGACAAGGATATAAAATAAAACACCACAACCCCCAAGATTGGAGACTTCATCCCTCCCAAGTCTAAATGAAGTCTCCGGACTCCGGGTCCCAAATCCCGTTTTTCCAAGCACTGAGGAAACGGAGAATCCCCTTTTCTCTGTCACCTCAGTAATATTTTAATACGGCAGATTTTTTTTTAATGCCTGCCTGGAGTTCTGCTTTCAGTGCAGGACGTGTAATTAGGATCCCAGTGATTTCACGGTAATTAGAAAAAAATATTTCAATAATAATCAGGACAGACAATGTATCAATCATCTGCTTCTTATGTCATCTACAGATTGAAGTACAAGTGAAGGCAAAACTTATATTCATCTAGATAGAGAGTGGGAGGAGGGGGGTTGTCAGGTGTCCCATAGGGTAGATTTCTCTCCAGTTCCTGTCCCATAGCCAAAACAGGAAGTGAGAGGAAATCCCTCCAATGTGAAGATTTCCCCTCTATTCCTGTTCTGTGGACACATTTTTGAGTTTTTGTTTCATTCCTGGTGATAACAGCAAACATGACAAATAGATGGGGGGGGGGGGGGGGTCTCCTTAATGGGGGTGCAGACAGCAAATAAAAACAAATAGATGGGGGGGTGTCTCCCTAATGGGGGTGCAGACAGCAAATAAAAACAGACAGGGGATCTAATCCCTCTCCATGTCATCCAAAGCTTTAAGACATTTGTGGAGTTATATTGGGGGTTCTATTCTCACTTTGAGAATCACATTTGGTGAACACAAAATAAAACTCAAGGTCATAGTGCTCCCCGCACCATAATAGTCATCTCAGGGAAGCTTCTGTTTGTGGGATGGAAAGTTGTATTGTACCCGAGAGCGAGCGTTTAAAAATCACCGTGTGCACGCCGAACGTTCCGGACTTGTAATGTGAATAGCCCGTCCTCCTCTCACCTCAAGGAGGAGTTCTCCAATCCTCAGATTTGTTCTCTCCTGAAGTGGAATGTTACAAAAAGTATCATCTTCTTCCCACTTGTTACATCTCCATCCTGGATTGTTACTTTGTATCTCTAGACCTCCCTCTCCTATGATTGGTCCTCTTTTATCAGGCAGTGGGGGACCCCTAGTGGTATATATATATATATCATTACATCTCCATCCTGGATTGTTACTTTGTATTCTCCTTTTATCCTGTATCTCCCTATGATACAATCAGGGCTCTTTTATCGGGCAGAGGGGGACACCTAGTGATATATTTGTATAATTACATTTTATGACACACATCAATTACTTTTAATACTTTTACTTTTAAGAGATCACCATTTGGTTTCCTTATCATGAATTCAATGTTGGTCATTTATTATTATTATTATTATTCAGGATTTATATATTATTATACAGAATTTATATATTATTATTATACAGGATTTATATATTATTATTAATATACAAGATTTATATATTATTATTATACAGGATTTATATGTTATTGTTGTTGTTATTATTATTATTATTATTATTATTACAGGATTTATATAGTATTATTATACAGGATTTATATATTATTATATACATACAGGATTTATATATTATTATATACATACAGGATTTATATATTATTATTATTATTATTATTATTATTATTATTATTATTATTATACAGGATTTATATATTATTATTATACAGTATTTATATATTATTATTATACAGTATTTATATATTATTATTATTATACAGGATTTATATATTATTATTATTCAGGATTTATATATTATTATTATTATTATTATACAGGATTTATATATTATCATACAGGATTTATATATTATTATTATACAGTATTTATATATTATTATATACATACAGTATTTATATATTATTATTATACAGGATTTATATATTATTATTATTATACAGGATTTATATATTATTATACAGTATTTATATATTATTATTATACAGTATTTATATATTATTATTATTATACAGGATTTATATATTATTATTATTCAGGATTTATATATTATTATTATTATTATACAGGATTTATATATTATCATACAGGATTTATATATTATTATTATACAATATTTATATATTATTATATACATACAGTATTTATATATTATTATTATACAGGATTTATATATTATTATTATTATACAGGATTTATATATTATTATACAGTATTTATATATTATTATTATACAGTATTTATATATTATTATATACATACAGGATTTATATATTATTATAATACAGGATTTATATATTATTATTATACAGGATTTATATATTATTATTATTATACAGGATTTATATATTATTATATACATACAGGATTTATATATTATTATATATATACAGGATTTATATATTATTATTATACAGGATTTATATATTATTATTATTATACAGGATTTATATATTATTATATACATACAGGATTTATATATTATTATATACATACAGGATTTATATATTATTATTATACAGTATTTATTTATTATTATTATACAGTATTTATATATTATTATTATTATTATTATACAGGATTTATATAGTGCCAACAGTTTGCGCAGCACTTTACACCATGAGGGCAGACATTACAATAACCATAGAATGCAATAGGGGAGGAATTGGAGGTCCCGGCTCATTAGAACTTACAACATTTATTCAGGACAAGTATTCATTTAGTGCCAACAATTTGCGCAGTGCTTTACATACTATACACTTCCATCAGTTCCTGGCCTCAGGAGCTTACAATCTAAGGTTCTTATCACATACACATAAGGGGCCAATTTAGCAGGAAAGTGATTTTTTTTTTGGTCTGTATGACCTTGCCTCATGTTGTGTTGTTGCAATATATGAATTCATAATATAAGCGGGGATAAGTCTTCTTCTTGTTTAGCAGAATTAGGGTGCAAGTCATCTAGGTTGGTGCAGTGGCAGAGGGCCATCTTAGGAGAGTTTCATTGACCTCTATGGGAGATGCCTGGCATGTCATGAAGGGTCTCATCTATCCTGAGGACTTGTCATGTATACATGGGCGTCCGCTAGGGTTGCTACATCATCCCTTTATTCCAGGACACATATGAATTACTCGGGTTCTGAGGCTGATTTAATGCAGATAAGGCACCGAGTGAGTTTAATTACCACCTTTAATCAGCCACAGAACCCGAGTAATTAATGTGTGTCCTGGATTAAAGGGATGATGTGGCAACCCTAGCGTCCACTCAAGGGGTCAACCCCCCCTAGAGCAAGGTATCCACACACAGACACTCAGGGCCGATCCTGGGCAGGTGCACCAGGTACCACAAGCTGCCGCAAAGGGTGGAGAGGCACCGAAGCTGTGACAGTCACTTACTGTTTCGTTCAGCAGCAGCGGCGCCGCTCCAACTCCCTAGACCCTCTTATTGCACCATCCCCTGGCCTCTCTGCTGCCCGCTGCGCTGGTTAGTAGGTAGATTTGCCTGGCGTCTAGAAACCAGTGACGTGACGTCATGAGGCCGAGGCGAGGCCCCAGCATTCAGACCGGAGGAGGAACTTCTTTCTCCTTCGCGCCTGGTCAAGTTTGGCTCCACCCACCCTCTTCATCTTCTCTAGGTAGCACGGCTCAGAGCCTGAGGGAAGGAAGGGAGCGCGCCTGAAGAGTGCGAGCGGTCCACCTGCACCAGCACCTGCCTGAGGTGTCCATGTTCTGGTAATAGTCATAATAGTCATCTCAGGGAAGCTTCTGTTTGTGGGATGGAAAGTTGTATTGTACCCGAGAGCGAGCGTTTAAAAATCACCGTGTGCACGCCGAACGTTCCGGACTTGTAATGTGAATAGCCCGTCCTCCTCTCACCTCAACGAGGAGTTCTCCGATCCTCAGATTTGTTCTCTCCTGAAGTGGAATGTTACAAAAAGTATCATCTTCTTCCCACTTGTTACATCTCCATCCTGGATTGTTACTTTGTATCCCTAGACCTCCCTCTCCTATGATTGGTCCTCTTTTATCAGGCAGTGGGGGACACCTAGTGGTGTATATATATCATTACATCTCCATCCTGGATTGTTACTTTGTATCTCTAGACCTCCCTCTCCTATGATTGGTCCTCTTTTATCAGGCAGTGGGGGACCCCTAGTGGTATATATATATATATCATTACATCTCCATCCTGGATTGTTACTTTGTATTCTCCTTTTATCCTGTATCTCCCTATGATACAATCAGGGCTCTTTTATCGGGCAGAGGGGGACACCTAGTGATATATTTGTATAATTACATTTTATGACACACATCAATTACTTTTAATACTTTTACTTTTAAGAGATCACCATTTGGTTTCCTTATCATGAATTCAATGTTGGTCATTTATTATTATTATTATTATTCAGGATTTATATATTATTATACAGAATTTATATATTATTATTATACAGGATTTATATATTATTATTAATATACAAGATTTATATATTATTATTATACAGGATTTATATGTTATTGTTGTTGTTATTATTATTATTATTATTATTATTATACAGGATTTATATAGTATTATTATACAGGATTTATATAATATTATTATTATTATTATTATTATTATTATACAGGATTTATATAGTATTATTATACAGGATTTATATATTATTATATACATACAGGATTTATATATTATTATATACATACAGGATTTATATATTATTATTATTATTATTATTATTATTATTATTATTATACAGGATTTATATATTATTATTATACAGTATTTATATATTATTATTATACAGTATTTATATATTATTATTATTATACAGGATTTATATATTATTATTATTCAGGATTTATATATTATTATTATTATTATACAGGATTTATATATTATCATACAGGATTTATATATTATTATTATACAGTATTTATATATTATTATATACATACAGTATTTATATATTATTATTATACAGGATTTATATATTATTATTATTATACAGGATTTATATATTATTATACAGTATTTATATATTATTATTATACAGTATTTATATATTATTATATACATACAGGATTTATATATTATTATAATACAGGATTTATATATTATTATTATTATACAGGATTTATATATTATTATTATTATACAGGATTTATATATTATTATATACATACAGGATTTATATATTATTATATATATACAGGATTTATATATTATTATTATACAGGATTTATATATTATTATTATTATACAGGATTTATATATTATTATATACATACAGGATTTATATATTATTATATACATACAGGATTTATATATTATTATATACATACAGGATTTATATATTATTATTATACAGTATTTATATATTATTATTATACAGTATTTATATATTATTATTATTATTATTATACAGGATTTATATAGTGCCAACAGTTTGCGCAGCACTTTACACCATGAGGGCAGACATTACAATAACCATAGAATGCAATAGGGGAGGAATTGGAGGTCCCGGCTCATTAGAACTTACAACATTTATTCAGGACAAGTATTCATTTAGTGCCAACAATTTGCGCAGTGCTTTACATACTATACACTTCCATCAGTTCCTGGCCTCAGGAGCTTACAATCTAAGGTTCTTATCACATACACATAAGGGGCCAATTTAGCAGGAAAGTGATTTTTTTTTTGGTCTGTATGACCTTGCCTCATGTTGTGTTGTTGCAATATATGAATTCATAATATAAGCGGGGATAAGTCTTCTTCTTGTTTAGCAGAATTAGGGTGCAAGTCATCTAGGTTGGTGCAGTGGCAGAGGGCCATCTTAGGAGAGTTTCATTGACCTCTATGGGAGATGCCTGGCATGTCATGAAGGGTCTCATCTATCCTGAGGACTTGTCATGTATACATGGGCGTCCGCTAGGGTTGCTACATCATCCCTTTATTCCAGGACACATATGAATTACTCGGGTTCTGAGGCTGATTTAATGCAGATAAGGCACCGAGTGAGTTTAATTACCACCTTTAATCAGCCACAGAACCCGAGTAATTAATGTGTGTCCTGGATTAAAGGGATGATGTGGCAACCCTAGCGTCCACTCAAGGGGTCAACCCCCCTAGAGCAAGGTATCCACACACAGACACTCAGGGCCGATCCTGGGCAGGTGCACCAGGCACCACAAGCTGCCGCAAAGGGTGGAGGGGCACCGAAGCTGTGACAGTCACTTACTGTTTCGTTCAGCAGCAGCGGCGCCGCTCCAACTCCCTAGACCCTCTTATTGCACCATCCCCTGGCCTCTCTGCTGCCCGCTGCGCTGGTTAGTAGGTAGATTTGCCTGGCGTCTAGCAACCAGTGACGTGACGTCATGAGGCCGAGGCGAGGCCCCAGCATTCAGACCGGAGGAGGAACTTCTTTCTCCTTCGCGCCTGGTCAAGTTTGGCTCCACCCACCCTCTTCATCTTCTCTAGGTAGCACGGCTCAGAGCCTGAGGGAAGGAAGGGAGCGCGCCTGAAGAGTGCGAGCGGTCCACCTGCACCAGCACCTGCCTGAGGTGTCCATGTTCTGGAACTCATCTAACAGCCCTTGTATAATTGCGGTCAAGGTGTTACATTTATTAATCCGTGATAGATATGGGGGGGAGATATCATTGCTAACCTTCTAAAAAATGCTCTTTACCTGGCTGTAATGCTGACCCCGTGGGTCTGAAGGCTTTCTAAGCCAGAGCCTGTATGCACCCCCCCCCCCCCCCCCGAAAAAAAGTTCTGCGAGCGCCTATACATGTATGGTGGGGTAATCTGACTGTGATTGGCTGGAAACCTTTACTTCACGATTGGGTGCATATTTCAATCGTTAATGTAAGTGGAGATTAATCCATTGACCAATCATGTGTTGGCTTGTGTCTTACCTTGCCGTAGAACTCTATAAGTGATGGATAATTGATTGGCAGAGCACTCCTATACTGCTCTCTCAGAGGCAGAGGACTTCATACACCAAGGACAATATGGGGCTATTCTTGCCTAAAGGCTGTTGCTGGTGGAAATGACAAATGATTGAGAACTATCGGGGCTAAAAGGGAAAGAAGTGGAATTCACATATTGAATCCACTTCCTCCAAAAGTATCATCCAAAAGGCAATCCAGGCAAAAGGAACGAGGGCTTTAAATGTCCCTGAGAGGAAGATTATAGATCATACTGCACCATATCACACATGCTTTATAATTCATTATTTTAAGGAATCCTTCAAACCGATAGTACATTCCATACCAAATACAGTGCATTCGAGTATGAAAACTCAGAACACGACAGCCACTTGTATTTTACCAATACAGATTCAGCTCTTCAAATTTTTTACTCTACGCGTTTTGCAGTCTATGTTCTCCTCGGGGGCGGGTCATTTCTTCTTCGTATATATAAGTTCCATTGGTTTATTTGTATGCAGCCATGGACCCAACCCCCTAGAGGCCTAATGGTGACCTCCAAAGTCAGGGAGAGCTGACAACCATCTTCACAGTGTGGGTAACTAGGCATAGTGGGTATGGTACACATAGAGTAAGTTGGGCGCCAGACACTTTGAGAATGCAAAAAGAGATTTATTTGATCTATTTTAGAATAGAAGAACAGCTATACAGTTCAAGGGCCTTTAAGCTGAATTGCAGCAAACTGTATCTGTGGACCGCTGTCTCCTATAGCAACTGATCCGGTAACTTCAACTTCAATACAGATCGCAAATCACAGTCTCCGGTTGTAAATCCTCTCACAGAGCGCCCAGGCTCTCACTAGACTCTTCAGATCCCAGCCGCCACTGGGTCCCTTGAGCTCCTCCACAACTAACCTGCTGTGGCTTCCAAGTGTCACCCACACTGTCCCGCTGGGTCCCCAACTTGGCTCTGCTGAAACTTTCCCAACTTCTTCTCCATCCCCGGCTAGTGAAAAAAGGCTGCTCTGGTACTTCTTCAGTCTCCACAGAACCTGGCCTCTGATAACAGGAGAGATTGTCCCTTGCTGGCGACTGTGTCACCTTTACCTCTGACTCTGGTTCTTGCTTGCCTCTGGCGACAGGAGTGGTTGTCTCTGACGGCAACTGCTTTCCTTCACCTGGTGGCAACTACTTGGTTCTCCGGCTGGCAGAACCCCCTGCAACTTGGTTGGGCTCCAAGCCTGAAGCCCCAACCCCGCACTGCTTGCTTCCAACCTGGATAGTCCTCAGACTGCCTAGCATCCAGGTACTCTCGGATAGGCCTCAGGCTTCTGGCCTAGCAGCCGGGAGCTTCTCAACACACGTCCACCTAGACGGCCATCCAGGTGGCACCGAACCCCCGATCACCTGACTCCTCCCGAATAAATAGGCTCTCCCAGCAGGCCAAGGGCAAAGAAACCCCTGCCAATTGGCTGGGACAACCCATCCACTCCTAGTCTGGATTTACCATGCCCTGGTCCATCTAATGCCACAGGTAACAATGCCACCTAGTGCCAGAAGAGAGAGGTGCATCAACCCAGGTTTAGGAAAAGGTCAGTGGATCACCCTAACAATCAACCAGGCTGGTTACCACCTAGCAAACTAAATTTGTCATGTAATACATAGATATGATAGACTAGGGATAGACTAGACTGGGAAATAAATGCATGTATAAAAACTCAGAACAGAACATTTCTTGTATTGTACCAATACAGATTCAAATCTTCAAACGCTTTTTGCGGCACTATGGCCTCTTCCTCTGGGGCGGGTCATTTCTAATACGTACTGTATATACAAGTTCCGTTGATTTATCTGTAATACAGATCCTATGATAAGACTAGGAGCAGTATAGTTCGCTGTTTGTCGTTATTGTTGTAACTTCTTCAATGTAAGAAAAGCCAAAAGATATCCTTCACACCAGAACCAAGATTCCAGCACCTGGCTGATCATTATAGATGAAATGCCAGGTAATCTGGAGTCTGCGGGAGGTGGAACTTTTGTAAATCTGTGGGCCTGAGAATTGGGGTGGATCAGGGGGTGGGGCCAACACTGCAGAGCATGGAAGGTCTAATAGTGGTACACATCCTGCCCTGGGTATATATATGGGACTAACAATGGTGAAGGAGAAATTCCCCGATATTGGTGGGATACGTCACATGACAAGGGGAGATGGGAAAAAGGACAGTCCATCCTCAGGGGGTAACCATTCCGAGGGGGGGGGGGTCTGTTCTCAGTGGGCACCACCTCTCCCTGTTCTCTCCTACACATAGAAGGATGCTATGACTAATAGAAGATCATTAAATAGCCACCAACTCAACATCACCAGACTAAAGATCCAGTCCACCCAAAAGTGACATTCCTGGTGTAGGTGGAGTCATCTACAGTATATGCGTCTTTTGGTAACTCCATCCCATAGTATTTGGCTTACATTTGTGACCCAGGAACATGGCACAGGGATGGTGGGAACCTCTCATAATGGGCACAGCGGGTGTACAGACCCGGGAACTCAGCACAGGGATGGTGGGAACCTCTCATAATGGGCACAGCGGGTGTACAGACCCGGGAACTCAGCACAGGAATGGTGAGAACCCCTCATAATGGGCACAGCGGGTGTACAGACCCGGGAACTCAGCACAGGGATGGTGGGAACCCCTCATAATGGGCACAGCGGGTGTACAGACCCGGGAACTCAGCACAGGGATGGTGGGAACCCCTCATAATGGGCACAGCGGGTGTACAGACCCGGGAACTCAGCACAGGGATGGTGAGAACCCCTCATAATGGGCACAGCGGGTGTACAGACCCGGGAACTCAGCACAGGGATGGTGGGAACCCCTCATAATGGGCACAGCGGGTGTACAGACCCGGGAACTCAGCACAGGGATGGTGAGAACCCCTCATAATGGGCACAGCGGGTGTACAGACCCGGGAACTCAGCACAGGAATGGTGAGAACCCCTCATAATGGGCACAGCGGGTGTACAGACCCGGGAACTCAGCACAGGGATGGTGAGAACCCCTCATAATGGGCACAGCGGGTCCTGTCCTCTGTCTGTCCTCGTGATATCGATGATGAATTGGGTACATACACCCCGGGGATCTCTTACACTAACGGTTTTCTTTTCTCTCCTGGCAGTTGGCGGGTTGGAAGAATTGATCAAAAAATTCAACAAGAACCTAGTGCTGTACGGACTGTGCCGAGTGCCGGACCCCAACACCCAGGGACCCCGATTCATCCTCATATACTGGGTAAGATTTCCCCACACGGGGGAACTCCTCCTGTACTACTGGTGGAAGTAGTATTAGTGGTAGTCATACGACTAACAATAGTAGTAGTGAGAGTAGTAGTTGTAGTATTTGTAGTAGTAGTTGTAGTAATAATAGTGGTATTAGTACAATGCCTTGAAAAAGTATTCATACCCCTTGACATTCCCCACATTTTGTTACAACCAAAAACATAAATGTATTTTATTGGGATTTTCTGTGATAGACCAACACAAAGTGTCACATAATTGTGAAGTGGAAGGAAAATGATAAATGATACAAATAAATATGTGAAAAGTGTGGGGGAGGGGCATTTGTATGGCGCCCCCCGGAGTCAATACTTTGTAGAACCCCCTTTCTCTACAAGTCTTTTTGGGGATGTCTCTACCAGCTTTGCACATCTAGAGAGGACATTTCTGCCCATTCTTCTTTGTAAAATATCTCAAGCTCTGTCAGATTGGATGGAGAGCGTCTGTGAACAGCAATTTTCAAGTCTTGCCACAGATTCTCAATGTGATTTAGGTCTGGACTGTGACTGGGCCATTCTAACACATGAATATGCTTTGATCTAAACCATTCCATTGTAGCTCTGGCTGGATGTTTCGGGTCGTTGTCCTGCTGGAAGGTGAACCTCCCCCCAGTCTCAAGTCTTTTGTAGACTCTAACAGGTTTTCTTCTAAGATTGTCCTGTATTTGTCTCCATCCATCTTCCCATCAACTCTGACCAGCTTCCCTGTCCCTGCTGAAGAAAAGCATCCCCACCACATGATGCTGCCACCACCATGTTTCACGGTGGGGATGGTGTGTTCAGGGTGATGTGCAGTGTTAGTTTTCCCCACACATAGCGTTTTACTTTTAGGCTATAAAGTTGAATTTTGGTCTCATGTGAGCAGATCACCTTCTTCCACATGTTTGCTGTGTCCTCCACATGGCTTCTCACAAACTACAAACAGGACTTCTTATGACTTTCTTTCTCCAATGTCTTTCTTCTTGTCACTCTTCCATAAAGGGCAGATTTGTGGAGAACACGACTAATAGTTGTCCTGTGGACAGATTCTCCCACCTGAGCTGTGGATCTCTGCAGCTCCTCCAGAGTTACCATGGACCTCTTGGCTCTTCTCTGATGAATGCTCTCCTTGCCCGGCACGGTCAGTTTAGGTGGACGGTCATGTCTTGGTAGGTTTGCAGTTGTGCCATACTCTTTCCATTTTCCGATGATGGATTGAACAGAGCTCCGTGAGATGTTCAAAGCTTGGGAGATTTCTTTATAACCAAACCCTGCTTTATACTTCTCCACAACTTTATGCCTGACCTGTCTGGTGTGTTCCTTGGCCTTCATGATGCTGTTTGTTCACTAAGGTTCTCTAACAAACCTCTAAGGGCTTCACAGAACAGCTCTATTTATACTGAGATTAAATGACACACAGGTGGACTCTATTTACTAATTAGGTGACTTCTGAAGGCAATTGGTTCCACTAGATTTTAGTTAGGGGTATCAGAGTAAAGGAGGCTGAATACAAATGCCCCTCCCCCACACTTTTCACAAATTTATTTGTATCATTTATCATTTTCCTTCCACTTCACAATTATGTGACACTTTGTGTTGGTCTATCACATAAAATCCCAATAAAATGCATTTATGTTTTTGGTTGTAACAAAATGTGGGGAATGTCAAGGGGTATGAATACTTTTTCAAGGCACTGTAGTAGAAATAGTTGTACTAGCAGTGATAGCAGTACAGTAACAGTGGTATTAGTAATAATAACAGTAGTGTTTGTGCAGCAGTAGGGGGTGGTAGTGGGTGGTAGTAGTAGTATTAGTGGTTGTTGTAGTAACAGCAGTGGTAGCAGTATTTTTAGTAGTAGTGGTAGCGGGGTTAGTAGTAATAATAGTAGTTGTAGTAGTAGGACTAGTAGTGGGAGCAGTATTAGTAGTAGTAATAGTAATAGTCATACTAGTAGTAGTAAAAGTAGTAGTCATACTAGTAGTAGTAAAAGTAGTAGTCATACTAGTATTAGTAATAGTAGTAGTCATACTAGTAGTAGTAATAAATGTAGTAGTCATACTACTACTAGTAGTAGTAGAAGTAGTATGAGTTAATAGTAGTAGTCATACTAGGAGTAGTATTAGCATTAGGCCCTTTAATAGCCCCCTCTTGGTAAGTGCTGACCCTATGGGGCAGTCGGACAGAAGATCGAGGACACCGTAGGAGCAGTCACAGTGTCAGAGTCTATCTTGAGTCTATAGTAAATGTGACCCCAGACACCGATTGCCAATTACTGGATTGGGGGATGAGGAATCTTTCCTCTGCTCGGCTCCTCTGTGACTCTCTTCAGGAAGAAGATCTTTTGGTACCCCCCCCAGAGATCCCCCGCCACATCTTTGAGCCCCCATCACAGGTCCCAGGCCGAGTTCAGATCCGTCCAGGAGGGGGAGAGAGAACACACCCCGGACACATTTATATCTGCCCCACCACACCCCAGAACAAGAATCTCCAGGATTGGTCAGAGAGGTATTCATAACTCGGTGATCTTCCTTCCCACTCTGATTACTGGAACTTCCTTGACATCCCACCTACAAACATACTAAGTTTAATGAGGGACCTTTAGAGGAGGAGCCAAAGTGAGGCCATTGAACCATCTTCCCTGGACATTGTACTGATACCATGACAGGACTGCTCATCTGGTCCCATGATTTAGACTGGTGGAGGAGTAGAGGTGAGGACATTGTATTGTCTTCTCTGGACATTTTACTGATCCTAGACATGACTCCTCTTCTGGTCTCATGACTTAGACCGGTGGAGGAGCCGAGGTGAGGACATTGTACTGATATCATGACATGACTCCTCATGTGGTCCCATGACTCAGACTGGTGGAGGAGCAAAAGTGAGGACATTGGACCATCTTCCCTGGACATTGTACTGATGTCACTGAAAGAGCGGAGGTGAGGACATCACATTGTCTTCTCTGGACAGCAGAGGTGAGGATGTTATATTGTCTTCTCTGGACATTGTACTGATATCATGACATGACTCCTCACCTGGTCCCGTGACTCAGACTGGTGGAGGAGCGGAGGTGAGGACATCATATTGTCTTCTCCGGACATTGTACTGATCCTAGACATGACTCCTCTTCTGGTCTCATGACTTAGACCGGTGGAGGAGCAGAGGTGAGGACATCATATTGTCTTCTCTGGATATTGTACTGGTAGCAGGCATGACACCTCCTCTGGTCCCATGACTTAGACCGGTGGAGGAGCCGAGGTGAGGACATTGTACTGATACCACGACAGGACTCCTCATGTGGTCCCATGGCTCAGACTGGTGTAGGAGCAAAAGTGAGGACATTGGACCATCTTCCCTGGACATTGTACTGATATCATGACATGACTCCTTCCCACTCGGATTACCGGAACTTCCTGGACAGTAACAGGCAGGAGCAATCAACGCACTGAGCTAAGGGAAGACCTGCAGAGCCCAGAGAAGGGAGAACAGAGCTCAGGCTGACTACAGCCTAGCTACAAACATACTAAGTTCAATGAGGAACCTTTGGATGGTTGTCACCCAAATGGCGCGGGGTGCGGGGGCAGTTTTTAGGGAACACATTGCTAAAGTTTAATCAGCATACATTTGCCTACCCTGATCCCCCCCCCCCAGTTTCCATCACATTTACATGCCTAGCCTTGACCTGCGTTCTCTGTCCTAGTGGGACCTGGAAAATATCACCCTGTCCTCCCCAATCTTACCAATTTCTCTCATGGCAGGTCGGTGAAAACGTGGACGCATCACGGAAAGAGGTCAGCACCCAACACCTTCCCTCCATCCGCAGGTTCTTTAAGGTAGGTGGAGGTGTCAGCAGCACGTGTGTGTGTATGTGATGCATACAGGCAGGAAGTGAGAGGTTCCATCATCTTCATTCCCTCACAAACCCCAACAGGGGGCGCCACCATTCCTTCTCTGGCGGTAGATGTTGCCTTTTCCTTAAGCAAACCAGTTTCCTGGAGCACAATGTCCCTGTACTGTCCTGAAAACCGCATCATCACTGACTCATTCTGTTGGCTCCATAGTAAGATCGAATTTGGTGCTCCCCCTGCTGGTCACTGGGTGCTGCAGACTTTAGCTGTGCTATCTCCTGATCACTTTAATACAGTGTAAGCAACCAACTGATCAGCAGATTGCACAGCTAAAGTACTCAACCGGGAGGAGCATGCATGACTAAAGGGATGCCGGGGATGTGTTCTTTTATATAATGCTCTGGAACAGCAGTACGGTGACTACACCAGACCTAAAGATCACGACCACACATGACGAAGAACAAAGAGAGAGCTAATTCTGTTATTGTTCCCCCCAAATCCTGAGGGTGACCCGTGTCCACGTGTTGTCTCATCCAGGAGGCCAGCGTCATGCTCCGTGCCCAGCGGATAGAGGACATATCACAGGAGGCCGTGACACAGGCCCTCAACAAAGTGCCACAGCCTACCCGATCCTTCCACAGACCCAGACTTCCCGGATCTCACGATTTGGTGGTGAGTGACCCCATTGTATCCTTCATTAGACTGACACTGATATGTGATAGAACACAATCTCCTCTACGTAATCCACTGTTATGTGAAAGGTAAGTCCTGTTTTTTTTCTCTTCTTTCTTAGGGGACGAATTACACAAAAACCAACCCAGCCATAGAGATGAAGTTCAGTATGAGGGACTCGTTCTGGCAGAGGAATGAGGTGAGGTTTAGGGATGGGTGTAGAGTTATATGTATTGTTCTGGAATCACATGATGCCCCATGATCACCAACCATCCCTGAGATCAGGAGACCAGATAGTAATGAACAGAGGACCCCAGGCCCGCTCTCATCCTTGTCCCCCTGCTCTATAGTAACCTCACTATTTTCTCTGCAGAGAGAGGAGGAGAGGCGGAAGGAGCATGAACGTCTGCGGTTACAGGAGGAACGGATTACGATGGAGAAAGCCAGAATAGAGAGAGAGCGACTGGAAGAAGAGGATAGGGAGCGCCGGATCGAGGAGAAGGAGAGGATGGTAGGGGAGCAGAGGTGAGGACATTTTACCGTCTTCTCTGGACATTGTACTGATACCAGACATGACTGAATGGAGCACTGCTCCCTCTCTGATCCCATGACTCAGACTGATGGAGGAGCGGAGGTGAGGACATCATATTGTCTTCTCTGGACAGCAGAGGTGAGGACATCATATTGTCTTCTCTGGACAGCAGAGGTGAGGACATCATATCGTCTTCTCTGGACAGCAGAGGTGAGGACATCATATTGTCTTCTCTGGACAGCGGAGGTGATGACATCACATTGTCTTCTCTGGACAGCAGAGGTGAGGACATCATATTGTCTTCTCTGGACAGCAGAGGTGAGGACATCATATCGTCTTCTCTGGACAGCAGAGGTGAGGACATCATATTGTCTTCTCTGGACAGCGGAGGTGAGGACATCATATTGTCTTCTCTGGACAGCAGAGGTGAGGACATCATATTGTCTTCTCTGGACAGCGGAGGTGAGGACATCATATTGTCTTCTCTGGACAGCAGAGGTGAGGACATCATATTGTCTTCTCTGGACAGCAGAGGTGAGGACATCACATTGTCTTCTCTGGACAGCAGAGGTGAGGACATCATATTGTCTTCTCTGGACAGCAGAGGTGAGGACATCACATTGTCTTCTCTGGACAGCAGAGGTGAGGACATCATATTGTCTTCTCTGGACAGCAGAGGTGAGGACATCATATTGTCTTCTCTGGACAGCGGAGGTGAGGACATCATATTGTCTTCTCTGGACAGCAGAGGTGAGGACATCATATTGTCTTCTCTGGACAGCGGAGGTGAGGACATCACATTGTCTTCTCTGGACAGCAGAGGTGAGGACATCATATTGTCTTCTCTGGACAGCAGAGGTGAGGACATCATATTGTCTTCTCTGGACAGCAGAGGTGAGGACATCATATTGTCTTCTCTGGACAGCAGAGGTGAGGACATCATATTGTCTTCTCTGGACAGCAGAGGTGAGGACATCATATTGTCTTCTCTGGACAGCAGAGGTGAGGACATCACATTGTCTTCTCTGGACAGCAGAGGCGAGGACATCATATTGTCTTCTCTGGACAGCAGAGGTGAGGACATCATATTGTCTTCTCTGGACAGCAGAGGTGAGGACATCATATTGTCTTCTCTGGACAGCAGAGGTGAGGACATCATATTGTCTTCTCTGGACAGCAGAGGTGAGGACATCATATTGTCTTCTCTGGACAGCAGAGGTGAGGACATCACATTGTCTTCTCTGGACAGCAGAGGTGAGGACATCATATTGTCTTCTCTGGACAGCAGAGGTGAGGACATCATATTGTCTTCTCTGGACAGCAGAGGTGAGGACATCACATTGTCTTCTCTGGACAGCAGAGGTGAGGACATCATATTGTCTTCTCTGGACAGCAGAGGTGAGGATGTTATATTGTCTCCTCTGGACAGCAGAGGTGAGGACATCATATTGTCTTCTCTGGACAGCAGAGGTGAGGACATCATATTGTCTTCTCTGGACATTGTACTGAAACTAGACATGACTCCTCTTCTGGTCCTATGACTCAGACTGGTGGAGGAGCAGAGGTGAGGACATTGGACCATCTTCCCTGGACATTGTATTGAGACCATGACAGGACTCCTTCCCTGGTCCCATGATTCAGACTGGTGGAGGCGAGGACATTGTACTGATATCATAACATGAATGAACAGAGCACTGCTCCCCCTCTGGTCCCATGACTCAGACTGCTGGAGGAGCAGAGGTTAGGAGATTGCACTGATACCATGACAGGACTCCTCATCTGGTCCCATGTCCTCTCTGGACATTGTACTGATACCAGACATGACTTAACGGAGCACTGCCCCCCCTCTGGTCACATGACTTGGGTTCATTGTATGGATGCCGCTAATAAGTGTGACTCTACCGCTGAATCTTCTAGAACTGAAGCATTGTCTCTGGCTATTTACTAACATCATTACTGTCTCTGTTTGTACAGGAAGGAGCAGGCGAGACTGGAGGCTGAGCAGAGGAGGACAGAGAAGGCTCGATGGGTGAGTGACAGCTGGGAGTCCATAGGGGTTAGAATTCTCAATACAGGGAAGCAGTTCTCGGTTATCCAGGAGGGGGTGCCCCTGTACACCATTTATCCTAGTTCAGGGAGGTGGGAGACTGGTATAAAAACATGGCACCCCTGTCCTGACCTGAACCCCTACAACCTAGCCTAAAACCCCTGTCCTGACCTGAACCGCCACATTCCAGGCTCTCACCTCTGTCCTGACCTGAGTCACAAGAAACCAGCCTCACACTTCTGTCCATGCTCCAAGCCTAACCCTGCACAGCCCAACCTTGCACCTTATTCCTGTCCAAAACCACTGCAGCTCAAACTCACACCTCCGTCCTATATTGAAATGCTACAATCCAGCCAAACACCTCTGTCCTAACCTGAACTGCTACACCCTAACCAAACACTTCTGTGCCAGCCTGAACTGCCACAGCCTCATACCTGTATCTTACCCAGAACCACCACAGCCCACCCTCAAACCTCTATCCTGGCCTAAGCTACCACAAACCAACCTCACACCTCCAAACCTGAACTGTCACAGCTGAGCCTTTACACCTCTGACCAAGCTTGACCCACCACAGCTCAGCCTCACACCTCTTACCAAGCTTGACCCACCACAGCTCAGCCTCACACCTCTTACCAAGCTTGACCCACCACAGCTCAGCCTCACACCTCTTACCAAGCTTGACCCACAACAGCTCAGCCTTGCACCTCTGATTAAGCTTGACCCACCACAGCTCAGCCTCACACCTCTGACCAAGCTTGACCCACCACAGCTCAGCTTCACACCTCTATCCTGAGCTCCCACAAACCAACCTCACACCTCTATCCAAATGTGAACTGTCACAGCTCAGCCTCAAACCTCTGACCGAGCCTGAACCAACACAGTCCAGTCTCATACCTCTTTCCTGGCCTGAACCATCGCATCCCAGCCTCACACCTTTGTCCTGACCTAAACCAGCAAACCTCGTGCTCACACATCTGTCTGAGCATGAACTGTCTTGACCCAGCCTCACACCTCTTTCCCACCTATACCACCACAGCCCAGCCTCACACCTCTTTCCCACCTATACCACCACAGCCCAGCCTCACACCTCTGACCAAGCTTGACTAACTACAGCTCAGCTTCACACCTCTAACCAAGCTTGACCCACCACAGCTCAGCCTCACACCTCTGACCAAGCTTGACCCACCACAGCTGATCTTCACACCTCTAACCAAGCTTGACCCACCACAGCTCAGCCTCACACCTCTGACCAAGCTTGACCCACCACAGCTAATCTTCACACCTCTAACCAAGCTTGACCCACCACAGCCCAGCCTCACACCTCTGACCAAGCTTGACTAACCACAGTTCAGCTTCATACCTCTGACCAAGCTTGACCCACCACAGCTCAGCCTTACACCTCTGACCAAGCTTGACTAACCACAGCTCAGCTTCATACCTCTGACCAAGCTTGACCCACCACAGCCCAGCCTCACACCTCTGACCAAGCTTGACTAACCACAGTTCAGCTTCATACCTCTGACCAAGCTTGACCCACCACAGCTCAGCCTCACACCTCTGACCAAGCTTGACCCACCACAGCTAATCTTCACACCTCTAACCAAGCTTGACCCACCACAGCCCAGCCTCACACCTCTGACCAAGCTTGACTAACCACAGTTCAGCTTCATACCTCTGACCAAGCTTGACCCACCACAGCCCAGCCTCACACCTCTGACCAAGCTTGACTAACCACAGCTCAGCTTCACACCTCTGACCAAGCTTGACCCACCACAGCTCAGCTTCACACCTCTGACCAAGCTTGACCCACCACAGCTCAGCCTCGCACCTCTTTCCTGGCCCAAACCACCACAGCGCAAATTCACACCTCTGTCCAAGCCTGAGTTGCCCCAAACCAGCCTTCCTGTCCTGACCTGAACAAGCACATCACAGGCTCACGCATCCGTCTAAGCATGAACTGTCTTAACCCATCCTCACACCTCTGTGAAAGCCTGAACAACAACAGCCCAGCCCCACACCTCTGTCCAAGCTTGAACCACCAACACCCAGCCCCACACCTCTGTTGTCCTGACCTGACATCCCCTCTGACAGAGATCGTTCTCCAGAATTCCTTATGGCAGTGTCTTCAGGAAATACAGCCAGCCCATGCTGATGTAGCTGTTAATCCAGTACTCCTATGAGAAGGGATAATTAGGAAACAGAGACTGTCTCACTGGCAGAGCTCATAGTCCTGAGCTTCTCTGGGAAGTATCTTTAGGAAATACAGCCAGTCCAGTTCATCTGTTTGGAGGTGTTCCCAGGAAGTATACCCAGCCATACTAAGGTAGCTCATAGTCCAGAGCTCCTCGGGGGAGTTTCTTCAGAAAACACAGCTGGTCTCTGGTGGCTTGGAACCTATGATTCTCTAAAATGGAATGCAACTTCCTTCAAATTTCGGATGGGGTAACAGTGACATGATTACATAGTTACATGGTTGGTAAGGTTGAATAAAGACACCAGTTCCCATGATGGGAAATAGAATGTGAAACCAGTTATCTTGTCAGGATACCCCAATGCTGGTAGTAAAGGAATTTGCATTTCGAAAGCTTTTTTAGTAATTCAAAGCCACATAATGATGACTGGCTGCAGATGGGGGACAGTTGGCTGTCTAGTGGAGCAGAATGGCCTTATGAGTCTTACGGGACCAACTGAGCTCAGGGGAACAGCTGGAGCATCACCCAAAGTTCATTCAATCTTTATAGTGATCTCCAATGACTTCTCGACTTCTGGTTATACAACATTGTGTCACCAGCCCTGATCATTGATTGGTGGCACACCACAGCTACGTATATAACGTAGGCCAAAGTAGCCACAACAATAGATGTTTCTGAAAGGTTCTCAACCATAAAGGCAAAGTTATTATTGCAGCCGGGTACAAGCTGAACTACATAATCCAGCTCTGATAGACATGGACAGGTCTGGTTATCTGCAGGCTGAGATCTTCTGCTGATGGTGTGCTCTTCTGGTTTGGATGTTTCAGGCCCAGCAGCAGAAGGAGTTTGAAGAGGAGATGAAAGGAAGATTTAGACGCAGTCAGTCCATCGAGATGGCCGCGGTGAGTGTGTCTTCTACATTACCCATCATCAGTCTTCTTCACATCCCAGCCAATGGGAGATTAAATCTTTATTATGTATCTCAGGTAGTCACTGGGTGCATGGTAGGAAATCCTGCAAGTTGTAGGTAGTTGGGGTTCTCCATTGGCTTGGATGAGTTAGTGAAGGAGTTGTTGCTGTATGTTTTGAATACAATTCTGCAAATGTTTGACTGATGTAATAATGATCTTCAACTGGCTTTGTATCATTTACAGGAGGCGGCAGCACTGGTTTCTGGAAGGTCATTGCACCCCCGGGACATCTTCCGGCAGCATGAGCGCTCTGCATCCTGTTCCAACTCCCCACCGTCCACTCCCAGCTCTCCAGGGAGATCTCCATCCAGTGAGTCCAAATCTTTTCATGGGTAGAATTCCTTTCCCTCCAACTAGCAGTCAAAGCTTCAGATCTGTAGTCAGCCTGAGAAGCAGCTTGTTATCCACTCTCTCCTGCTGGTCATTAGTCAGTCGGTGTTGCTGGTCATTAGTCCATATTGTCTACTGATCTCCAGCATAGAGTTGCAGGCCAGAGATAAGTCTTTGATGGAGGTCATGTGGTCAGTCTATGTTTTTGGATCCACAGTCATCCCTTAGCTGCAACTCAGTGTTCGGTCTGCTCTGAAGGTTATTTTCCAATCTGTCCAATGGATCAATGGTCATCTGTAGATGGGGTGCAGCGAGGCGGAGGCAAAAATGAACTTGTATTGAAGCAATGCAGCAGCAGTTCACAACAACCCTGGTGGGAAGACCGCCCAACCAGGTGCCCTCACAGTTACAGCAAACGTGAACAGAGTGGGTTCCAGCCAGAATGACGGCATCTGTAGAGAGGGGCAGAATGTGGCCTGGCTGTCCCATGACCAATCGGGAAGATGTCCAGAAGAGATGTGACCCTACGCATTCAGGAACCTTTCCCTACCGTTAGCACTGTCCCTAACAGATGGGGGGTACCTTTCCCTGCACTACCCACTCCCATAAAGCGTGCCAAACCCAGGAGCCGGGGCTTTAACTTCTTCCCGACCACGCTATAGCTGAATGACGGCTACATCGCGGTCTCATATTTCCAGGAGGATGTCTATTGATGTCCTCCCATGATCACGCTTCCCATGCGCCCCCTGCGGAGCACATCGGCAGGGACCTGTGGGTAAAGGGCCAATCACAGCAGCTCTTTACCATGTGATCAGCTGTGTCCAGTCACAGCTGATTACAGTGTAAACAGGATTTGCTGGTTACCGACAGTCCTCTCCTCATGCAGGTGACATCTACACTGTTAATCAGGGCAGCCCCAACAGTGCCCATCAGTGCAGCCTGTTGGTGCTCATTAATGATGCCTATCAGTGCCGCCCATCATTGCCACCTATCAGTGCCCATCATTGCTGCATATCAGTGCAGCCTCATCAGTGCCACCTAATCAGTGCCCTTCAGTGCCGCCTCATCAGTGCCCATCAGTGCAGCCTCATCTGCACCCATTAGTGCAGCCTACCAGTGCCCATCAGTGCAGCCTTATCAGTGCTTATTAGTGCCCATCAAGGCAGCCTATCAGTGCCCATCAATGCAGCCTTATCAGTGTCCATCAATGATGCCTATCAGTGCCCATCAGTGCAGCCTTATCATTGCCCATCAGTTACCTACTTACAACATTTTATAACAGAAACTAAGAAATACTTTTTCTATCTGTCTCAAAAAAAATGATAAAAATGTCATAAGGGTACAGTGTTGTATGACCGCCCAATTGTCATTCAAAGTATGACAGAGCTGAAAGCTGAAAATTGTCCTGGGCAGGAAGGGGGCGAAAAGGCTCAGTAGGCAAGTGGTTAAATAGGCTCTGCCAGACCCAAGAAGGCTGCCAGAGTCACATGGGGCAACAGCATCCAACTGGATCCCTTCCCTAGTGACCCAGGAAACCATAGAGGAACCGGGTTCCTGCTGACTCCCTCCCTAGCTGCAGAGCCACTGCGGTTGAGCACCACCTGCAGTAGAGAGAATAAACTGCACCTGCCTACCATTCTGTGCTAAAGGTCAGTGGTGCCCACTTGGAGTTTAGTCCTCCATATCCGTCCTCAGTCAGGGATCACTCTGTTTTTCCGGGTAGTGGTCTATGTTGCAAATTAGTGCTCAGTCTAGTTAGTTATGCTGTCCTGGAGATCAGCGATCTCTCTAAGCTGCAGCTCAGTGGTGAGTCTCTGAAGTACATCAGTGATCAGTCTTTCTTGAAAGTGGTCAGTCCTTTCAGTAGTCAATCTATATTGTAAGTTAGTGGTCTGCCAATGGTGCAAGTCAGTGGCTGGTCTATGAAGCTCGTTATTGCAGACCGGTGATCACTCATAGTCATTTTCTGTTCATGAAGTAATAAATACAAGAGCAGCCATCTTATGGAGTTTATTGGTGGTTCTTTATAAAGAGCCAGAAAACTGCAGTTGATAAAAGTGAACAATACTGTCATGTACCTTTGGTTGGAGGCTGAAGTGATGAGAGGGTTTCCCCTTGCAGCTCTGGCCCGAGTACACCTGAGTGTGGGAACAGGGCACAAAGAAGCACAGGTGCCGGTAATCACGTAGCAGGCAGTGGTGGCCTCTGGACAGTAGTCAGCAGCAGTGCAGGAACATCAGAAGAGAGCCAAGGAAGGCACCCAAGAACCGGACTTTGGAAGCTTGGCACAGAGGCTGCGAGGACACACAGTCAGAGGTAGATGCAGGTACCCGTTAGAATCAGGGAAATGGTCAAGCTAGGGTCATCATGGATGGACAGTAAGAATGTAGTCAGCAGCCTAGTTAGAGTCATACACGAAGAGCAGGAGAAGCGTAGTCAGGCGGCAGGTTCTTACCAGGAAAGACAGCAGAGTGGTCAGAGGCAAGCTAAAGTCAGAGTCCAGAATTCACAAAGCAAGGTCAGAAGCAGACAACGTGAGATCAGACAGCAAGAGCAGGAACACAGGTCATGGGCAGCTGAAGAACATCCAGGAATGAGAACACATCTGGACCTCCTTTAAATGGGCATCTTGGTGCCATTCCTTGGATCGGATGTAAGCGGGCATGCACCAGCAACGTGCGCGGACGTGCACGCCAATGAGCGATGGCAAACACAGATGCGCCGACTTGTCAGTGCATGTTGGTTACTGGCCTAGGCTTGTCTGTATGCTGGGACATGTGTACAAGAATAAGCATTAGCTGTTGCGTTAGCTGTACGAGTATTGGTCCCCTGACAGGGTCTACTGACAAGTTAATGGAGGGCTGGGTTATCACTAACGGCTCAGTTGACAATCTTCACAGATAGAAAGAACTCCTATGTTTAAGACAAATGGGATGGTTCCTTCAGAGAAACATTCACATAATTATGATGAGTACAAATGATATAAGTAACTGACCTAAATAAATATGAGAAAAATTGACTTCAAATCTTCTTCTTTTCATTGAAGGTTTTTCCGGCAGAACAACATTCCGATACCAGCGCAGCGTGACAGAGTCTATTTTGACCCCTCCAGCCCGAAGTCCATCCTATTTTCCTGGTTTCCAGAAAAGAGACTCATTCAGTGGCCCTTCTTCTAGCACACCTCCAGCATGTTCTCCTGCCTTCATCTTCTCCAAGGCCCCACTGCCAGGCACATCTACAAAGATGGACTCTTTACCTTCCTTTATACCCCCTCCAATTTCCACCAAGCGAGGCTCTCCATCACAAGTAAAAGAGAACATATCTCCTCAGAGCTCCATATCGCCTCCTCGGAGCTCCATATCTTCTCCTAAGAGCTCCATATCTCCTCCTCTGAGCACCATACCCCCTCCTCAGGGCTCTATATTTACTCCTATGAGCACCATATCTCCTTCTCAGAGCTCCATATCACCTCCTTGGAGCTCCATACCTCCTCCTCAGAGCTCCATATCTCCTCTTCAGAGCTCCATATCTCCTCTTCAGAGCTCCATATCTCCTCTTCAGAGCACCATGCTGCCTCCTCAGAGCTCCATATCTCCTCTTCAGAGCACCATAATGCCTCCTCAGAGCTCCATATCTCCTCATCTGAGTACTGTATCTCCACAAAAATATCTGTATGATGTACCCCACAGGGCCGAATATGTAACACTAACATCAGAGGAGCCTCTACAACAAGGTATGGACATCAAAGCTCAGAAGAGACCTCCAGCACTTAACATTCCACCATCTACAAACTTTGACACTCCAGATGCTACAAACACAAAGATACCTGGTGATGTATACAGAGCAGAGTTTGTGCCCGTTGATAGTCTAAACACATCTGAGGATCTTGTGGACCAAGGGCACAGTCCAAAGTCACTGAGGAGCTACCACACACCTGAAGGACCACCAGCAGCAATAAAGGCTACGGTCTCCATCTCCAGTCCTGTATCAGAAATTGCATTTGCAAGTGTCACACCAGTTACCGATGCAAAGATTTCCACCACACCACTCAGCACTGAGGCACCAGGACTCGATTCTCTATTAAGTGCAAAAGCTATTGGGCCATCCTTTGCACCACAGGAACCAGTTTTAGCTGCACAAGCTTATTCTACTTCTGCTGCTTCCATTGACCAAAGATTATTACCATCTCCACCTGTTTCTGTTACTGCAGGAAAACTCCCAGAAACAAAATCAAACATTTACTCAATAAGCAGCTATGAATCACGTGCTTCCTCTGAGACCAATGTTGAGGGTCTGCCGCCTTCTCCTTTGGCTGATTCACCAATAACATTAGAAGGCAAAACTCCATTTTCATCTTCTTTGAGGTCTATATTACAGTATGTTGCTCCTCCTCCTTATACACCTTTTAGTGCAAGAACGGATTCTTTTACTGTAAAGGCACCAGCATTTGGAAAATCTCTGAATACCAGGTCGGTTTCCATCTCTGCCGGGACTTTGCCTGGGATTTCGTCCACCAATGTTCCAAGCTTAGAGACTTTAACTGTAAATTCTAACCAACTTAAACCTAAAACTCTACAATATATTGAGACACAGGAACATAACGCCTCCCGTCTTTCAGACTACCCACCACAATCTCAGATCAAAGTCACCAATGAGTCAGCTGATGTACAACCAGTGGACTTGGCACTAGCATCTTCTTCTTTGCCCACTGCCAGCCAACCTATATCTCAACCTGAGTGTAAAGCAGAGGTTCCAACAGTAGAGAGTTTATCTAGAGAAACAAGCTTATCCACTTCTCAAATGGAACTCTACAAAGACCAGATCAAAGTTTCCTCCAGCAACTTGCCTGAAGCTAAAGCTGAACCCATTTATAATCAAATTGAAGTATCATCAGCAGAAAATTTTCCTTTATCGCTAACTGAACCCATTAGTATAGCATTTAAGATTCCCTCAGCGGAGACGGTATCTGTTATCAACTTACCTGAACCACAAGTTGAAGCTGATGTCCCACTCACTGAAGTTTTACCTTCATCAGCCTCTGTTCCTACCAACAACCCACCTGAATTTCAAGCCAAGCCGAGTGAAAAACAAACAGATGTTTCTCCAGTAGAATCCTTACCTGTGGTGGCCTCTCTTTGCAACATATTGCCTGAACCTCATGAGGAACTCAGTGAAAAACAACTTAAGGTTTCACCAGTGCAATCCTTACCTATGGTGTCCTCTCTATCCAGCATCTTACCTGAATCTCAAGATGAACTTAGCGAAAAACAACTTAGGGTTTCTCCAGTAGAATCCTTACCTGTGGTGGCTTCTCTTTGCACCATCTTACCTGAACCTCAGGAGGAACTTCGTGAAAAACAAACGGAGGTTTCTCCTGTGGAATCTTTACCTGTAGTGGCCTCTCTTTCCAGCATCTTACCTGAATCTCAAGATAGAGTGAATGAAAAACAATCTGAAGTTTCTCCAGTAGATTATTCACCTGTGGTAGCCTCTATATGCATCATCTTACCTGAACCTGAAGAGGAACTCGGTGAAAAACAAACTGAGGTTTCCCAAGGGGAACCTCTACCAGATGTGGCCTCTCTTTCCAGCATCGTTCCTGAATCTCAAGATAAACTCAGTGAAAAACAAATGGAGGTTTCCCCAGTGGAATCCTTACCTGTAGTGGCCCCTCTTTCTGGCATTGTACCTGAATCTCAACATGAACTCATTGAAAAACAAACTGAAGTTTCTCCAGAAGACTTCTTACCTGTGGTGGCCTCTCTTTGTACTATCTTACCTGAACCTCAAGAAGAACTCTGTGAAAAACTAACTGAGGTTTCTCCAGTGGCCCCTTTTTCTAGCATCTTATCTGAATCTCAAGAAGAACAAATTAAAAAACCAACTGAGGTTTCCCCAGAGGAACCTCTACCTGTGGTGGCCTCTCTTTCCAGCATCGTACCTGAATCTCAAGATAAACTTGGTGAAAAACAAATAGAGGTTTCCCCAGTGGAATCCTTACCTGTAGTGGCCCCTCTTTCTGGCATTGTACCTAAATCTCAACATGAACTCATTGAAAAACAAACTGAAGTTTCTCCAGAAGACTTCTTACCTGTGGTGGCCTCTCTTTGCACCATCTTACCTGAACCTCAAGAAGAACTCTGTGAAAAACTAACTGAGGTTTCTCCAGTGGCCCCTTTTTCTGGCATCATATCTGAGTCTCAAGAAGAACCAATTAAAAAACAAACTGAGGTTTCTCCAGTGGCCCCTTTTTCTGGCATTGTATCCGAATCTCAAGAAGAACCGATTAAAAAACAAACTGAGGTTTCTGCAGTGGAGTCTTTACCTGAGGCAGCCTCTCTTTCCAGAATCTTACCTGAGTCTCAAGCTGAACCAAGTGATTTCCAAACTAGCCTTCCAATACTACCTACCTTACCTATGGCTACTTATCCTCCCATAAATAGCTTACAAGGAAACCAAGCTGAACACATAGAAACAGAAGTTGGAATTCCACCTACAGAAACTTTTCCTGCAAGTGCTTCACTTTCTACTACCATTCGTCTTGAATCTCAAACTGACGATATTGGCAACCAGACTGAAGGTCTGCCGGTGGAAACTGTTTCCATGGGCGTGTCTTCTTTTTTGAAGTCTGTACCCAGCTGTAATCAAACTGACCTTTCATCAGTCGAGACAATACCTATACCTGAAAACCTTCCCATTGGCGGTTTCAATGATTCTCAATTCAATGACTTTGTTAGTGGCACTCAGTTAGATACATTTCCTGTGTCTGTGTCTCTCCCCACTGAAAGGTCACCAGGATCTGAAGATACCAAATACCAATCTGACGTTCCATCATTTGAGGTCATACAGGAAACCGTATCTCTTTCCATTGAAAGGTCATCAGAATCTGAACATACTGAATACCAATCTGACGTTCCATCAATTGAGGCCATACATGAACCTGTATCTCTTTCCACTGAAAATTCACTAAAACTTGAACAAAAACTAAGCAATGATCAGGATCAGGTTCTTCAACCTCAGACTTCACCAGTCTCTTTTACCCTTCCCAAATCTGAACCCAGTATTAATCAAACTAAGGTTTCAAATAATGCAGCCATGCAATTGGCAGACTTCCTCTACACGGACAGTGCACCTACTTCCCAAGCCAAGGACAATATTAATCAAAGTAAGGTTTCAGCAGATGCAGCCATGCAATTGGCTGACTTCCTCTACACTGGGAGCTCAGCCAGGCCCCAAGGTAAGGACAATATTAATCAAATTGAAGTTCCTCAATTACCTGAATACACCATTCTACATTCTGATAGTTCTACAGGAAACCAGAACGATCAGATGACCACATTAACTGATTGTATATCTGTATCGGCCACTATTCCCCATATCAGCTCAAAAGAATTACAAGAAGAGCCCTGTAAGATCCAAACTGAAGTTCCATCAAGTCCATCTTTGCCTCTGCCTGCTTCTCTTCCCCTCAATGGCTCTCCAGACTCTCAAGCAAAACCCATTAAGGAACAAATTGGTGAACCACCTCTTCAGTATTTACCTGTCACTGCTAATATTTCATGCCAATCTCTTGGTGAGGTTAATCAAAGTGAGCTTCCTGGACCTGAGACTTTACCTGTGTCTGCCTTTATTACCACTGACATGGTGTCAGAACCTCAGGCTGACACAAACGATAGACAACCTGAGATTCTATTATCTGACATTGTTGTTTCTCTTGAATCTCAGGGTGAAATCTCCGATACGCCAACTGAGGTTACACCACTTCAAACCTTACCTATTACAGACTCCCTATCCACCAACAGCTTACCGGAAGCTCAACCTGAACCAGAAGATGACAGAACTGAAGTTCCACAAGTTCGGTCCTCACCCGAGGCCACCATACTTTTTCCTGACGGTTCATTCAGGTCTGAAGATGAAGCTAGCCAAATTGAGGTTGCGGTGCCTTTATCTTTGCCTGTCTCCCTTCCCACTGAGAGTTCTTCTGAGTCCAGTGTCAGTAAACCAGAGGAAGATATACCTGTGTCCTTCTCCCTTCCTGTCTGTAGCTTACCTGAACCTCTCAGAGAAATTAGGGATACTAAAACTGAGCTTCTAACAACTGAGGGTAAAAATGAATTTCCCCCATTTCCTCCTGTCATCCCAGCTGAAGTTCAAGCTGAGCCCTATGATGGACCATCGGAGGTTCTGCCAACTGAGAATATAACTGAATCTACTCCACTTCCTACCATCACCCAGCCTGAACTTTGCCCTGAAACCAATGAATATCCCTCACAATTTCCACTGATTGTAAGTTTTCCTGGTTCCAGCTCTCTTGCCCCTGATCAATTACCTGAATATCCAGCAGCATCCAGTCTTGAAAATCCAGAAGTTCTAAAACCTGACACATTTATTGCATGCATGGCCCTTTGCACAGATGAATCAGCTGAATCTAATATAGAAGAAAATTGTAGCCAACCATCAACCGAAACTTCATTTTTACCCACTTCATTGCCATCCAATAGCTCGTCTGAATGGTCATCTGAACTCAGCCAGGTGCCACCAGCTGACCCTACATCTCTCACATGGTTAAGTGACAACCCTTCTACATCTCTGTACGATACCTTCTATGCAGCCTCGTTAGTGGATTCTTCGCTGCTTTCTGCTTCCTTTCCCGCTGACAGCTCAGTCAAATTTGCAGCTGATCCCAATGGAAACGTAATAGAAGTTGAATCTCTGCCAGTGTGCTCCTCTCTTCTTGGTGACGGCTCATCTGAATTTTTTCTCCCACCCACTGACATCCCATGTGTTGATGAGGCAGGGGTTCTAGAGGCACCTTTACTTTGGGATTCACTGCCAGCTTCCAGTTTAAACCTGTTTGGGGACCCTCATCCTGGAAGCCCGCCAGTCATTGGTAGCCTGATTGAACCTTATCATATAGAGGAAGCTTCTGGGCCTGGGATGGAGGCCATTTCTACAATGGAACACAGCGCAGATAAAGTTATTGTACATGACATTTTGCCCATCAATAACTTGCCGGCGGAAGAGAGTCAAACTCCAAAAGCTTGGTCTTCGTGCAATACAGACTTGGTGAATTCCAGTGATGGCTCAGCATTCGTTGACCATAAACACTCAACATTAATTCCAACAGAAAATGCTCTGCAGACCACAGAAAATAATATTCCAGACAACAACAACACTCTTCCCTCCGAAGTTGTTCTGTGACCTTCACATAGCAAGTTGTAAGACGTCCTCAGCTGTCACAGAGGTGAGTGACCATGTGGGAACTTAGATATACAGTAATACCATATGAAAGGGTTCTGTCAGGTACCTACGATGTGTTCATCTGAATGCTTGGTGGTCAGCAGAGGCCAGGTCCCCCATTTTTTCAAGTGGTTGAAAGGTATTGGGCTGGTGGTGTGGTCTTCTCCCTGTGTCCGCCTGTTGAAACTCTTGTTTCCTTTTGTTGTTTGTGATGTCTTTCTTGGTATCTACCTTCTACTTTTGATGTTGTTCCTTTTCTCTTCTCTGGGTCCTGTTGTCCACCTGTCCTAGGAGTGCTCATAGTTCTACATCTAGCAAGATTTGGTAGTCATGGACCATATAGAGACAAACTGAGTATCATAAAACAGTTCTTTATTTGAACACATTAAAACAATACAAAAAAAAAAAAAAGTAAAAAAATGCTCTCTGCTTAGAGCAGTGGTCCCCAAACTGCTGCCCGTTGCCGGATGCGGCCCTTTGCTTGCCTTTTTTACAGCCCTTGAGGCATTATTCCTATCACTGACACCAACAATTGAGCACTATTCCTCCCACTGACACCAACAATGGGACACTTTTCCTCCCACTGACACCAACAATAGGATAAAAATACTTCCACTAACACCAACAATTGAGCATTATTCCTCCCCCTAATACCAAAGATAAGGCATTGCCCCCTAAAATCGGAACAACATTAAACCGGCCCTTTGTTTAAAAAGTTTGGAGACCCCTGGCTTAGAGGTTCACATATAATGTATAGATTCCAACACATTTCGAATGTAGACTCGACACGTTTCGAATGATCTTCTTCAGGAGGACATGTGAAAGGATCAATACACTGGAACTCAAAGTCTGTCCTTAACCTCTTGGCGCAGAGTGCACCCAAATATGCGGCCTCTCGGTGGCTGGGCCTTGGCGCTGAGCTACCGCATATTTGCGCGCAATATCCCTGACAGAACAGTGACCGGCAGCTCACGTAAAGTTCCCGACCGCCGTGACAGTCAATCACAGCAGTCACGTGGTCATAAGTCGCGCTCCGCCTCCTGGCATAGCAAACCCCTTAAAGGGCCGGTGGCAGCCGGTGCCAAGGGGTTAAAAGAAAAAAGAAACAATGCAGTCCACCAGAATTCATATCATGTGAGCGTTTAACCATAGAGGTATATCCTGATAAACCAAACTGGAAACCACTGACTCTCAGGTGGAAGCACTTGCATATATCCAAAGGTCAGCAGATGATCTAATGCAGCCCCCCAAAAATTACACTTGCCAGCTTGCATTTTGCGAGTGGATTTTGAGGGCTGGCGAGCTTTGGCTGGCTGGGAGCGAGGGGGGCGAGAAGGGGAGTCCTTCTCCCAGCGATCGCGGAGGGGAAGAGAGAGAGCTGCCCGGATGATCAGAGCGCAGCGCAGGGAACACAGCGATAACAGCTTTCATTTCACATTGCTGTGTTCCCCTCCGATCGCTGTCAGATACAGCCCCACACCTCCTGGTCCCGGGACTTTGATAAACAGATCACCCGTCCAATCTCGGGATGGGCGATCTGTCAATCAAAGTTCCCCGGCCAGGGGGCGGGGCTGTATATGACGTTGAACGGCGGGAACACAGCAATTGAAATGAAAGCTGTTATCACTGTGTTCCCTGCGCTGCGCTCTGATCATCCAGGCAGCTCTCCTGTTCCTCTCCTCCCTTGCACAGGTAGGCTGCATGATGGGAAGAGGCTGCATGGTGGGAAGAGGCTGCATGGTGGGAAGAGGCTGCATGGTGGGAAGAGGCTGCATTGGTGGACACAGGCTGCATGGTGGGCACAGGCTGCATGGTGGGCACAGGCTGTATTGGTGGGCACAGGCTGCATAGGTGGACACAGGCTGCATGGTGGGCACAGGCTGCATGGTGGGCACAGGCTGCATGGTGGGCACAGGCTGTATTGGTGGGCACAGGCTGCATAGGTGGACACAGGCTGCATGGTGGGCACATGCTGCATGGTGGGAAGAGGCTGCGATGATGGACACAGGCTGCATAGGTGGACACAGGCTGCATGGTGGGCACAGGCTGCATGGTGGGCACAGGCTGTATTTGTGGGCACAGGCTGCATAGGTGGACACAGGCTGCATGGTGGGCACAGGCTGCATGGTGGGAAGAGGCTGCGATGGTGGACACAGGCTGCATGGTGGGCACAGGCTGTATTGGTGGGCACAGGCAGGCTGCATTGGTGGGCACGGATAAAGTTGTTGTTAATATTTATTTTTATAACTTAATTCTGCATAAAATATTTAAGTGTCATTTCATGAGATAATTTATGAGTAACCCTTGAGGCCTGGCTAGTAGCTCGGGTGGGGGGGCTTATCAGAATCTGGAAGCCCCCTTCAACAAGGGGGCCCCCAGATCCTGACCCCCCCCCCCCCATGTAAATCATACCCATTCACCAAAAAGTGTCAAAAAGTAGGAAACACAGGTAACTGTTTTTGACAAATGCTTTATTAAAACAAAAAAAAATAGTGTCCCTCGATGTCCATCACGACACCCACCGACCTGAAAAAATGGCAAAAAACACTTTTCCATCTAAGAGGCTACCCGCCGACTGCCATCTCTTCGGCTTTGCCAGCTCTTATATAGGCAAGGGCCGGGACACCCGGTTAAGTCACCCGGTAGCACCGCCCCCCCTTCTGACGTCATGAAAATGAATCAACGAAACTAATTTTAAGGAATTTCAACTAAATTCGTTACTATTTCATTCGGAGATTCTGATACATCCAAATGTCAGAATAACCAAATATTTGTCCAAATTTGTATTCGGACCGAAACGAATTGCACATGTCTAGTAATACACCTGGCTCCTGTCTGTTCTCAGTTTGCCTGGACGTTGTTACCTTCCTTTGCCCGATACTCCTGATCCCGCTACTTCTACCTCTGACCTGTTGGATTCCTTGGATCTGATTTCTTGCCTGAACTGACCTTGCTAGTAAACCACCTGCCGAAACCGTGGCTATATTATTTACCAAATCTATGTTCCACCATCTAGTTTTGATGTTTGGATTTCATTACCTCCTAATGATAACCCTTGGCTACTCCACTCTACAATCCCATAATCCTAGAGCCTTGTTACTGGGGAAAGGCCTCCTGTTACCTACCGTTGCCTGATACTCCTGATCCTGCTACTTCTATCTCTGACCTGTTGGATTCCTTGGATCTGATTTCTTGCCTGACCTGACCTGACCTGACCTTGCTAGTAAACCACCTGCCGAGACCTTGGCTATGTTATTTACCAAGTCTATGTTCCACCATCTGGTTTTGATGTTTAGATCTCCTTACCTCCTAATGATGACCCTTGGCTACTCCACTCTACAATCCCATGATCCTAGAGCCTTGTTACTGGGGAAAGGCCTCCTGCTAAGACCAGATAATCCAGTGTCCATGTTCCTGGGGGCACCCAAGTACCAGTGTACCAATATAAAGTATCCTAGAAAGCTAGCAAGTTCCTGTTCCTGTATTCTTGGCTTTTTCTCCTAGTATTACTCCTGGCTCCTGTCTGTTCTCGGTATGTCTGAACTCTGTACCTTCTGTTGCCTGGTACTCCTGATCCTGCTACTTCTACCTCTGACCTGTTGGATTCCTTGGATCTGATTTCTTGCCTGACCTGACCTGACCTTGCTAGTAAACTATCTGCCGAGACCTTGGCTATGTTAGTTACCAAGTCCATGTTCCACCATCTGGTTTTGATGTTTAGATCTCCTTACCTCCTAATGATGACCCTTGGCTACTCCACTCTACAATCCCATAATCTTAGAGCCTTGTTACTGGGGAAAGGCCTCCTGCTAAGACCAGATAATCCAGTGTCCATGTTCCTGGGGGCACCCAAGTACCAGTGTACCCATATAAAGTATCCTAGAAAGCTGGCTGCTAAAGGCGTTGATGTATGGCCCCATGGTGGTCATCTGGTCCTAACAGAGACCTGACCCTTACAGTCTGCGGCCTTTCATTCTCAGAGAAGTTGGGTCATATCATCCAACGCTGTTTTTATCTGGTTACCCCTTGTAAAAGAAACATCAAGTGTACTCAACGTAATCATTTTAATGTTTATTTGTAATTCCTCTGCTGAAAAGACAACTACTTCCCATATCAAGGGAATGTATTGTAGTTTTTTGTATATTTCATCCAGCCAGCAGGTGGGGCTATCCCACACTTTTGTTTATGTCTTTTTTGCTTCTTCCCATGTAATGATCGGGAATGATCCCATATGATGATAACAGATCTCAATGATTCAAGGTAAAACTTACACACACAACTTAAAATGTCAGATCATAGATTCTACACCTATCAAATGGCTCTGTCTGAGGTTTCAGCCGGCCAAAGCAAGCCTCCAGATGTGATGCTAGTTTAGTGCTCTAAACATCCCTTGTAACATGTAAAAACATATATATATATATATATATACCGTATATATGCCTAATGTGTTTATTCCTATGATTAGATCCACCTAGTGGTCAAAATGCAGTATTTTCCTGAAGTATCTCAATCCTGAAAATACCAAATTATGGACATTAGATGGAGCCGATGATCATAGGAAATAAACATATTGACCCTGGTAAACTTTAGGTTCCGCTCCAGATGATCATTCTTAAACTCCCAGTGACTTTTTCCACCTCCAAGCAACGTCCCTTGGTCCCACCCCTAACCACCTCCCAGTATCTCCCCATTTAGAGAAAACAGAACTAAGTATCATTTCATACCTGGTATCTGGCAACAACAGACCCCCCCCCCCCCCCCAGCAATAATATATCCTCCAGCAACAATAGCCCCACCCCAGCAACAATAGATACTCTGAAAACAATAGCCCCCCCCCCCCAGAAATAATAGACACACTCAGCATCAATAGATCCTCTGTAAACAATCCCTTCCAGCGACAGTAGACCCCCCCAGTGACAATAGATCCCCCAACAACAGACCCCCTGCAAGAAATTACCCTCAAAGCAACAGTAAAACAACCCCAGGAACACTCGATCTCCCAGAAGCCAGTAACAATGGATCCCTCCCTCAACATTAGATACCCCCATGCTGGAGGTGCTGGTTCTAGTTTTAGAATTTTTGATGTGATATGGGTGTCCTTTATATATAAGTGATGGTGACCTCAGATCTTTTTTTTTTCTTCCTCAGGTATCAAGCACTGGCCAGGTGACTGTCCTGTCCACAGTGAAAAGACTGACCTGAGAATCCTCCAGATACTGACACACTGCATTACTTCCTCAATCATACTGACACCGGGGGTGGGTGGGGGCCTTGTCTTCAACAGTCCAGGATACTATTTGCAGGCGCCAATCCATCTTGTGAACCTAAAGACATTGCTCTTTCTTTTTATTGAGTAATGAGATTACATCATCAGTTAGAGGAAACCTCCCATCATCATGTCCATCCCAAGGACTTTACCATCGGACCTGCTCAGCCATCATTGACGTTACCAGAAAAGTCCCACTTTCTGATCCTTGGTGGGTTATTATCTTCAGATGTTCATACACATGGATAAGAAGAGTCTATGTTCTTGTTCTACACAGCCACCAAGGAGATGAGGTCTACGTGTACTCACAGATGAATGAACGTTCTTCCACAATCCCAACAATGAGACATAATTACCAATCAGTGAGAGACTTCCAAGACCTTCCCAACTGTCAGTGAGAAAATATTGTTTTACTTCCGTCAATGAGGAACTCATTCATTGATAGACAATGAGACAAAAATTGTAATTTATATGGTGTGAAGAACCTACATTTGCAGGACTCTCTCTCCCTCCCCCTCTTTCTCCCTCTCCCCTCTCTATTGATGTGCTTCTATACATATGGCGGTGGTTGCATAATGGAAATTGTTGTGGGCTGGAGATGGTTGTAAGATTTGGCAGGGCTCTTTGACTGATCTAGGATAGGTGCCTTATTAAGCCTTTACCATGCTGGATATGTGAGGCTCCCTTAATGACCTTTGCGGGTAGTGGTAGGTGTGTTTGGAATGCATTGTGCAGCTTTCGGGAAAGCAAATAGTTCTTTACATCTCGGAAAGGTCTAGGAATTACATAGTTCTGTATTTCTGTCCCAGGGCAGCTCATAGGAAGGCAGAAATATTTGTGCACTCTTCGTTATGACGAAGGTTACAGTCTGTGTTGGATGGAATAAAAAGACATAGACTAAAAATGAAGGTGTAGAAGAAGGGTCAGCTCATGTTAACTGAGAAGGAAAAGGTAAAGGTTGCAAACACTGAAGATGGAGTTACTGAAGGTTGTACTATAAGATGATATTTGAGGAAGGATGCAAAAGCACTTTAGTTTGTAAGTGCATCACCATGGAAGGGTGGAGAAGTGCTGAGAGAACAGGCTGAGAGCATTTATGTGGGTTTTGGGATGTGTAGTCATGGCCTGCTAAGGAAAGTGTGACTGTGACCAAGTTTTTTTGGACTCTATGTAATGGACTCATAATAATTTTCTTCTCATCCATCAGTAGAAGTCTGCAGATATTGTTCTTCATTGATAGAGTCTTTCATGTCACTTCCTGCTCCTCTGGGGAAGAACATTGTCTCTTTCTGTTCCAGAGTGGGAGAACATTGTGTCTTCCTTCTTCTGAGTTGGAGAACATTGTCTCTTTCTTCTTCTGAGTAGAGCATTGTCTCTTCCTTCTTCTTCTTCTGAGTAGAGCATTGTCTCTTTCTGCTCCTGGGTGGGAGACCATGGTCTTTCCTTCTTCCTAGTTGGAGAACATTATCTCTTCCTTCTTCTGAGTAGGAGAACATTGTCTCTTCCTTCTTCTTCTTCTTCTGAGTAGAGCATTGTCTCTTTCTGCTCCTGGGTGGGAGACCATGGTCTTTTCCTTCTTCTAAATTGGAGAACATTATCTCTTCCTTCTTCTGAGTTGGAGAACATTATCTCTTCCTTCTTCTGAGTTGGAGAACATTATCTCTTCCTTCTTCTGAGTTGGAGAACATTATCTCTTCCTTCTTCTGAGTTGGAGAACATTGGGGTTTATTTACTAAAGCTGGAGAGTGCAAAATCAGTCTCACTTCTGCATAGAAACAACCAGCTTCCAGGTTTTCTTGCCAAGGCTTAATTGAACAAGCTGTTAGAAGCTGATTGTTTTCTCTGCAGAAGTGAGACTGATTTTGCATTCTCCAGCTTTATTAAACTAACCCTAACACGGCTCTTCCTTCTTTTGAGTTGGAGAACATTGTCTCTTCCTTTTTTTTTTATTCTTTATTTAGTTTCTTCCTTCTTTTGATTTGTAGAACATTGTCTTTTTTTTTTAATTATTATTCTTTATATAGTTTTTTCCTTATTCTGAGTAGGAGAACATTGTCTCTTCCTTCTTCTGAGTAGAATAACATTGTCTCTTCCTTCTGAGTAGGAGAGCATTATCTCTTCTTTCTTCTGAGTTGGAGAACATTGTTTCTTCCTTCTTCTGAATAGGAGAATATTGTCTCCTTCTTTTGAGTTGGAGAACATTGTCTTTTCGTTCTTCTGAGTGGGAGAACATTGTCTCTTCCTTCTTATGAGTAGGATAAAATTGTCTCGTCCTTCTTTTGAGTAGAATAACATTGGCTCTTCCTTCTGCGTAGGAGAGCATTATCTCTTTTTTTCTTCTGAGTATGAGAACATTGTCTCTTTCTGCTCCCAAAGGGGAGAACATTGTCTTCTGTACATAAATAGTAGGTCATCAACATATCTCACTATCCATCAATAGGATAGGAGTCGTTGATAAAATATTGGTAGGATATTTTCAGCAATAGGTAAACACCGTCAGGTCTTATTCATCTCTAGAAAAATCTATTTTCAATAATGAGTGAGGACAGCTGAGTCTTCTGGCCCCTGGAGATCAAATGAAAGGAATAACTCAGGAATGCAGAGCTTGACTCACCAGCGTCTTAATTTGTATGAAGTATTTAGACAAATGAAGGAAATATGATTCCCTGTTTATACAGAGTCACTATTAATGTGGAGTCTTGTGTTAGTGTCCGTGGATCACACACCATTGTATTTTATGTCATTTCTCACACCTCGGCAGGTTAGCAACATCACGAGTCTGTGTGGCTGGTTCACACTAAGGATTGTTATGGATGTGTTGGGTTCCACCTTCTGTTGCACATATATGTATATTTTAACCTGTCACAGTAAATGTATAATATAATAATATAGATTATTAAACACACAAACGGTATCAAGGCTCGCATTGTCTTCTTCTTGGTGGTGGTGACTTTGTTGTGATGGTGGGATGTCTTATGGTAAAGTAAGTACAGCATTTTTTGATCGGACCCAGTACTTGGACACCCAAGGCAAAGATGTCCCCCAAAGCTGGGACAGATGGTGCTTGCAAGTCTGCACATACAGTGCTAGACAGGATTAAACAATGACAGTCGCTCTCCATTGGTCCCAAAGTTACCTACAGAGGACCAAACAGGATGAGGAGAGGAATGGGGGCAAAGATGTCAAAATTCACCTAACCCCCCCCCCCCAAGCTGGGACAGATGGTGCTTGCAAGTCTTCACGTACAGGGTTCAAAAATGACAGCCACTCTCCATTAGTCCCAAAGTTACCTCGTGTTGGTCTACAGAGGACCAAAGAGGATGAGGAGAGGAATGGGGATGGGGGCAAAGATGTCAAAATCCACCCCCCACCGCTCCTCCAAGCTTGGACAGATGGTGCTTTCAAGTCTTCACATACATTGGCTGGAACAGGGTTTAAAAATGACAGCCACTCTCCTTTGGTCCCAAAGTTACCTTGTATTGGTCTACAGAGGACCAAACAGGATGAGGACAGGAATGGGGATGGGAGATTGTAGCATGGTTAAACCAGGGATTTGCAAATACCAGGACCCAGATAGCTGATGCTCCTTCAACATTATTTTTGAGGTTTTCTTTAGTTGTCAATGGAGCGGTCTTCGGAAGAAAAGATCCAGCTGGCTCTTGAATTTCATAATAATTTCTCCATCCTTGGGTTAATGTCATTTAGTTCTAAAGAACATGTGAAAACAGACCACGATAAATGCTTACTGGTCCCCGCTCAGGCTAACAAGGTCTGATTAATTGGATTCCGCTGACTAGTGAGGGTGCAGGCTGGGGAAAGGTTCGTCCAGACCCAAAGCATGCTGTAGAAGTAAAAAGAGATAGCCCAGCCGCCGCAGTGGCTAGCAGGTAAGCAGGGCGAAACACGTTGGGGGCATGGCTTGGATTACTTGAGCTGAGACTGCTTTTTACGTAACCACTCTGGCTGGGTGAAGTGTGCGGTGGCCGGGCTATCTCTTCCTATAAAGGTGCCAAGTGCTGCAAGATGGTGTTTTCACGCAATCACCGAAGGCTACTAAACTGTAAACGCCTCCATCTGAGTTTACCACACCAGTGCCGGCATCTTACACCTACTTTATTTCAGGACATTTTCCAGTTTTTAGCGCTGTTGTCAAGAATCAGCAGCAGGGATGGCCAGATCTGCGTGGCTACACTCAGGAGACCGGGACCAGACTGGGTATGCTTTAAGTGGAATTTACGGTGAAATAAACTCCATCCAAACAGCACCAAAAATGAAAAAATAAGTGAACCAAAAAAAAAACAGGGACAGCACCTGTCACGTACCTGGCTGGGGAGCTCGAGATGATGATGAGGGTGGCCTCTTGCACAATTCCTGTCCAAGAACCCCTGGTAGTGGAGACAGGGACTGCCAGGGCAGTGGAAGGGTGCAGGTGCCTGGAAGCTGTAGCTTGGAGACACAGGAGTTCTTCCAGTGGTGGTGTGGAGTCTGGTCACGAGCCTTGTTCAGCGGGAGCAAGGCAGACTGGTACAGAATCAGGATCACACCAATGCACCAATGCTAGACCTTCCTAGTCTTGGTCTATGCTTATGACTCTGCACATGCGCATTTAGAATTAGCACTTGCTGAATGGGAATTGGCAGCTGCTGAATGGAGACGAGCATTTACTGAACGGGAAGGAGCACCTGCTGCACGAGATGTAAAAATAAAATCGAGTAAGGGACCCACTTTCCAAATATTGGAATTACAACGTGTGTTAGTTCGCACCGAATCGTCCAGTGGACGGGATACCTCCAGAGCTATAGGGGATCAATGTAAAAACAACAGTGATGAGACAAAGAGATGTCTCCAAAAGGATAGCAAATATGAGGATCAACCACGGTGTATCAAAAAATAAAAAAATAAAAATTTATTCATAAATCGGCAAAAGAGTTAAACCACTAGGGGTGAAATTTACACCTTATTAGTGAAAACAACCCCCCTGGTGCATCCAATTAAAACCACATACAAAAATTGACAACGTTGTCACAATATGGCGCCACACACACACACATGCGTGATCAGCATGGAAAGGCTGGGACTATTTGGGTGACTTAGAATACTGGACTGTCTACACCTAGCATGTCCATGAATAGGGCTTGTGCAATAATAGTATAGATAGATTCGATTAGACAGGCATATAAGTCACTCCTGATGGTATGGCACAGAAATAGGGAATCCTGGACTGGCTATGGTGGTTTTGTATATCAGCATATGAATTTGCCAATATCCGTGCAATACGAGGAGAGAGATTCTCTCAATTTCCACAGGGTAGTTCAATCCAATCCTAGGTGAAGGTGGCTATTGGTATAGTAATACTGTAAATGCCCCTAAAAATCTTCGCAGTTCAGCAAACAAATGGTACAGCATATCACAAAAAGCTCAGATGAAGAGTATGTCAAGGACGGGATAAATAGATTTTGCCCACGGGCTCTCACCACTCCGTGGTAATAAGCTGAAATGAAGGTGGTATATAATCCGTCTGCCTTCGTGGATGCTGCAGTCAGCGTTTTCTGGTGGCTCCTTGAAATATACCCGTAGTGTTGCGTCGGCCCGGTGTCTGGTAACAGCTAGACGGTCAGACGTAGATACGTCGGGTCAGGAAGTCTGTAAGTTAGTGTGCCGTTAGCTCGTCCAGTTGATGCAATGCGGGAGGGGCGGCTCAAGCTTTCACGCACCTGTTGGAACGCATGGTGGAGGGGGGGTAGGGGTGGCGCTGCCTACGTCATGCTGCACAAGATCCCTGACAGTACCTGACTAATAACCAACAAACAGCCTAACTAATTAGATACAATATATAGAACATGGGGAACACAGAAAAACATGGGAGATGGGATCAGAAACAAGGGGGAGCAGGTACAAGGCAACAGGATACAGGGCAGAAGCAAGATCAGGAGCAAGACCAGGATCGATGGCAAACAGAAACTGGCAGCAGCAAAACACTGAAACAAGAGAGAAATGTAGAGGAGAAACTAAATACCCTCCCAGCAGCCAGCTGTGTCCACTAATCAGTCTCCACCTGTTGCTGTCTGCTGGGAGGGTATTTAGTTCCTCCTCTTCATTTCTCTCTCGCTCCAGTGTTTTGCTGCTGTTGGATTCTGTTTGCCATTGATCCTGAGAGACACCCACTGGTGGACACTGGAACTACAACATTCTGCTCTGGGAAGCACAGCGCCACCAGCAGGTGATACAGGTCTTGACAGCTGTGATAGTTTGACAATTACAAACCATACCACACGGTAAAGAAAAAGTGTAAAAGTTGCGCCAACTCTTGGACAGAAGTGAAGCAGCCAACACAGCAATATGACCGTTGCAAGTGAAAGTTGGAGTGAAGAAGTGTGGCGCTAATGGGTGGTGGGACTCCTGTTGCTGAAACAGGTAGAAAAAGTGTTTAGGAGAGAGTGAAAACTCCTTTAGTGTAAAAGTGTTTGTAAGGTATACATAAAAATATATATTAGGTAATAAACACAGTACAGGTGAAAACACAGTGTGTGTTAAAGAGTATAAAAAACTCAATAAAAAAGAAAATTTAAAGGACACTAGTTAAAAAGCAAAACATATATAGTACAGCAAATACATATCAATGCAAGGTGAGCTGAGTGTGTTAGTCCACAAAATTGGAGTTCAATGGAGGTGGCAGACCAGAGAAAGAACACCGGTATCTCCAACGGGAAAAAAATATAAATATATATACAGAGGAACTCAAAAGTCTTTTAAATGGCAAGATGGGATAGTCTCATTAAATCTCACGGTAATTAGATGTGAAATGTCTTCTCAAGAGGTAACCTGAGGGTTATAGGAAAAGGACCCAACCAATGTATTGGATCTTGGCTCAAATGGATAATTCCCACCAGGAGAAAGGCAGAAGCAAAAAGCAAAAGAATGCCCTTACCAGATCCGGTGGACTCACGGGCCGTAGCGGTGAGTCAAACGAGCCTGTACCGTTAAACGGTGTGGGGTGAAGGTGTGTGGGAGAACTTGTAAACCATCTTGTCAGCAGTCCTCATACGAAGCACCGATTTGGAGTCCGGGGTCCCCAGGGTATGGTTCCGATCGGCCGATCACCGTTTCCTCAGAAAGCCATCATATGTGCAAATAAGCAAAAAAGGAAAAAAAGGGAAGAAACACTCCACATAGTGTAAATCGTTGATTAGCAAAGAGCATAAAAGCACTTTATTTGGGGAGTGTACTCCAAAAAAATGTTGTTACAGTCAAAGGGCGGTAAAAACTCGGCCCAAAATAAATTAAAAACCGGCATAAAAGTAGTAAAAACAGGCGCAGTAGATAGTGGTGGGGTATAAACATAGAACCCGACGCGTTTTGCCTCCTAAGGCTTCTGCTGGGGTATGAGTAAGCCCCCCACACACAACTGCGCTTTATATACAGAGAGATTGGAGTGTAACAGCTGATCGGCGCTGTTACACGGGACAACTTCCGGGTTCGGCAGCGTCATCTGTGACACACCGGTCACATGACTTTTTGTGGCCAATCACAGGCTGGAGAGGCTGGTTAGAAGCCAAGCCTCACTCCTGACCACCTATAGACAGAGAGGCAATCCCATTCGTCGTATGTGACGGTCACCTGATATGGCAATGACGATGGGACGCTCTCAAGTGCGTGTCAAGGAGAGGAGGAAGTAAAAGCCAAATGGGTAGAGGCGTGGAACGCACAACACGGCGGCGATCCACGCTGATAGTAATTGTTTGTAATAAACTGGTGTAATCCCGATCCCGGAAGTGTTCCCAGCATATTAGCATATAAAAATAAAGGTATATATCCAATAGGTGTTTACTGACAAATCTTAGTGAGTACATATGTAAGAGTATAACAGCAATATATATGACATTTTCTAGGATTTGAAAGAAGTATAAGGAGAGATGTAAAGGGGGTTATACCTAATAGGGGAAAAGGGGAAGTATACAACAGAAACTCATACGGGAATCTATGGAAAGAAGGTGCATGTACTTGGTATGTACTGTGCACTTTAATTCTATTAAGTTAAAAGATTTCTTAATGGATTAGAGACTAGGGAATTCGAGGAACTCTTTATCCTATCTAAACAAGATAACAGGGTGGAAAAGTGAAAATGTTTATTTGATCTAGCAAGGATAGGCACTCATTTGAAGCCCCATAGGGAGTTTGAGAACATAGTAAGGGAGAAAATCAAATATTCAAAAAATATTAAAAAAATATTAATAAAATGACAGCAATCTAGTGACATTTATAAAAATAAATGGTCCAAAGAGGTGATGTGTAATACATAGAGTTGCCAACGGAGGGGGGAGGGGGGGTGGTGTATCAACGCCTAAGACTGATTTATAAAGGCGTTGATATCCCACTCCACGTTCAATCCATATGGCACATAACATTTCATGAGATGTATCCAAAAAACTTCAAGCTTGGAGACACCCCTTGTGTTTGGTTCCCCCCTCCAATGTGGAACAAATTTATCAATAATTTGAAACTTTGTTCCAGATGGATTCTGATTATGGTGAAGTAAATAGTGTTTGGGAACACTATGATTGGTGCGTCCTTTTAGTATAGCTGTGATGTGTTCGTTCACTCGTATGGAGAAATTGCGTTTGGTACGTCCTATGTACTGCTTACCACAAGGGCAGGTAATAAGGTAAACAATAAATTTTGTGGTGCATGTTGCAAATTGTTTCATCTTAAATTCCTTCCCAGTGGAAGATGATGAGAATGTTTCAATTTTGCGAGATTTGCAAACATTGAGTTTGCATACTGTACATTTCCTGCAGGGGAAAAAACCCTTAAGGTCATGAAAGAAAGATGGCGTCTTTGGAGGGTCGACAACTCCTGGTGCGATTTTGCCACCTATTGATGGTGCTCCTTTATATATCACTCCAGCTTGGTCGGGAAGTAATGGGCCCAGTATTCGATCGTTTTTCAAAACCTTCCAATGTCTGGAAATGATATTCTTTATCTGCTTGTGTTGGATAGAATAGTTGGTGAGGAAGGCCCATCTATGTTTGGCATCAAGAGGTTTTTTTGGTTGTTCCACTAGTAGTGAGGAGCGGTCAATGCGTGCTATTTTCTGTATCTCCTGGTCGATTAATCCTCCATTGTAGCCCTTTTCTTGGAATCTACATTTAATAATTTCTGCCTGTCTGAAGAAATCTGGCAAGAGAGAACAGTTACGTCTGATTCTCATCAGTTGGCTTCGAGGTACCGATTTCAGCCATGCTGTGTGGTGACAGCTGTCAGTCGGGATGTACCCGTTACGGTCGGTGGCCTTGAAGAAGGTTTTCGTTTCTAATTGACCGTTGACAGCTGTGATTTCCAAGTCTAGGAAATGTATTACAGACGGGCTAGCTTCGTATGACAAGTGTATGCCTACCTCATTCCCATTTAGGGCCAGCATAAAGCGATTGAGGGAATCCATGGAGCCTCTCCATAGGAGGAGGATGTCGTCGATCTATCTGGCCCAGAAGACTAGCTGTGAGGGTCTCTGGGCGCCGACGACATCCTCCTCCCACTTGGCCATAAAGATATTGGCCAGGCTGGGGGCAAATTTAGCCCCCATGGCTACTCCCTTCGTCTGTAAGTAATAACGGTTGTCGTACCAAAAGTAATTTGACTTAGTGGCGAAATACAACAAATCTATGATAAACCTTTTTTGTGTCAGTGGGATGTTCTTTTCTCTCGATAAAAAGAGTTCAACTGCACCTATACCTAAATCATGGGGGATGATGGTGTATAGGGAAGTAACGTCTGCGGTTACTAGTATAAGATCGTTAGTGTACGTGATTTGTTGTAATTTGTTAATAGTATCTCGAGTGTCTTTCAAAAAGGATGGTAGTGATTTTACTATGGGTTGTAAATAGTGATCAATGTATTTCCCTATGCGGGAGGTCACGGAGTTGATTCCGCTTATAATTGGGCGACCAGGAGGTTGAGTGATGTTCTTGTGTACTTTGGGCAGATAGTACATTATGGGCATACGCGGAGCTACCGGAACCAAAAAATGTTTTTCTTTTTTGTCTAATATGCCAAGCTGGAAGCCAGTATCAATCAGGTCTGTTAGTCTTCTTTTAAAGCTTGTAGTGGGATTGGATCCAAGGGGCAGGTACGTTTCTGTGTCGCTTAGGATCCTTGTCATCTCAGCATGATAATCTTTACTGTCAAGAACGACTATCCCTCCGCCTTTATCCGCCGGGCGGATAACAAGCTCTTTGCGTTCGCAAAGAGACCTCAGGCCGATTTTAATGTTGGGGTCAGAATAATATTTCTTCTTTGGGAGTCCCTCTAGATCTTCCAATACTAGGTCACGGAATACCTTAATAGAAGGAGCTATGGGAGCTGGAGGGTTGAAAAGGGACGGATTCGCTAATCCCGAGTGAACTGAATGGGAGTTAGTGAGAAGATGTGAGGGCCTACTCGGATTGGACGCAATATATCTTTGTACGTTAAGTTTGCGTACAAACTTATGTACATCTATAAAAGTAGAGAATTTGCTTAGTGTTTTAGGGGGGGCAAATTTTAAGCCTTTGTTAAGAACATTGAGTTCTGCTGGGGAGAAGTCGACTTTGCTTAGATTAAAGATGCCACTGTCTTCTAAACCCTTTTTCTCTTTATTGGAACGCCTCCCCCCTCGGGTGCCGCGTTTTGTTCTAGGTTTCGTGTGGGGTATTCCTGTTCTCTGTGAAAACCCCCTTGGTACAGAGGTTGTGGTTTGGCCTGGTTGTAGTTGAAAGGTGACCTGTCAGGGTAGTCTCTATCTCCGTGTTCATAACGGTATTGAGAGTTGCGGTAGTCGTTTGGTCGTTCATCTCTGAGAGGTGAGAATCTATTTCTTGTATTGATCGGGGTTCTATAGGGTTGATAATATTGGTATTCGTTTCGACTTGTGTCGCGTCTTCGGGGGGAGTAGTCCTGTCTATAGTCCTCATAGTGGACGGAACGGTCTCTGTTACCCCTGCCTTTTCCCCTGTTATTTCGTCCTCTATTCCCAGAATGGGAAGGGGGATTCTTGGTACGGGTCGCAGGGGCAGGGGGGGGAAAAGACGGGCGACTAGTATTGACAGTAAGGAGGGAGGGGAGTACTGGAGGGGTATGTGGAGCCCTGGAATCATCCAGATATTCTGTTTCCATAGGGTGGCTGGTATTGGCAGATGAGTCATTGGCCTGGCTATTGGATTGCCAGCTAAAGACATTCTTATTTTTGTAGTCACTAAGATCTCTGTTGTATTTCTTCTGCTTTTTAGTTTTTTGTTCTCTTTCTTCCTTTTCCTCCCAAAGAAGAAATATTATTCTGACCCCAACATTAAAATCGGCCTGAGGTCTCTTTGCGAACGCAAAGAGCTTGTTATCCGCCCGGCGGATAAAGGCGGAGGGATAGTCGTTCTTGACAGTAAAGATTATCATGCTGAGATGACAAGGATCCTAAGCGACACAGAAACGTACCTGCCCCTTGGATCCAATCCCACTACAAGCTTTAAAAGAAGACTAACAGACCTGATTGATACTGGCTTCCAGCTTGGCATATTAGACAAAAAAGAAAAACATTTTTTGGTTCCGGTAGCTCCGCGTATCCCCATAATGTACTATCTGCCCAAAGTACACAAGAACATCACTCAACCTCCTGGTCGCCCAATTATAAGCGGAATCAACTCCGTGACCTCCCGCATAGGGAAATACATTGATCACTATTTACAACCCATAGTAAAATCACTACCATCCTTTTTGAAAGACACTCGAGATACTATTAACAAATTACAACAAATCACGTACACTAACGATCTTATACTAGTAACCGCAGACGTTACTTCCCTATACACCATCATCCCCCATGATTTAGGTATAGGTGCAGTTGAACTCTTTTTATCGAGAGAAAAGAACATCCCACTGACACAAAAAAGGTTTATCATAGATTTGTTGTATTTCGCCACTAAGTCAAATTACTTTTGGTACGACAACCGTTATTACTTACAGACGAAGGGAGTAGCCATGGGGGCTAAATTTGCCCCCAGCCTGGCCAATATCTTTATGGCCAAGTGGGAGGAGGATGTCGTCGGCGCCCAGAGACCCTCACAGCTAGTCTTCTGGGCCAGATATATCGACGACATCCTCCTCCTATGGAGAGGCTCCATGGATTCCCTCAATCGCTTTATGCTGGCCCTAAATGGGAATGAGGTAGGCATACACTTGTCATACGAAGCTAGCCCGTCTGTAATACATTTCCTAGACTTGGAAATCACAGCTGTCAACGGTCAATTAGAAACGAAAACCTTCTTCAAGGCCACCGACCGTAACGGGTACATCCCGACTGACAGCTGTCACCACACAGCATGGCTGAAATCGGTACCTCGAAGCCAACTGATGAGAATCAGACGTAACTGTTCTCTCTTGCCAGATTTCTTCAGACAGGCAGAAATTATTAAATGTAGATTCCAAGAAAAGGGCTACAATGGAGGATTAATCGACCAGGAGATACAGAAAATAGCACGCATTGACCGCTCCTCACTACTAGTGGAACAACCAAAAAAACCTCTTGATGCCAAACATAGATGGGCCTTCCTCACCAACTATTCTATCCAACACAAGCAGATAAAGAATATCATTTCCAGACATTGGAAGGTTTTGAAAAACGATCGAATACTGGGCCCATTACTTCCCGACCAAGCTGGAGTGATATATAAAGGAGCACCATCAATAGGTGGCAAAATCGCACCAGGAGTTGTCGACCCTCCAAAGACGCCATCTTTCTTTCATGACCTTAAGGGTTTTTTCCCCTGCAGGAAATGTACAGTATGCAAACTCAATGTTTGCAAATCTCGCAAAATTGAAACATTCTCATCATCTTCCACTGGGAAGGAATTTAAGATGAAACAATTTGCAACATGCACCACAAAATTTATTGTTTACCTTATTACCTGCCCTTGTGGTAAGCAGTACATAGGACGTACCAAACGCAATTTCTCCATACGAGTGAACGAACACATCACAGCTATACTAAAAGGACGCACCAATCATAGTGTTCCCAAACACTATTTACTTCACCATAATCAGAATCCATCTGGAACAAAGTTTCAAATTATTGATAAATTTGTTCCACATTGGAGGGGGGAACCAAACACAAGGGGTGTCTCCAAGCTTGAAGTTTTTTGGATACATCTCATGAAATGTTATGTGCCATATGGATTGAACGTGGAGTGGGATATCAACGCCTTTATAAATCAGTCTTAGGCGTTGATACACCACCCCCCCTCCCCCCTCCGTTGGCAACTCTATGTATTACACATCACCTCTTTGGACCATTTATTTTTATAAATGTCACTAGATTGCTGTCATTTTATTAATATTTTTTTAATATTTTTTGAATATTTGATTTTCTCCCTTACTATGTTCTCAAACTCCCTATGGGGCTTCAAATGAGTGCCTATCCTTGCTAGATCAAATAAACATTTTCACTTTTCCACCCTGTTATCTTGTTTAGATAGGATAAAGAGTTCCTCGAATTCCCTAGTCTCTAATCCATTAAGAAATCTTTTAACTTAATAGAATTAAAGTGCACAGTACATACCAAGTACATGCACCTTCTTTCCATAGATTCCCGTATGAGTTTCTGTTGTATACTTCCCCTTTTCCCCTATTAGGTATAACCCCCTTTACATCTCTCCTTATACTTCTTTCAAATCCTAGAAAATGTCATATATATTGCTGTTATACTCTTACATATGTACTCACTAAGATTTGTCAGTAAACACCTATTGGATATATACCTTTATTTTTATATGCTAATATGCTGGGAACACTTCCGGGATCGGGATTACACCAGTTTATTACAAACAATTACTATCAGCGTGGATCGCCGCCGTGTTGTGCGTTCCACGCCTCTACCCATTTGGCTTTTACTTCCTCCTCTCCTTGACACGCACTTGAGAGCGTCCCATCGTCATTGCCATATCAGGTGACCGTCACATACGACGAATGGGATTGCCTCTCTGTCTATAGGTGGTCAGGAGTGAGGCTTGGCTTCTAACCAGCCTCTCCAGCCTGTGATTGGCCACAAAAAGTCATGTGACCGGTGTGTCACAGATGACGCTGCCGAACCCGGAAGTTGTCCCGTGTAACAGCGCCGATCAGCTGTTACACTCCAATCTCTCTGTATATAAAGCGCAGTTGTGTGTGGGGGGCTTACTCATACCCCAGCAGAAGCCTTAGGAGGCGAAACGCGTCGGGTTCTATGTTTATACCCCACCACTATCTACTGCGCCTGTTTTTACTACTTTTATGCCGGTTTTTAATTTATTTTGGGCCGAGTTTTTACCGCCCTTTGACTGTAACAACATTTTTTTGGAGTACACTCCCCAAATAAAGTGCTTTTATGCTCTTTGCTAATCAACGATTTACACTATGTGGAGTGTTTCTTCCCTTTTTTTCCTTTTTTGCTTATTTGCACATATGATGGCTTTCTGAGGAAACGGTGATCGGCCGATCGGAACCATACCCTGGGGACCCCGGACTCCAAATCGGTGCTTCGTATGAGGACTGCTGACAAGATGGTTTACAAGTTCTCCCACACACCTTCACCCCACACCGTTTAACGGTACAGGCTCGTTTGACTCACCGCTACGGCCCGTGAGTCCACCGGATCTGGTAAGGGCATTCTTTTGCTTTTTGCTTCTGCCTTTCTCCTGGTGGGAATTATCCATTTGAGCCAAGATCCAATACATTGGTTGGGTCCTTTTCCTATAACCCTCAGGTTACCTCTTGAGAAGACATTTCACATCTAATTACCGTGAGATTTAATGAGACTATCCCATCTTGCCATTTAAAAGACTTTTGAGTTCCTCTGTATATATATTTATATTTTTTTCCCGTTGGAGATACCGGTGTTCTTTCTCTGGTCTGCCACCTCCATTGAACTCCAATTTTGTGGACTAACACACTCAGCTCACCTTGCATTGATATGTATTTGCTGTACTATATATGTTTTGCTTTTTAACTAGTGTCCTTTAAATTTTCTTTTTTATTGAGTTTTTTATACTCTTTAACACACACTGTGTTTTCACCTGTACTGTGTTTATTACCTAATATATATTTTTATGTATACCTTACAAACACTTTTACACTAAAGGAGTTTTCACTCTCTCCTAAACACTTTTTCTACCTGTTTCAGCAACAGGAGTCCCACCACCCATTAGCGCCACACTTCTTCACTCCAACATACCACACGGTACACAAATTATTATTATTATTTTTTTTGAGACATCGAATTTTCCTTTAGTGGTATTTAGTAAGCACTGGGGTTTTATTCTTTTGTACTTTGTTATAAAATATATCAAACAAAAATGCCACAAAAGTATGAATCCCCTCAAATGACCCCTTTTAATAAAGTCAACCCCCTCCCCCCCCAAGGTGATCTTATTTTACCTTAACAATTTTTTGGAAAAGAAACATTTCAATATTGAGGGGCGGCCCATCCATTAAGGGCGCACGGGCGCCGCCTCCCCTTTCCATCCCCGCTGCCACCCCCTATTCATGTGTCTGGCCCCTTACAGGAAGCTGGGCACATGAATTACAGTGGCGAGGGTGGTTTTTTGCGCTTGGAGCCCACTATTCTAACACTGAATCGCCTCTCCGCCAATCAGGAAGCGCGGGTCTGATACCCATTTCTCGATTGGCTGAAAAGACAGGCGATCCTATTGGACGCCTAGGAGGAGGAGGGAGATGCACGGCGGAAGCTGCCGTAGGTCACAGAGGGAGGAAGAAAGAAAGCTGCCGCTCGCTGGACACGCTACCTGCCTGCCCGCTTCCTAGATGGGGTAAGTGCAGGGCTTTGATGTTCCAACCATCCTCCGGGGGGGGGGGGGCAGTGCCGCCGACCGACCGGGGGGGTGGTTGTCCCCCCCCAAAGAAAAGAAAAAAACACCAGCCTCCACTGTTGAGGGGACTAAGGTGTACTTAGCCTATAAAATTCACCCACCGCGGCCAAGTGCAAGTCTTTTATCATTGATTGAAGGACGTCCCCAGGAAAATGAAATTGCATTGTAATGCAATGGCTAAAGGATAAACTAAAACCATTAAAAACACACCAAAACAATCCCACCATCATTGTCAATTTAAATCCCCCCGGCCTAATAAAACAATCCCACCATCATTGGCGGTAAATGGCACTTAAAACCCTTCCCCCATCACAGGGATCACAAAGGACAGCTCCACTCTGATTGGCTCCGTGCCTTTAGCCTATGATCTCTGCTGTCTAATGACGGTGGGATCCTAGGCATTGCTTGCATACCGGCAGTAAACAAAAGGACATTCTTAAATGTCCACTTAGAACGATCGCCTTCCCTCAATGTGTTTTTTTTTGCTATGTCTGCTCACTTCCTGTCCTGCTGATACAATGGGAATTGAGAGGAAATCTCTCCAAAGTGAGGGGAAATCCCATTGCCACCAGAACAAGTGTCCTCATTGGAAGATTTCCCCTCTATTGATGTTCTGGTGAAAGATCTGAAAAATGACCCCCCAGAGACCGCCCAGTTCTACATGTAGATCCCGAAACAACCTCAAAAGACCACCCGGGTCTTTATGTAGATCGTGAAGTGACCCCAAGAGACCACCTGGGCCTACATGTAGATCCTGAAATGACCCCCAGAGACCACCTGGGTCTACATGTAGATCCAGGACTGATCCCCAGAGACAACCTGGGCCTACAGGTAGATCCAGCTCTGAGGAAGGGGGTGTGCCCCCGAAACACGTCAGCTTTATACCCCTTGATGTGATATGGCATATGTGTCCGCACTGCTCAACATTGTGTGGTTTTATGGCTCATTGATAGTGGCCACTTTGTACCCACTTTTTACAGATTTTATTATTAAATAAATGTTTTTTGGTAATGTACTAGGTGCGTGTGCCTGTTTTGTTTTGTTTTTGCAGTATCTATCGGATTACCCCATCTGAGGAAGGCAGCCTAGTCCCGGAATACTGTTGTCTTTGCTGCTTTTTACCACAGAAGACCTCTTAGTGTTGGAAGTTTCTGCTTGCCTTTGTATAGATTGTATTGTATCTACATGTAGATCCAGGAATGACCCCTAGAGACCACCCAGGTCTACATGTTGATCCAGGAACGACCCACAGAGACCACCCAGGTCTACATGTTGATCTAAGAATGACCCCTAGAGATCACCCAGGTCTACATGTTGATCCAGGAACGACCCACAGAGACCACCCAGGTCTACATGTTGATCTAAGAATGACCCCTAGAGATCACCCAGGTCTACATGTTGATCCAGGAACGACCCACAGAGACCACCCAGGTCTACATGTTGATCTAAGAATGACCCCTAGAGACCACCCAGGTCTACATGTTGATCCAGGAACGACCCACAGAGACCACCCAGGTCTACATGTTGATCTAAGAATGACCACTAGAGATCACCCAGGTCTACATGTTGATCCAGGAACGACCCACAGAGACCACCCAGGTCTACATGAAGATCCAGGAATGACCCCCAAAGACGAACAGAGGCTACATGTAGATCCAGAAATGACCTCTAGAGGCCACCTGGTTCTACATGTAGATCAGTGATGGCGAACCTTGGCACCCCAGATGTTTTGGAACTACATTTCCCATGATGCTCAACTACACTGCAGAGTCCTGATGTAGATCCTGGAGTGACGCCCTCAGAGGCCACCCAGGACCAAGTTCCAGGTTCCACCTAGTACCTAGATGTAGAAGAGTTCACAGTGACTCACTGACCATCTTTAACCTTGTTCTAGAGAAGTTCTGGAGCCAGGCTGAGTTCTCAGACATGCCACTGTCCGGGTTCTTTCAAACTTTGAGGTTTTCCTGGTTTCCTCACTAAGGCCGGACAAAGCGTAATGACGGTATGTGAGGTAACTGGGGAGGGGCAAATTGATTCACACAGATTCAGACTGAATGCTCTTTAATGGCTCCTCCTACTTCCTTCCCAAAATCCTTTGTGTCCTTTCACCTTTCCCTCCCCTAATTGGGAGGAGCCATTATTTAACAGAACATAAGAAGCTTTGCAGGGGACCTCCTACCATCCTGAGTAGACAGGAGCTGAACACAGACACTCAGCGCTGCTCAATGTCTTCATCGATCATTGTGGTCCTCATTGGGTGTATGATCGGTTCTCACTCATCATTATCCTCCTCACATCAGTCACTGAGGGCAGTACAGAGGGGAACACCATCAGAAGTGTCTTTCCTACAATTATCACAAGACAATTAATTATTCCTGTCAGGACCCCGAACCAAAAATCCAAACCCCAAACTGATTAAACCTTTCTGAACCCCCAATAGCCGCCTTACAGAGCTCCCTGTGCCGTGTTCTCTGTACACCCGCTGTGCCCATTATGAGGGGTTCCCACCATCCCTGTGCTGAGTTCCCGGGTCTGTACACCCGCTGTGCCCATTATGAGGGGTTCCCACCATCCCTGTGCTGAGTTCCCGGGTCTGTACACCCGCTGTGCCCATTATGAGGGGTTCCCACCATCCCTGTGCTGAGTTCCTGGGTCTGTACACCCGCTGTGCCCATTATGAGGGGTTCCCACCATCCCTGTGCTGAGTTCCCGGGTCTGTATACCCGCTGTGCCCATTATGAGGGGTTCCCATCATCCCTGTGCTGAGTTCCCGGGTCTGTACACCCGCTGTGCCCATTATGAGGGGTTCCCACCATCCCTGTGCTGAGTTCCCGGGTCTGTACACCCGCTGTGCCCATTATGAGGGGTTCCCACCATCCCTGTGCTGAGTTCCCGGGTCTGTACACCCGCTGTGCCCATTATGAGGGGTTCCCACCATCCCTGTGCTGAGTTCCTGGGTCTGTACACCCGCTGTGCCCATTATGAGGGGTTCCCACCATCCCTGTGCTGAGTTCCCGGGTCTGTACACCCGCTGTGCCCATTATGAGGGGTTCCCATCATCCCTGTGCTGAGTTCCCGGGTCTGTACACCCGCTGTGCCCATTATGAGGGGTTCCCACCATCCCTGTGCTGAGTTCCTGGGTCTGTACACCTGCTGTGCCCATTATGAGGGGTTCCCACCATCCCTGTGCTGAGTTCCCGGGTCTGTACACCCGCTGTGCCCATTATGAGGGGTTCCCACCATCCCTGTGCTGAGTTCCTGGGTCTGTACACCCGCTGTGCCCATTATGAGGGGTTCCCACCATCCCTGTGCTGAGTTCCCGGGTCTGTATACCCGCTGTGCCCATTATGAGGGGTTCTCACCATCCCTGTGCTGAGTTCCCGGGTCTGTACACCCGCTGTGCCCATTATGAGGGGTTCCCACCATCCCTGTGCTGAGTTCCCGGGTCTGTACACCCGCTGTGCCCATTATGAGGGGTTCCCACCATCCCTGTGCTGAGTTCCGGGGTCTGTACACCCGCTGTGCCCATTATGAGGGGTTCTCACCATCCCTGTGCTGAGTTCCCGGGTCTGTACACCCGCTGTGCCCATTATGAGGGGTTCCCACCATCCCTGTGCTGAGTTCCGGGGTCTGTACACCCGCTGTGCCCATTATGAGGGGTTCCCACCATCCCTGTGCTGAGTTCCCGGGTCTGTACACCCGCTGTGCCCATTATGAGGGGTTCTCACCATCCCTGTGCTGAGTTCCTGGGTCTGTACACCCGCTGTGCCCATTATGAGGGGTTCTCACCATCCCTGTGCTGAGTTCCGGGGTCTGTACACCCGCTGTGCCCATTATGAGGGGTTCCCACCATCCCTGTGCTGAGTTCCCGGGTCTGTACACCCGCTGTGCCCATTATGAGGGGTTCCCACCATCCCTATGCTGAGTTCCCGGGTCTGTACACCCGCTGTGCCCATTATGAGGAGTTCTCACCATCCCTGTGCTGAGTTCCCGGGTCTGTACACCCGCTGTGCCCATTATGAGGGGTTCCCACCATCCCTGTGCTGAGTTCCCGGGTCTGTACACCCGCTGTGCCCATTATGAGGAGTTCTCACCATCCCTGTGCTGAGTTCCTGGGTCTGTACACCCGCTGTGCCCATTATGAGGGGTTCCCACCATCCCTGTGCTGAGTTCCCGGGTCTGTACACCCGCTGTGCCCATTATGAGGGGTTCCCACCATCCCTGTGCTGAGTTCCCGGGTCTGTACACCCGCTGTGCCCATTATGAGGGGTTCCCCCCATCCCTGTGCTGAGTTCCCAGGTCTGTACACCCGCTGTGCCCATTATGAGGGGTTCTCACCATCCCTGTGCTGAGTTCCCGGGTCTGTACACCCGCTGTGCCCATTATGAGGGGTTCCCCCCATCCCTGTGCTGAGTTCCCAGGTCTGTACACCCGCTGTGCCCATTATGAGGGGTTCTCACCATCCCTGTGCTGAGTTCCCGGGTCTGTACACCCGCTGTGCCCATTATGAGGGGTTCCCACCATCCCTGTGCTGAGTTCCGGGGTCTGTACACCCGCTGTGCCCATTATGAGGGGTTCTCACCATCCCTGTGCTGAGTTCCCGGGTCTGTACACCCGCTGTGCCCATTATGAGGGGCTCCCACCATCCCTGTGCTGAGTTCCCGGGTCTGTACACCCGCTGTGCCCATTATGAGGGGTTCCCACCATCCCTATGCTGAGTTCCCGGGTCTGTACACCCGCTGTGCCCATTATGAGGAGTTCTCACCATCCCTGTGCTGAGTTCCCGGGTCTGTACACCCGCTGTGCCCATTATGAGGGGTTCCCACCATCCCTGTGCTGAGTTCCCAGGTCTGTACACCCGCTGTGCCCATTATGAGGGGTTCTCACCATCCCTGTGCTGAGTTCCCGGGTCTGTACACCCGCTGTGCCCATTATGAGGGGTTCCCACCATCCCTATGCTGAGTTCCCGGGTCTGTACACCCGCTGTGCCCATTATGAGGAGTTCTCACCATCCCTGTGCTGAGTTCCCGGGTCTGTACACCCACTGTGCCCATTATGAGGGGTTCCCACCATCCCTGTGCTGAGTTCCCGGGTCTGTACACCCGCTGTGCCCATTATGAAGGGTTCCCCTCATCCCTGTGCTGAGTTCCCAGGTCTGTACACCCGCTGTGCCCATTATGAGGGGTTCTCACCATCCCTGTGCTGAGTTCCCGGGTCTGTACACCCGCTGTGCCCATTATGAGGGGTTCCCACCATCCCTATGCTGAGTTCCCGGGTCTGTACACCCGCTGTGCCCATTATGAGGAGTTCTCACCATCCCTGTGCTGAGTTCCTGGGTCTGTACACCCGCTGTGCCCATTATGAGGGGTTCCCACCATCCCTGTGCTGAGTTCCCAGGTCTGTACACCCGCTGTGCCCATTATGAGGGGTTCTCACCATCCCTGTGCTGAGTTCCCGGGTCTGTACTCCCGCTGTGCCCATTATGAGGGGTTCTCACCATCCCTGTGCTGAGTTCCCAGGTCTGTACACCCGCTGTGCCCATTATGAGAGGTTCCCACCATCCCTGTGCTGAGTTCCCGGGTCTGTACTCCCGCTGTGCCCATTATGAGGGGTTCCCACCATCCCTGTGCTGAGTTCCCGGGTCTGTACTCCCGCTGTGCCCATTATGAGGGGTTCCCACCATCCCTGTGCTGAGTTCCCGGGTCTGTACACCCGCTGTGCCCATTATGAGGGGTTCCCACCATCCCTGTGCTGAGTTCCGGGGTCTGTACACCCGCTGTGCCCATTATGAGGGGTTCCCACCATCCCTGTGCTGAGTTCCCGGGTCTCTACACCCGCTGTGCCCATTATGAGGGGTTCCCACCATCCCTGTGCTGAGTTCCCGGGTCTGTACACCCGCTGTGCCCATTATGAGGGGTTCCCACCATCCCTGTGCTGAGACAGATGGGGGTAAAGGTGATAATTATGGGATGGAGATGTATTAGAAGTCGGGTCACATGGCAGGGCTCCTCCTAGAACTATAATATGACTTTTGGTGAAGTCGGGTTGTCATGGCGGTAGAGACCATGGAGCTTCCATTGATGGCCTCCTCTCACTGCTGGTTTTCCTGGCTGTGTCTGCCTACAATAAACAAGCATGTAGCATATGAAAGTCGGCCATGAATACTCTGCTAAGACTAACAGATCTGTAACTCAAGAAAATAATAATCTTCTAATGAAGTCAGACGTCTGATAGGTTAAAGGTTGTCATTGCCATCATCCTGAAAATGCCAGCTTCCTGGCTGCATCCGGGTTCAGTAGGTCTGGGTCAGAGGCCAGAAACAAGCATGCAGCCAGTGAAGTCAGTCCTATCTATATGAGTCTATGTCTTACTTTGAGCATTGTGGAATATGGGGAATGTGGGGTGAGATTTTCTATCGGTGACCCCTTTATATCCATCATTAGGGACTAGAGAGAGATATAGAAGGTCCAGCCCAGGAAGGGTTAATGGCCTGATTGAGCTCATTGGTTGGCAGGTGTGATAAATAGGTGGGTGAGGGGTGATTGTACTGTGTGTTCTGCTGGGTGAGTAGATGGGGTGGGGATATGTCTGTATGGTGGAGGACTTGTTGGGATTGTAGGGGGGCAGGGGAAGGGTAACATGCAAACATTGGTACAGCTTGAGGTGGTGGAGAGTTGGGGGATTAGGAGGTAGGGTGGAGCTGGGGGTTCTGGGATTGTAGGGTTTGGGGTTCTGGGGGGGTGGAGTTGTTGGGATTGTAGGGGGGCAGGGGAAGGGTAACATGCAAACATTGGTACAGCTTGAGGTGGTGGAGAGTTGGGGGATTAGGAGGTAGGGTGGAGCTGGGGGTTCTGGGATTGTAGGGTTTGGGGTTCTGGGGGGGTGGAGTTGTTGGGATTGTAGGGGGGCAGGGGAAGGGTAACATGCAAACATTGGTACAGCTTGAGGTGGTGGAGAGTTGGGGGATTAGGAGGTAGGGTGGAGCTGGGGGTTCTGGGATTGTAGGGTTTGGGGTTCTGGGGGGGTGGAGTTGTTGGGATTGTAGGGGGGCAGGGGAAGGGTAACATGCAAACATTGGTACAGCTTGAGGTGGTGGAGAGTTGGAGGATTAGGAGGTAGGGTGGAGCTGGGGGTTCTGGGATTGTAGGGTTTGGGGTTCTGGGGGGGTGGAGTTGTTGGGATTGTAGGGGGGCAGGGGAAGGGTAACATGCAAACATTGGTACAGCTTGAGGTGGTGGAGAGTTGGGGGATTAGGAGGTAGGGTGGAGCTGGGGGTTCTGGGATTGTAGGGTTTGGGATTCTGGGGGGGTGGAGTTGTTGGGATTGTAGGGGGGCAGGGGAAGGGTAACATGCAAACATTGGTACAGCTTGAGGTGGTGGAGAGTTGGGGGATTAGGAGGTAGGGTGGAGCTGGGGGTTCTGGGATTGTAGGGTTTGGGGTTCTGGGGGGGTGGAGTTGTTGGGATTGTAGGGTGGCAGGGGAAGGGTAACATGCAAACATTGGTACAGCTTGAGGTGGTGGAGAGTTGGGGGATTAGGAGGTAGGGTGGAGCTGGGGGTTCTGGGATTGTAGGGTTTGGGGTTCTGGGGGGGTGGAGTTGTTGGGATTGTAGGGGGGCAGGGGAAGGGTAACATGCAAACATTGGTACAGCTTGAGGTGGTGGAGAGTTGGAGGATTAGGAGGTAGGGTGGAGCTGGGGGTTCTGGGATTGTAGGGTTTGGGGTTCTGGGGGGGTGGAGTTGTTGGGATTGTAGGGGGGCAGGGGAAGGGTAACATGCAAACATTGGTACAGCTTGAGGTGGTGGAGAGTTGGGGGATTAGGAGGTAGGGTGGAGCTGGGGGTTCTGGGATTGTAGGGTTTGGGATTCTGGGGGGGTGGAGTTGTTGGGATTGTAGGGGGGCAGGGGAAGGGTAACATGCAAACATTGGTACAGCTTGAGGTGGTGGAGAGTTGGGGGATTAGGAGGTAGGGTGGAGCTGGGGGTTCTGGGATTGTAGGGTTTGGGGTTCTGGGGGGGTGGAGTTGTTGGGATTGTAGGGTGGCAGGGGAAGGGTAACATGCAAACATTGGTACAGCTTGAGGTGGTGGAGAGTTGGGGGATTAGGAGGTAGGGTGGAGCTGGGGGTTCTGGGATTGTAGGGTTTGGGGTTCTGGGGGGGTGGAGTTGTTGGGATTGTAGGGGGGCAGGGGAAGGGTAACATGCAAACATTGGTACAGCTTGAGGTGGTGGAGAGTTGGGGGATTAGGAGGTAGGGTGGAGCTGGGGGTTCTGGGATTGTAGGGTTTGGGGTTCTGGGGGGGTGGAGTTGTTGGGATTGTAGGGTGGCAGGGGAAGGGTAACATGCAAACATTGGTACAGCTTGAGGTGGTGGAGAGTTGGGGGATTAGGAGGTAGGGTGGAGCTGGGGGTTCTGGGATTGTAGGGTTTGGGGTTCTGGGGGGGTGGAGTTGTTGGGATTGTAGGGGGGCAGGGGAAGGGTAACATGCAAACATTGGTACAGCTTGAGGTGGTGGAGAGTTGGGGGATTAGGAGGTAGGGTGGAGCTGGGGGTTCTGGGATTGTAGGGTTTGGGGTTCTGGGGGGGTGGAGTTGTTGGGATTGTAGGGGGGCAGGGGAAGGGTAACATGCAAACATTGGTACAGCTTGAGGTGGTGGAGAGTTGGGGGATTAGGAGGTAGGGTGGAGCTGGGGGTTCTGGGATTGTAGGGTTTGGGGTTCTGGGGGGGTGGAGTTGTTGGGATTGTAGGGTGGCAGGGGAAGGGTAACATGCAAACATTGGTACAGCTTGAGGTGGTGGAGAGTTGGGGGATTAGGAGGTAGGGTGGAGCTGGGGGTTCTGGGATTGTAGGGTTTGGGGTTCTGGGGGGGTGGAGTTGTTGGGATTGTAGGGGGGCAGGGGAAGGGTAACATGCAAACATTGGTACAGCTTGAGGTGGTGGAGAGTTGGGGGATTAGGAGGTAGGGTGGAGCTGGGGGTTCTGGGATTGTAGGGTTTGGGGTTCTGAGGTGGGTGGGGATCTGTGGGGGTGGAGTTGTTGGGATTGTAGGTTGCTGGGGTATGGCATTCTAAAGTGGTGGGGATCTGGAGGGGGGGGGGGGTGTCTGGACTGTAAGGGAATGGTAACATGCAAACACTGGCGCTGTTGGAAGTGGTGGTGAGCTGGAGGATTAGAAGGTATTGTGGGGGATCTGGAGGGGGTTTGAATTTGTAGGGTGGTGGTGGGCTGTTTGGGATTCTAAGATGGTGGGGATCTGGAGTGGGGGGTGGGGGGGGGGGTTGGGTTTTGAAGTTGTTGGGATTGTAGGGTGGTGGTTTGTTGGGCTCTGGAGGGGGGGTGAAGTTGTTGGTAGTGTGGTGGGGATCTGAAGGAGGGGATGGGCTGTTGGGATTGTAGGTAGTGGTGAGCTGGGTTATTAGGTTATGTAAAGCTGGGGGGGTTGGGGTTGTATGGTGGTGGGTATCTAAAAGGGGGATGGGATGTTGTTGGGATTGTAGGGTGGTGGTTTGTGGGGGGGGGGGGTGCAGTTGTTGGGATTGTGGTGGGGATGTGAAGGAGGGGGTGCAGTTGTTGGGATTGTAGGTGGTGGAGAGCTGAGGGGATTAGGAGGAAGTTTGAAGCTGGGGGGTTCCGGGATTGTAGGGTGCGAGGTTTGGGATTGTAAGGTGGTGGTGATCAGGAGGGGGGGTTGAGTTGTAGGGTGGTGGGGATCAGCGGGGGGGGGGGGGTTGAGTTGTAGGGTGGTGGGGATCAGCAGGGGGGGTTGAGTTGTTGGGATTGTAGGGTGGTGGGGATCAGCAGGGGGGGGTTGAGTTGTTGGGATTGTAGGGTGGTGGGGATCAGCGGGGGGGGTTGAGTTGTTGGGATTGTAGGGTGGTGGGGATCAGCGGGGGGGTTGAGTTGTTGGGATTGTAGGGTGGTGGGGATCAGCAGGGGGGGGGTTGAGTTGTTGGGATTGTAGGGTGGTGGGGATCAGCAGGGGGGGTTGAGTTGTTGGGATTGTAGGGTGGTGGGGATCAGCAGGGGGGGGTTGAGTTGTTGGGATTGTAGGGTGGTGGGGATCAGCAGGGGGGGGGGTTGAGTTGTTGGGATTGTAGGGTGGTGGGGATCAGCAGGGGGGGGGTTGAGTTGTTGGGATTGTAGGGTGGTGGGGATCAGCAGGGGGGGATTGAGTTGTTGGGATTGTAGGGTGGTGGGGATCAGCGGGGGGGGGGTTGAGTTGTTGGGATTGTAGGGTGGTGGGGATCAGCGGGGGGGGGTTGAGTTGTTGGGATTGTAGGGTGGTGGGGATCAGCGGGGGGGGGGGTTGAGTTGTTGGGATTGTAGGGTGGTGGGGATCAGCGGGGGGGGTTGAGTTGTTGGGATTGTAGGGTGGTGGGGATCAGCAGGGGGGGGGGTTGAGTTGTTGGGATTGTAGGGTGGTGGGGATCAGCAGGGGGGGGGTTGAGTTGTTGGGATTGTAGGGTGGTGGGGATCAGCAGGGGGGGGTTGAGTTGTTGGGATTGTAGGGTGGTGGGGATCAGCAGGGGGGGGGGTTGAGTTGTTGGGATTGTAGGGTGGTGGGGATCAGCAGGGGGGGGGTTGAGTTGTTGGGATTGTAGGGTGGTGGGGATCAGCAGGGGGGGGGTTGAGTTGTTGGGATTGTAGGTTGGTGGGGATCAGCAGGGGGGGGGTTGAGTTGTTGGGATTGTAGGGTGGTGGGGATCAGCGGGGGGGGGTTGAGTTGTTGGGATTGTAGGGTGGTGGGGATCAGCGGGGGGGGGGGGTTGGGTTGTTGGGATTGTAGGGTGGTGGGGATCAGCGGGGGGGGGGGGGGGTTGGGTTGTAGGGTGGTGGGGATCAGCGGGGGGGGGGGGGGGGTTGGGTTGTTGGGATTGTAGGGTGGTGGGGATCAGCGGGGGGGGGTTGAGTTGTTGGGATTGTAGGGTGGTGGGGATCAGCGGGGGGGGGGTTGGGTTGTTGGGATTGTAGGGTGGTGGGGATCAGCGGGGGGGTTGAGTTGTTGGGATTGTAGGGTGGTGGGGATCAGCGGGGGGGGGGGGTTGGGTTGTTGGGATTGTAGGGTGGTGGGGATCAGCGGGGGGGGGGGGGGGGTTGGGTTGTTGGGATTGTAGGGTGGTGGGGATCAGCGGGGGGGGGGGGTTGGGTTGTTGGGATTGTAGGGTGGTGGGGATCAGCGGGGGGGGGGTTGAGTTGTTGGGATTGTAGGGTGGTGGGGATCAGCGGGGGGGGGGGTTGGGTTGTTGGGATTGTAGGGTGGTGGGGATCAGCGGGGGGGGGGGGTTGGGTTGTTGGGATTGTAGGGTGGTGGGGATCAGCGGGGGGGGGGGTTGAGTTGTTGGGATTGTAGGGTGGTGGGGATCAGCAGGGGGGGGTTGAGTTGTTGGGATTGTAGGGTGGTGGGGATCAGCGGGGGGGGGGGTTGGGTTGTTGGGATGTAGGGTGGTGGGGATCAGCGGGGGGGGGGGGGGTTGGGTTGTTGGGATTGTAGGGTGGTGGGGGATCGGGGGGGGGGGGTTGGGTTGTTGGGATTGTAGGGTGGTGGGGATCAGCGGGGGGGGGGTTGGGTTGTTGGGATTGTAGGGTGGTGGGGATCAGCGGGGGGGGGGTTGGGTTGTTGGGATTGTAGGGTGGTGGGGATCAGCGGGGGGGGGGGGGGTTGGGTTGTTGGGATTGTAGGGTGGTGGGGATCAGCGGGGGGGGGGGTTGGGTTGTTGGGATTGTAGGGTGGTGGGGATCAGCGGGGGGGGGGGTTGGGTTGTTGGGATTGTAGGGTGGTGGGGATCAGCGGGGGGGGGGGGGTTGGGTTGTTGGGATTGTAGGGTGGTGGGGATCGGGGGGGGGGGGGTTGGGTTGTTGGGATTGTAGGGTGGTGGGGATCAGCGGGGGGGGGGTTGGGTTGTTGGGATTGTAGGGTGGTGGGGATCAGCGGGGGGGGGGGGTTGGGTTGTTGGGATTGTAGGGTGGTGGGGATCAGCGGGGGGGGGGGTTGGGTTGTTGGGATTGTAGGGTGGTGGGGATCAGCGGGGGGGGGGGTTGGGTTGTTGGATTGTAGGGTGGTGGGGATCAGCGGGGGGGGGGTTGGGTTGTTGGGATTGTAGGGTGGTGGGGATCAGCGGGGGGGGGGGGTTGGGTTGTTGGGATTGTAGGGTGGTGGGGATCAGCGGGGGGGGGGTTGGGTTGTTGGGATTGTAGGGTGGTGGGGATCAGCGGGGGGGGGTTGGGTTGTTGGGATTGTAGGGTGGTGGGGATCAGCGGGGGGGGGGGGTTGGGTTGTTGGGATTGTAGGGTGATGATCAGGAAGAGGGGGGGGGGGGGGGGTTGGGGGAGGTTACATGCTGACGCAGTTTGAACATCATTGAGACATTTATGAAGTGTGGTGGGAGGTCCTCGGTTGTGGTCTCTCTGTGTTGGTTTTTTGAAGTCCAGATCTTTTTCAGTTAACTACAGAAAATGATGATCAATCTGCCCGATTCCCCTGTGATGAGTGGGTGGGGGGTGGAGAACACTTATGACATGCTGGTCTGTTTTATGTATCAATCTATGCAATACCATGATTATAGACGCTCTGTGTGGACTGTATGGCCACTTGCTGAGTTTGCAGAATCCACAGGCAGCTTAACTCCTCACAAAACACAAGTTTAAATGCAGCGTAGAGCTGTACGTCAGATAAGTGCAGTTCAGAGAAGTAGAAGGATACGACTATCGTAAGACCTGTCTCTGCGGTGGAAAGTGAAGCTAAACCGCCCAGTAGACGGGCCAGGGGTCTCTCGCTATGGAATTTTCCACCTAATGCCAACAAGAGGGGAACAGAAGGACCTACCAAAGGCATCGGATATCACTATTTGAAATGACATTACAACAAACACAAGACACATTATAGTCCATGAATGTGGGTGACGTGTCCCCCTAGACCTGGAATCATGTTATATATACATACACGTTTCTAAACTCTGATCTGTCCCTCTGTCCCTCTGTCCCTCTGTCCCCCCTCATTTGTCCCTCATTCTGGTCTGATCTCTAAAGTTGTATATAAAATGCACTTTTTATCTTTCAAATAGTATTTCCCCAGAGCTAAACCTTTCATCCAATTTCTAAATTGCTGCATTTGTACATTTTAAAAGCCAATTTAAAGGAGTAGTAGTGATAAATTGAAGCCCTTGTGGCTTTAATTTAAACTTTTTTTTTTTTTTTGGGTTAATTCTTCTAAAGGGGCGTGTCCCATGCCTACATACATTTGCTGGTAGGTGTCCCTCATTCCCATCTCAATGTTGGAGGTATGTGTTGGCCCGTCCTCCCACCAAACATCCACAATAAATGTCTCCGATCGGATGGCAGCCTGGCATCGGTGGACATTACTAGTGGTCTCTCCTCTCACCACACAACCACAATAACATGCCCTGGATCAGAGCACCCTAAAGGGGGAGGGGGGGGCACCCTAAAGGGGGAGGGGGGGGCACCCTAAAGGGGGAGGGGGGGGGCACCACTAGTAATCCATCCTCTCATCACACCACTCAAAGTCCTGGGTCATGCCGGAGCCTGGCATAAAAGCGAGTACCTTACCCAACCGGTGGGGCAAAGCTGAGAAACTCGGGATGGGCAGAAATACAAACCCTTTGGCAGGTATTTACTTTCATGTGTATTTAATAGTTTACCTCGGGTTCAGGTTCTCTTCCTAGTTCTGACTAGAAAGCCGGAGCTCCTCCTTGTAGGCAGCATTTATTTGGCTGTATTTTTGTCCCAAGGTTATAATGAAGATGACTTTGTATTCTTGTATCTGTTCTAGAGCCACGACTGTCCCGGAACCATGTTACTCTATAAATCATGGGGTCCCCATACTGTAGTGTTGGTGGTCGCCCTTCTTTGTGACTTGGGTTCTGCCCAGTTTCCCCGACAGTGTGCCACCCCAGAGGCCTTGGCTACCGGAGAGTGTTGTCCCGGCCTCTACCCTCAACAGTCTCCAGATCCCAGCGACCTCTGTGGCGTCACCATGGGCCGTGGCCTCTGTATGCCAATCGCAGTGGACGCCAGGCCTCATGGATCCCAGTATAAAATGGAGGGACTGGACGACCGGGAGTACTGGCCCATTCGCTTCTTCAAAAAGGCTTGTCTGTGCAATGGCCAGTTCCATGGACACAACTGTGGCAGCTGCAAACCTGGATGGACGGGTGATGACTGTGATCAGCCCATTGTTGTTGGTGAGTAGAAGTCAAATACTAAACTTGCGTATTGCCATTTAATTTTTATCTAGTAATTACGGTTCTTGAGCTGATCAATAGATAGATTAGATGTCATGTGCATGGCTGGAGGATCCCAGGCACACAATCTCAGGTGGTGGCTGGAGGATCCCAGGCACAGAATCTCAGGTGGTGGCTGGAGGATCCCAGGCACAGAATCTCAGGTGGTGGCTGGAGGATCCCAGGCACAGAATCTCAGGTGGTGGCTGGAGGATCCCAGGCACAGAATCTCAGGTGGTGGCTGGAGGATCCCAGGCACACAATCTCAGGTGGTGGCTGGAGGATCCCAGGCACAGAATCTCAGGTGGTGGCTGGAGGATCCCAGGCACAGAATCTCAGGTGGTGGCTGGAGGATCCCAGGCACAGAATCTCAGGTGGTGGCTGGAGGATCCCAGGCACACAATCTCAGGTGGTGGCTGGAGGATCCCAGGCACAGAATCTCAGGTGGTGGCTGGAGGATCCCAGGCACAGAATCTCAGGTGGTGGCTGGAGGATCCCAGGCACAGAATCTCAGGTGGTGGCTGGAGGATCCCAGGCACACAATCTCAGGTGGTGGCTAGAGGATCCCAGGCACACAATCTCAGGTGGTGGCTAGAGGATCCCAGGCACACAATCTCAGGTGGTGGCTGGAGGATCCCAGGCACACAATCTCAGGTGGTGGCTGGAGGATCCCAGGCACACAATCTCAGGTGGTGGCTGGAGGCTCCCAGGCACACAATCTCAGGTGGTGGCTGGAGGCTCCCAGGCACACAATCTCAGGTGGTGGCTGGAGGATCCCAGGCACACAATCTCAGGTGGTGGCTGGAGGATCCCAGGCACACAATCTCAGGTGGTGGCTAGAGGATCCCAGGCACACAATCTCAGGTGGTGGCTGGAGGATCCCAGGCACACAATCTCAGGTGGTGGCTGGAGGATCCCAGGCACACAATCTCAGGTGGTGGCTGGAGGATCCCAGGCACACAATCTCAGGTGGTGGCTGGAGGATCCCAGGCACACAATCTCAGGTGGTGGCTGGAGGATCCCAGGCACACAATCTCAGGTGGTGGCTAGAGGATCCCAGGCACACAATCTCAGGTGGTGGCTGGAGGATCCCAGGCACACAATCTCAGGTGGTGGCTGGAGGCTCCCAGGCACAGAATCTCAGGTGGTGGCTGGAGGATCCCAGGCACAGAATCTCAGGTGGTGGCTGGAGGATCCCAGGCACAGAATCTCAGGTGGTGGCTGGAGGATCCCAGGCACAGAATCTCAGGTGGTGGCTGGAGGATCCCAGGCACAGAATCTCAGGTGGTGGCTGGAGGATCCCAGGCACACAATCTCAGGTGGTGGCTGGAGGATCCCAGGCACACAATCTCAGGTGGTGGCTGGAGGATCCCAGGCACAGAATCTCAGGTGGTGGCTGGAGGATCCCAGGCACAGAATCTCAGGTGGTGGCTGGAGGATCCCAGGCACAGAATCTCAGGTGGTGGCTGGAGGATCCCAGGCACAGAATCTCAGGTGGTGGCTGGAGGATCCCAGGCACAGAATCTCAGGTGGTGGCTGGAGGATCCCAGGCACAGAATCTCAGGTGGTGGCTGGAGGATCCCAGGCACACAATCTCAGGTGGTGGCTGTTTGTCCAGGATGGTACTCATTTGGATGGGTGTAGATCAGGACTTCTCCAGACATGGTTGATCTCATAATTCAGACTAGACCTTAAGCTCTCCCGTTCTCAGAAGTCTTTGTAATTCCTTAATCCAGATTTTGCTGGCTAGACATGTGCAGAGCTCTGGCCTCCATGGTAATGGAGGTTCAAGTGGTATCTCTGTTCCAGGACAGAACATGGAAAGGTTCCGGTGTATATTTCCCTCCAGTCACCCAACACCTCCCATATGGGGGGGAGACACAGCTGGTTTCCTCTTGGCCTACATCAGGGATATGCAATTAGCGGACCTCCAGCTGTTGCAAAACTACAAGTCCCATCATGCCTCAGGGTGTCATGCTTGTGACTGTCAGTGTCTTGCTATGCCTCATGGGACTTGTAGTTCTGGAACAGCTGGAGGTCCGCTAATTGCATATCCCTGGCCTACATCTTCAGGAACATCACTGAGGGGAGATCTGCTTCCTTCCAACCCCCAGGAATCCTTGTAACCTGTAGACCCCAAAGGCCTATGAAGGCAGGTCCCACCATGGTTGTCTTACAGAGTGAAGGCCCTGTGAGATGTCACCACCCTAGACCATCCTGATTCCCCATCAAACGTAACCAAGAATGATGCACCACTAGCACACCCTGCCAGAGCAAGCTCAAACAGGAATGATGAGCTGAGCGTTTGGTTCAAATGCAAGTTTGACCAAATGTTTAGGGTGTTTGTCATGGAGGAACAAGATGGCTTCTTGATGTCAATGGCTGCTAAGGAAGCTGTGCACCCACCACATGCTTGGCAACCCCTGACATCACCTGGCCCATTCACCTCCCTGGCCAGGTATTGCCCCATGCTGAGAGCATGTGGTATTCGAGAGTGGTGGAAGTTTGTTACCCACCCCCAAGCCAGGCCATGCAGATTAAGGGTTTAGTATGGATTCCCCACAATGGTTTCTTTTTTTTTTTTATTTTTTTTTTTTTTTTTTCCCTGTAGTACATCTACAGACAGAATGAGAGGCCTTTTGAAACTGCCAGTAAATGACATTTCACTGCCAGCTTGTTTTGTTTAAAAACTTTTTTTTTTTTTTTTTTTTCCAGGGTTAGGGCAAGGACACCCTTATATAATTGCATTTTCAAATGGCAGATTAGAGACTTCAGGAGGACAGCCGTACAAGGAAAGGCGCCACTTCTGCACGTGCAGGATTGCTGTCTCCTATGGCAACAGTACTTTGTACGGGCTTTCACTTGTATGAGAAGTGTACAACACGCAATCATTTTTTCACTCTTCAAATGGTTTTCTTGAAGCCTTTGCAGCTCTCGCTACCTCTATTTTGTGGGTGGAAAATGTAAATCCTCAGCCTTTAGTTTAGAGAGACGGCCATCTATTCTTTCCTGGTATTCCATGGCTTTTGGGTTTCTCCACTAAACACTAGTTGCTTTATGGACCCCTATGTCACTATAAGATGTAAGCCAACAGGGGGAACCAGAATGTGGTATGGGGAGGCAAGAATTGGGACATGCCTAGACCTGTCTACAGCTGGCCATAGATTTATAGAATTCAACAATCCAATTCTTACGAAAATTTGTACAAATTCTCAACCTTTCTCAGAAAATACATTTTTGAGATTCAAGATTGTTTGTTTGCTTTAACATTTTAGTTTTGGAATGAATGAACTTTACCAAACAAAACATACACCCTTTGAAGTTGGCTTGAGGAAACCTTTTCCATCCTGCACCTTCTTATTTTCCTACCATTGTAGTCGAAAATCACCATTGATTTGACCCACTAATTAGAAAAATGAGCAAACTCTATTAGAAATATATATTTTTTTTTTTTTCTCCCCAAGATTTTTTTTTTTTATTTGACATTCTATCATCTATGACCAGCTTATTACCTGAAACAGTTGGGGATCTTCATAGCTTAAACTTATTAATTCTGACTTTTTTTGTGGTGATGGACCACCTTCTTAACCCACAAATCAGACTTGTGTGGCTTCCAATAAACGCCTGTGACAATTAATCTTTCAATTCTTGTCTAGAAAGAAGAAATATTTTGGCTTTGAATGAAACGGAGCGCCAGAATGTCATTGCTGCCCTCAACCTTGCGAAGAACACTGTCCACCCGGATTACGTCATCGCCACCAGACACTACAATCAGCTGATTAATCCAGAGAGTAACGTGACTAATTTCGAGAACATCTCCATCTATGACTACTTCGTCTGGACTCACTACTACAGTGTCAGCAAAACCTTCCTGGGCCTGAATCGGGGCAGTGCTGGAGGTATTGACTTCTCTCATGAAGGTCCGGCCTTCCTCACATGGCACAGGTTCCATTTGCTGCAGCTGGAAAGAGACATTCAGGTAAACTTTTTTTAAAACTTTCTGGCAGGAGCAGGGAAATGTTACAAACTTGTCAGAACTGTTTCTGCATTTGAGAAGCAAGGAAGGAGGCTCCCTCTCCATTGGCTATTGCTCATTATACACTTTGATGTCCTATGGGACGGGCACAAAGTATTTTTATTGTGTGTATGTAGGAGTCCTAAGGTGGGTGAGCTTGTTTTTCACCAGCTACTTGGGTCAAAAGCTCAACATTGGTGGTCCTGACGGAGGATGAAAGATGGGATTGCCTTGCAATTTTCCTCCATGGATGGGTTTATCATACAAGTTCATTCCAATCGCTCTCTAAGGGGTATGGTGTACTCACAGATATCTGATAAAAGTGGGTATTGAAATGCATTGTAAGATATTTGCCGGGACCACATCGCATGACTAGAATACAGAACAAGTGACACCAATAGATGTGGCTAGCTAAGGCACTGTCTACTGTGTCTCTACTGGGAAGACTTGCCTATTTCCTTACCAAGAGAAAATGTAGGTCAATCCATGACAGGGAGAGCAAACTTGGTTTGGACCAGCCTTCCTCAACTTTCATAGTGGAACCCTTAATCTTTATGGGCTCAGGGATGCTTGTGAATTATCTATAGCTCACAGTAGCTTACTCCAATGGTCAACTGGTCATAATGCTCCCTGCATTCATGGTCATTGGGAATAATCCCCCCCCCCAGAATCTTAAGTGGTGCCATTGATTATGCATGTGAGGCAGAAGCTGCTCATTGCTTAAACCCTATTTGAGAGTCTGGGTTAGACATTTCCTTATTCAAAGCTAAAATGTTACATTTTGGTTGAAGTGGGTCTTTCAATAGGATTTTTGCACCAACTATCCAAAAGTCCACCCAAGACTGAATTTGGTCCATGGTGCATATAACCTATTAGCTTAACTTGCCTTTGGTGGCAATGTCTTACTAAAATTAGGAAAATTGGCCAATTTTGCTGACTATTTCTCGGTGTAGAACTAGATGATTCAATCAGTGGCTCTAACGCTTGCTCTTTCCCCATTTTCTTGTTTTGCAGAACCTTCTTAAAGATCCATTATTTTCCTTGCCTTACTGGAATTTTGCCATTGGTGGAAACCGATGTGATATCTGCACTGATGACCTGATGGGTGCGAGGAGCAATTTTGTAGGAAATCTGCTGAGCCCAAATTCTGTCTTCTCTCAATGGAGAGTTGTTTGTGAAGATGTAGAAGACTACGAGAGCCTTGGAACAATCTGCAACAGTGAGTAAAGGGGGATTATTGTCACAAATGCAACTGGGCATGCTCATGAGCAAGGTTGGCTCTGATGGGGAAATGAGAACCTACCTTAGGTGGCATGACCTGAAATGATGCCGCATTAAACTGGTCATACGTTAGTAGAATTTTGTTAGGAATTTTTAGTTTGGTTTTCGACTGGATTTGCAATTTTTCAATGGATGTGGAGTATTCAAATACAACATTTAAAATCCATATTTGAATTTTAGAAGATGGCTATATATCTATTTTGTATTCAATTTGAAATTAGAATTTCGGAAGACTGCTGTAACGGATCCCCGTCGCACTCCGCTTGAGTGCTTCTGTCATACGCCGCTTCCTTCCAGTCTGAATATAGATATCAGATATTCCAACCGCTGACAACCACAAACAAGGCAATACTCGTTTGGTTGCTGATCATGAACTGTTTATTAGAACAAAAATAGTCTTGTATACATTTGAAGAGGGCCCCCCCCTCTCATATTACTCTAACAAGACACCTGTAACCAGAAACATAAATTAACATGAGCTAATTAGTCCCATTAAGCAGCTGATGTGACTCTGTGCCCTCCTGGCCATTGTTATGGTTAATCAGGATTTCACTACAGGTCAGACTTGTTGTCACTGAGCTTCACACTGTAGATTTCACAGTAATACCTCAGATTGCGAGTAACGTGGTTAACGAGCCTTTCGCAATGCAAGCTATTTTTAAAAACCCTGACTCGAGTCTCGCAGGATTTAAGCCTCTGCGGTGTACAGTACCGCATTTGGCCAGAGGGGCGCCGGTGACACTCAGAGCTGCTCAAATGCACTCGGAAACACTCAGTTTCCGAGCGGTCTCCGAGTCTCTCCGGCGCACCCCCACCTCTGGCCACATGTGGTACTGCATACAATAGAAGTCGATGTGGAACGCATTATCTTTGTTTCCATTGATTGCTATGGGGAAACTCTCTTTGATATGCGAGTGCTTTGGATTACAAACATTCTCCTGGAACAGATTATGATCGTAATCGAAGGTTCCATTGTACAGTATCATAAGTATAAACACAGGACACCTTCTCAATGGCAGGAGCTCCAGTAGGAGATGGTCCGACTCCTACATTGTACAGAGGCCAATGTGATCAGCTCTTTCAATTAACATGTCGCGCTCAGAATCAAACAAACCAAGAATAGTCTTTATACATATCCTGAGAGATGGTGTGGATAAATATTACTGTCCCATTTTATGTAATCCAATCCACATATTCTCAGTCACCCTGTGCCCCTAATGGACACAGGGTGGCTTAGACATAGGTGGTGCATGGGGAGTTGAAACAAGGGTTTCCCAACCTCTCCAAGGGATTCTGGGTTCCACGGGCCCCCCCGTCACAACTGCTAGCTTCTATCTATTAAGCAGTTGAAGGACTCCTCTGCCATCTTTCACTTTTTTTTTTTTTTTTTTTTTTTTTATACCTTACTCTATTTATTGAAATGTTTCCTGTACACTTCTGTCGGGGGGGGAGTGGCCTGAGGAAGATGGAGTAGAGACACACGCTCGCAGAGGCTCCGTCCACCCCCCAGACCGTCCGGCTGTTTAAACCGCTTCATACAGCTAATAATGCAACGGACAAACTAAGCGAACCTGAGCCCGTAAACCTAACCCGTAATGAGGAAGAGAGACAACAAACCCCAGCAAACACCTGTGCAGCCCGAGATCCTGCAATATTTCACACGAGCGGCGGTATTGCGAAGCCGAACGGCAGAGAAACAGGGAGGCACGGATTTTGAAAAACGGACGCCCAAAGCAGCACGTGAGAGCCTCGATTCCACAGAGCATACCCGACCGGCACCTTCAGAGAGGCTGGGATCAGAGGAGGGAGTGCAAGGCAACATGGATACACACCTGTCGGAGGAGACAGCTATAAGGTATGATGACAGATCTTAGAGCGCTCCTGCAGGCTCTGCCGACACGGGTGGACATAGAGAAGATGATAGCCTGCCTGGAGGAGGCACATAGTAGAGAGATAAAGGCTGTTCAAACAGAGGTACAACAGATAGCTAATAAGCTTGAAGTGGAAAGCACCGCACTAGCCTCCCTGGAGACCCGGGTCAAACAACTGGAGCAGGCACAGATAATACAATCCGGTTATGCCCCCTCACTGCAGCTCCGAGTGGAGGAAATGGAAGACCGCAGCAGGCGTAAAAACTTGAGGTTCAGGGGGGTACCGGAGGCAATAGGGAAGGAGGACTTGCAGCCCACGATCATGGCAATATGCCATCAGTTGGTCAACTTCACCCCACCGCAGACCCTAGAGATCGAGAGGATACATAGATCCTTAGGACCCCGCTCAACTGACTTAAGTAGACCCCGAGATGTTATATGCTGTTTTCACCGTTACGGACATAAAGAATTGATTAGCCGTAAGGCATGGGATGCGGGTGAAGTTATCCATAAGGGGTTCTCAGTAAAGATCCTACCAGACTTATCGCGAGCTACCCTACAGCGAAGAGCAATGCTACGCCCCCTATTGGACAGAATTAAGAACATAGGGGGGTCATATAGATGGGGTTACCCTATCTCACTAACTGTAAAAAGGGGTTCATCATCATTTAAGCTGAAACACCCCACCGACCTCCCAGACTTGTTTATTTTCCTGGGGGTGGATAATATGGCGATTTCAAACTGGCTACAACCCACCCCAGGGTCTATGGGAGTAATGAGACCCCCTCCGAGGGGGGATGAGGAGTTAATACTGAGGGAGGGAGGGAAGGAGGTTGCCCATTAGCAGGGAAGGTATGAGAAATGAGGGGTGGGGGGAGGTAGGATGCCCCCTGCCCAAGGGCCCTCTCCCCCTGCCTCCCCCCCCCCCCACCATTGTGATATGTTTAATTTAGTAATTTAACATGGTGAATGGACTGGGACCACCTCTTATTTTGGAGTTTCTTCTTCCTTTTTTCTTTTTCTTTTTTTAGGGTTTTTTTTTTTTTTTTTTTCTTTTTTCCCCAAATATATACATACACCCTTCCCCCTCCTTTTCAGGGGATTGGGTGTATGGGGGGTTTGCAGGGAATTAATTAAGGAAATCACTACATAGAACTGAAGTTGGATTAATGGATTAAGTTGGATTAATGACACTCATTGGTGTTTTATGTTGAATTACTCACGTTAGAAGTGTTTTGGTTTACGTATGTAGGTGGTGGTCACAGATACATGGAATTTGAATTAATTGAATAGGAAAGACTGTCACAGAGGGTTTTTTTTTTTAATTATTTTTTAAGGTCACGAAATGTCACAAATGTCACGAATGTTGATGTAAGTAATCAGAAAAAGAAGAGGTTTTTTTTTTTTTTTTTCTCTCTCCTCTCATATATATTGCACTAAAACTGGTTGGAATTATGACACAGAAATGTCACTAAATGTAACTAAAGGATGAATTAACTCACTGGGAGGTAGGGGACTTCCTTCCCCCCCCTAGTGGAAGAGAGAGGGAAAAAGGGAAGGAAGAAATTTTTTTTTTTTTTTTGGGAATAGAGGCGGGGTCCCTCTGGGGAGGGTAGCCGGGGGGGATTGATATAAATAACCTAGGACAATGGAGATACTGGATTACCTGTAGGGTGCCCTCACTGATCATCCTGTCGGTGATATACAAAGGAACGGAGGGGCACTGTTGCCAGATAATAGAAAGGGGGGTGGGGGGAGGGTGAGAAAACATTGGATGAGGCAAATGAAGAGGTAAAATAGGATGTGATATGATACTTCGGCATATGGACGGGGGGGGAGGGGGATGGAAGCTGAGCTTCGCATCCGACTCAGGCCAATCCCCTATATAGGCTAGGGCCCACAGGGTATTAAGGTTAGAGGTGGGCCTAACTCCTGAGGGATTTAGAGGGGGGATTGGTAGTGGGGGGGGAGGGATTCTTTAAAGGTAAAGAAGGGGGGGAGGGGCAGGGTGTGGGAGGGGGTTTTGTCCTAATTATTGGTTTTTTTTTTTTTTTTTTTTTGTCTGTGTTCTCCCTCCTCTTCCTCTTCACCCTCAATCTTAAGGTGAAAGATGGAAGGAGTGAAGGTGACTTCCTTAAATGCCAAAGGACTCAATGTCCCAGAAAAAAGAAGGATGCTCCTCAATGATTTAAAAAGATCCAGCACGGATATTGCATTTGTGCAGGAAACACATTTTAAAGCTGGAGGACTCCCCTTCTTACAAAATAGATTCTTCCCTTGTACCCATCATGCAGTCAATCAGAAAGCAAAATCTAAAGGTGTATCAATACTGATCTCCAATCGGGTGCCATGGTCCCTTACAAGCAAATATTTAGATAAAAATGGACGGTACCTTTTCTTGAAGGGCCATATTGGAGGTACCAAAGTGACGTTAGCCACCGTATATGTACCGAACGTACACCAAGACTCCTTTTTGGGGAAAGTTTTATCGGAACTAACAGAGTTCGCGGAGGGAAAGCTGATCCTGGGGGGGGACTTCAACATCCCGTTGGACCCTAGAGTAGACACCTCCTCCGGGACCTCCTCAGTTCCAAACGGAACCAGGAAGGGTGTAATACGGAAGTTGCACGAATTACAGCTGGTAGACGCATGGCGGATTGTACATGCTGGAGAGAGGGATTACACTTTTTTTTTTTCGAATCCCCATCAAGCATACTCCCGTATAGACCTATTCCTGGTCCCACATTATTTACTTGATTCAGTCTTGGGGATTTCCATAGGAAGTATAACGTGGTCGGACCACGCCCCGGTCACGCTGTGCCTCTCCCTGCCAGGCGTGGCTCCCCCCCCCGGAGTGGCGATGGCGCCTAAATGAGAGTCTGTTGCAAGACCCCGAGATTCGGGAAGATGTAACTAAAGAGATTATGGCATACTTTCAAATAAATGACACTCCGGGGAGTGACCCGGGCATGGTATGGGAGGCTCATAAAGCCGTGATCCGGGGAATTTTGATTAAATATGGATCTAGGCGTAAGAAGGAACGAGAAAAACAGATAAAAAAGCTATTAGAGGAAATACAGGTTTTGGAATCTCAACATAGGAGGACACAGGCACCCGCTGTGGGGAGAGAATTAATGCATCTGAGGCGGCAGATCACGGACATCCTTCGATATAAAGCTAAGGCAAAAATACAGCTAGGCAGGAAAACAACATATGAACTGGGAGACAAATGTACTAAATTATTGGCTGGGAAACTTAAAGAAAGAGGCACGACAACATATATACCTCAAATAAAAGGGCGAAATGGACAGTTAATATCACTGCCAAAGGGAATAGCGCAGAGGTTTGGAGAATATTACTCCTCCCTATATAATCTGAACCCAATAGCTTCACCTCTTTCCACAATGGAGGAATACCTTTCCTCAGCACGGCTCCCACGGATATCATCCCCAGATCGACATAACTTGGAAATGCCCATTTCCATCAAAGGAATTAGTGAAGCATTAAAAACAGTTAAACCTGGGAAAGCCCCAGGCCCTGATGGATTTTCCATACAATATTATAAGTTTTTTTTCGATACTGGGTAATCAGATGGCAAAGGTATATAACGAGCTGGGCCGAAGTGCTGCGCTACCCCCGGATGCGCTACTGGCACACATTTCAGTGATTCCAAAGGAAGGGAAGGATCCGGCGGAATGCGGCAGCTATCGGCCCATCTCGTTTATTGAATGTGGATTTAAAGCTTTTCACCAAAGTACTAACCCTACGGCTCCAACCATTGCTTACCCAGTTAGTGGACTTGGATCAAGTGGGGTTTGTCCCGACCCGGGAGGCGAGGGACAATACCATTAAGGTACTCAACGTAGTGCAACATGCCAATGACACAAATATACCTTGCGTTTTTTTGAGCACAGATGCTGAAAAAGCATTCGATAGGGTAAATTGGCAATTTATGTTTGAGGTTCTTAAACAAATAGGAGCGGGAGACCGCATGACCCAATGGATATCCGGAGTTTATACTACACCACAAGCATCAGTTAAAGTAAACGGAGTATTTTCGAAACCCTTTAAAATTACAAATGGCACGCGCCAAGGATGCCCGCTATCGCCATTATTGTTTGCGCTTACGTTAAGAACCCCTACTTAACAAGATTCGCCAAAACCCGGATATCCAGGGGGTATGCTTGGGAAATAAGAACTATAAAGTGTCAGCATATGCAGATGACCTATTGTTTTCCATGTCTAACCCGCTTATCTCGTTGCCCAATCTTATGAAAGAATTTAAGATCTATGGAGACCTATCAAATCTAAAAATTAACTACGTGAAATCAGAAGCGATGGGGGTGAGGCTGCCACCTCCAACACAAAAGGTCATACAGCCAAATTTCAATTTTAAATGGGTACCTGCGGTGCTGAATTACTTGGGTACATATGTACCATCAAGGATAGGAAATACTTTCATGGTAAATTTTATACCATTACTTAATTCAGTACGGTTATTACTAGACAAGTGGCAACACGGACTACACTCGTGGTTTGGCCGCTGTAACATTATCAAGATGTGTATTCTACCAAAATTCTTGTATCTTTTTCAAGCGTTACCCATTACCATCCCAGCGGTTTATTTCCACCAGATAAGTAAACTTTTTTCGAAATTTATATGGGCAAAGAAAAGCCCTAGGATTAGTAGAAAACTAATGACGACACCCAAGTGTTATGGGGGGGTAGCTGTCCCGGACGTATTTAAGTACTACCAGGCGGCTCATATAGGGAGATTAGTGGATTGGTGTAGACATGGGGAATCTAAGCGATGGGTAGACATGGAACAACAACTAAGCCCCGTACCTCTACGCAGAGCACCCTGGTGCTACAAGGAGTTACCCTACACCCTTAGAAAACATCCCATTATAGGATCTACACTACGTATTTGTGCTAAGTTTTGTAGTATCCCTAGATTTTCCTCGATCCACTCACCTATATACCCTATATTGGGAAACCCCAGATTCCAACCAGGAATGGAAAAGGGAGCATTTAGTAAACTGGAGGAAAAGGGGGGGTCCCAAGTATCACATTTTGCGCAGCTGGAGGCTTGGCCAACAATTGCAGAACTGATTAAACCAGGAGGAGACTATGAAGTAAACTTCTGGCAAGCAATACAAATTCGACACTTCTTAGGGACCTTGGGACCACCAATAAACTATCGGCGTCAACTTACGGTATTTGAATCATGCTGTGAGGAGAAGGAACCTCTCGCTCGGGTGATCTCTAAGATCTATTCACTGATAATTACCCCGTCGGAGGAATTTGTGCTACCATCCATTAGTAAGTGGGAAAGAGATCTTAATAGAACTTTTAATCCAATTCAACGCAGGAAGATCATTTACTTAGCAATGAATTCGTCAAATACACGGACACAGGAATTAAATTACAAACTGCTAACTAGATGGTATTACACCCCGTCGAGGCTCAGTAAATTTACAGCAGAATCTTCAGATCGTTGCTGGAGATGCGGGAAGGAGGAGGGAACACTCCTGCATATTTTCTGGTCCTGTACTAAGATCAGAAAATATTGGTTAGAGGTTCAGAGAATTTCCCAAAAACTTACAGATTTTTTAATACCAGATGACCCCGCTTTTTTTCCTGCTACATTGCTCACAGATCCCGATGCAAAGATATAAAAAGTCCGTGCTGTGCCACTCGGTAAATGCTGCTAAGACCTGTGTCACTATGTGCTGGAGAGACACAAGACCACCCTCTATTGCAAGGTGGCTTAATAAAGTCAGAGAAATTGGAGCCATGGAAGATCTGGTCCACGCAGCACAAAATAGAAAAGAACAGTATGTACAAACTTGGTCAATATGGGACCGATTTGTATGCTCAGAAGAAGGGAAGAGAAAGATGGAAGATAGAATAGAAGAATGAGAATGACCTAGGCAGAACTACTTTAACTCGCTGAGTAGAGGGGATAGGACGAGGAGGATTAGGAGATTGGGGGCTTTTTTTTTTTTTTTTTTTTTTTTTTTTTTTTTTTTTTTTTTGGGGGTATAGGTAGGGCTTGGGGTATTTAATAAAAGGAACTAAAGGGAGGGTTGGAGAAATAAATAAGGAACAAGATATTGGGAATAAGCCGGGTAGCACCGAGGTCCTAATTTGGGTAAAATTATAAGGGTATAAACTACGAATACCTATGTAGAGACTAAGGAACTATAAGGAAATAATAGAAGCAAAAATTAAGAACCGAATAGATGTATTTGTAAATGTTTAAATGTGATGTAACTATGTAATCTCCAACACCCTTTATATGAATAAATAAAGAATTGTAAAAAAAAAAAAAGATGTTTCCTGTAAAAATGTGTTACTATTGTGATTTGGAAATTCGGATCCATCTGAATCAAATTTCTTTTGCATTTCAATTCAGGATGAATTGCACATGCCTAATGTGTATGGTAAGATTAAATCCTTAATTTCACAATCCTTCAGGTACAGCTGGAGGACCAATCAAGAGGAATCCTGCAGGAAATGTGGCACGGCCCATGGTGCAAAGACTTCCCAACATGGAAGAGGTTTTGCTTTGTTTGGAAGTTGATCTGTTTGACACGGCACCATTCTCTTCAAACTCTTCTGAAAGCTTCCGAAACACGATTGAAGGTACAGTACACCCAAAACTCTGGGATAACTTTCTAATTGGAGGCTGAGCTGATGCTCTCTAATTCAGTGGTCTCCAACTGTGACCAGTGGGCCAGATGTGGCCATTTGCATGCCTTTTTTATACGGCCCTTGGGACACTATTCCCATTGATTCAAGACCACCTTTTTTGATGGACATGAATGGTGGGGCACCAGTGGAGCATAGTTCTTCTCATTGACAATGGTGGGACCCTATTCCTTCCACTGGCACCAACGATGGGCCTCAATGGAGGATGATCCTTGCCACTGACCCCAATGATGGGGAACAATTCCTCCTACTGACATGCGTTATGCAAATTTTTTTTTATTTACTCCCCACTGACCACCAAGGCCTTTTCTATGCCCACTGGCCAAGTCTGAAGGACCGTAAACTTGGCATTTGTTTGAAATTTGGACAACCCAGATCTAATGAGGCTGTTGTTGCCATTGAAGGCACTGTGTTCATATAAAAAATGATTTATATAACTGAAAGGACAGGTCAACCTGGATTTTATAGGGCAGGAGCATCAAACAATAGTCCTGTAGGCCTTTACCTTGAGGTCACTGAGGAAGGGTTTTTGTCTTCATGTATTAATGGTGAACTTCTTCTTCTTCCAAAGGGTACAGCGAGCCATCTGGTCAGTACAACCCAACAGTTCGAAGCCTCCATAACCTTGCTCACTTGTTCCTCAATGGTACAGGAGGACAAACCCACATATCTCCAAATGACCCGATCTTTGTGCTGCTGCATACATTCACAGATGCTGTGTTCGATGAATGGCTGAGGAGACACAGTGCAGGTATGGTTTGTAGGGTATGGGTCTTGATGAACTCTTCCATACTTGTAGTAACCAAGCTGTGGTGGTACACATTGATTTGAAATCCTTGCCTGAATTCTAGAGTTATGGAATTTTAACTGTTGTAAGGTGAGCAATTATGGATTAGTCAGTTCTGCTGGCTTTCTTTAGTGGCTGCATAATCTGTGTACATGGACTGCTCCTAGTGTCCATCCTTGGGTTTGGAGCCAAGATGGGTCACATCTAATTTTATGAAGGTACGCAGGTAACCTATGCTGTGGAAATTTTTATTTAGATTTATTTAATGTGTTGTCAGTGTCTCCCAGTGTTGGTTCTCCTGCAGCCCGCTCTAATGAGCAGACTGGGGCAGACTCACGCTGGTTGAGACCTGTTTTGGTAGTGGAAAGCTTTTTGAGGATGCAGAGAAGTGTTTGCAGAGTGGAGATATGTCTGCCAGTGAAAGGTCCCTCTGCAATGCAGACGATTGTCTGGGGGTGATGTGTTCACTCTGAAAAGATGTTATGGGGGATGCACGCTCCTGTCCAACATGTAGGGAGGTTATGGCGTGTTCCTGCAGATAATCTCCCATCCTCGAATGTAAGTATAATCCATGTACGTGTTCTCTGAACAATGCAGAATAAGGATTCATGCCAACAGTGAAAACGGGAGTCTTTGCATTGTTAGTCGGGGACAGCGTCCATGATTTCAAGGCCAGCCATGTGGCTTCCTTGGTCTTTCCGGAGAGCATGGCTTACAGGTGCAGGGGGTGGGAAATCGTACACACTGCCCCTGCCCAGACATGCTCATGGACTCCCCCTAGTCATTGTTCATTGGTTGAGATTTGTATAATTCCTCCTGTTTGAAGGAATGCCTGTGCTTGATTGGCTGATTGTGAAACCAAGCTCTATTCTGTACTCTAAATAAACAGAAGACAGGCTCTCGGGGCAATGGAGCTAAGGATGTGAGTATGGTGGTCATGTCCGTTTACTTGGGAAGAAACGGGTATACTAAGATTTTATACCAAGAAGCTGAAAGGGCGCTCTATTAGGGCAGGAGACATGGATTACACACAGCGTATAGTGGAATTTCCACGTCACCTACAATTAGAATCATTTTGTCTAAGTCAATGGTTCCATAACAAAGGCCTGTTTTTTGTTCTAGATTTCGCACAGTATCCACAGGAAAATGCTCCTATAGGCCATAATAGACGACACAATATGGTTCCCTTCTGGCCCCCAGTGCCCAACAGTGAGATGTTTGCAACTGCACCAGAAAACCTGGGCTATTCCTATGACATTCAGTGGCCTAGTAAGTATCGTGTCTGAGAATTTTTATATAATGGCTTTTATTTTGTAGAAGTCTAGCCTTTCCAAGATATCTTTTATGATCTACTGTCAAGTGCTGCAGGATTGCAGGGTAACTACTTTATAATCATGACATCCATGAAGTGGGCTTTAATCTAGGTTGCTGAATAAGTGTTCCGTGTCTATGCTGGAAGCCCATTCCCAGTTGGTGATGGCTCTGGGTCTCCTAACCATCGAACCAGAACCACCTCTAGATCCTGATTGTTGTGACTGGTTATCAGTAACCCTTCACTCTGTAGCCTGTCCCTGTATTTCTCCTCAAATCTGACTTCTCTAAGCCTGTACAAAAGTCTCTCAGGCCACCTTCCCCCACTCCTTTCAGAAATGGCCCCTTTTTTTATTTTTATTTTTTTTTTTTTGGTCAGGGGGTGCCTAGTTTTGACAGATACCATGTCCACTGCTGCTCAGATCACCTAGTTCTCCTCCTCCTTTCCAGGTTTTCCACTCACCAAATGTGAGCAGGGGTGTGGGGAAATCGAGGGCTGGGCTAAAATCTAGATCCTGAGGCTTTTTTGACAAGAGAACCAGCAAATACGGGGAGGTGTTGGCCCAGAAGATATTGGCCACATTGGCGATTTTTAAAATTGGGGTTGCAAGCAGGTATAGCCACATCTAGAGTCTGGATGAAGATGGTGGGGCACCTCTATCCATCCAGTGAGTTGTAGCCTTGTGTCATGGAGGTCTTGGTGACAATGCTGGTGGACCCCTGTATATGTAGGGGTACATGGGACTCATGGCAATGAATATATCTGTCGCTGAGCCTCTCAGATTTTCTTTAGGTTAGTGAAGACTCTACATGTACACTTGTGGGCTAAGTGCAGCATGGTGTGGTAGGTCCCAAGTTTGGCAATAGTAATATAACAGTTCAAGTACAAACCAGCCCAGAGGGGAAGTACACCCAACCAGGGCCACTTACAACCCTGACAGCAATGGAGAGGCAGAATAGAAGATGCAGACATCTGCCACAAGGAGTGGAATGTGGCCTGGCTGGTCCGTGCCCAAAAAAAGGTAGGCTTCCTTGACTGGTAGAGGTAGGCCCTGCATTCCCCTTTCCCTGCATCTAAGCACCATTGCTGACAGATGGGGATCCTATCCCTACACTAGCCACTTGCCAAACCCAGAGTCTTAAATAGACTGTGGCTGACCCAAGATGGCCTGCCACAGTCACATGGGGTGCCCACATGCAATCAGCTGCTCCCCTGTGACTAAGAAAATTGCATAAGAATCAACTTCCTCCCCAACTGCATTGCTGCTGTAGTCAAGTGCCACCTGCAGTGGAGAATAGACTGCAAATGCGCACACACACACACACACACACGTGCTCAAAGTCTTGAGCAAAACCTCAGTTGAAGTACATGTCCTCTAATGTCTTGGTGAAAGTCAATGCAAATTGTGCATGAACACTTCCCCCATGGTTTTTATCACTTTATCCCTTCAAGTACAGAATTACCTGATGTGCAAGAAAAGCACTTTGTTCCTGGTTCTGTTGGGCTAAGAACACATTCGTTTTGTGGACTGGTGTCAGCCCTGCCCATTGTCTTCTGCTATACTGCTGAGGTCTATTGGGTTTAAAATCCCCAACACTCCTTGATGTGGGGAAACACTGGTCCATATGATCCATATCCACCATGCAGTTAAGGGGCTTCTAATGCCAGAACTTTTTGGTTATTCTTTGCTTGGCTATGGTAGGGAAGGATTAGAAACCCCTGTCAAATGTATTGTATACTACTACTGGAGAGATGCAGGTTTTCCTGGTGACCATAGTCATGGGACAGGGGGGGTAATCCAGAAATTTCTTATGGATAAATCTTCACTGGAGATGCTTGCTCCTGGTGACAACTAATAGTGATCACCCTCCATTTGAGATTCTTTGCTTCCTGTTGACAAAGAAATACAGATGGTAAAAACTGGTCACTTCCTACTACATCCAAGATGGTGGAGGGAGAGAATGTCTTGGCTGAGAGAACATGCTCTCCAAACTTTGGTGTTATGACCTGTAATTTGCAATGTATTGTAAAATTGAGGATTGGTAAACTTTTTTTTTTTTCTCTTTTAGGTCGTCCATTAAGAAATGAAGAGATTGGGGTGATAACAGTGGTAGCAGTCTTGGTTCTTGTGGCTGTGATCTGTGCCGTTACCTGTGGGGTCTTCCATAGAAGGAACCAGAGGAATGAAACTCTGGAGCCCCTCCTGGCAAAGTCCTTCCATCGTTGTGCTGAAGAGGAGGCTGAAAAGGTGTGATGTCAAGTGGAACGCGGTGAACTATCTTCCAGCTGGGGGATGTCTCACTTGTGAATCCTTAAAGTTCCTATCCCGCTGTCACTTCATGAAGTCTCTCTGATCACTTTCTGCTAGCAGAACATCCTGGACTGGATCTGCAGTGTCTCCAGCCAAGGTTCTCCCAATAATACAATGTGCTGCTAATGACCCCGGACAGTAAAAGTGCTCTAGGGTTGTGTCTTTATTGTACTTCTAGGAGTAGCTGCAGTAATTAAAGTGTTAATGCTACACATGACCTAATAAAAAAACTATTCAAACCAATTATTGTCGAGTTTCTATGAAGATGGCTACAGGAACATTCATGGTGCTGGTCTTGTATTACATACAAGCCCTTTAGGCAATCAGATTGTCCATAATGAATGTTCCAGTTGAATATGACTAATTATATCAACCGTTTCTCCATGTGGTTATGTTACCATGGCTGCTTTTAATTCTACAGGTTTCCCCCCCCCCCCCCTGACCTGTGCTGAGAATGTTCTCCTAAAGGAAGCCTTCTAGAGGAGCAAATGGGATGGTGGGGCCTGACTGATTGGGGACAAGGTTTTTAGGTTTGGTGTGGTGATGTCAAATGAAGTGTGAACATTTGGTGATCTGAGGGGGGGGGGGGTGTGCTCTTGAGAAATACATGTGTTTTGACTTTCCTGACTGGTCTTTAGCAGAGGGGTCTCCAAACTATGGCCCTCCAGTTTAGTTACTACACTTCCTGTCATGTCTGTGAATGTCAGTTTCCCAATGCCTCATGGGATTTGTAGTTCCGCAACAGCTGGAGGACCATAGTTTGGAGATCCCTGGTCTTGAGTATCAAAGCCATGGGATTGGCATGGTGGGAAGATGTGTGGGCAACTGCAGAACGAGGTGCCCCCTCAACTTATTTTCCTTAATTCATTGCATGCATAAAACCTTTTCATGTTCTCATTCTACACTATACAGAATGAGAGAATTAAAGCTAAAGACTTGAGGAAAATGGGGGAGGGAGTTTTCTATCGATCTCTTCAGCTTGGGCTAGGTGGCTGTCATGATGTCCCACCCATTCAATCCTTTGGGTTGTAGACAACCGGTACATGGATCGGTGTGGTAAGCAATCCTTGTTGGTCAGTAACCAAGCAGCCAGGAGACTTCAGAAGACATCAGTGGTAGTTTGTCTCATAACAGATCCCCTTTAAGGTGTGGTGTTGCTGAAATTTTCTCCAATTTTTGGATGAATTTTACTTAGTTTATTTGTCACCTGGAATAAGACAGGCAAAAATCTTTGGCTGGGAACACATGTTGCAATGGTGAGTTAAAAGATTTATCACATATGAGGCTTCATGCCCTCTGCCAATGCCTCCCACCCCTCTCTGCCAATCCTTCCTGTGGCCTTCACCCCTTCTCTGGCCTCTGCCTGGTGTCCTCCACCTCTAGCCTCCACTTCTCTGCCAATCCTTCCACCCCTCCTGGCCACTGCCCAATCCCTCCACTGGCTTCCCATTGTCCAACCAAAATTCTAAAAACTAACATACAAATACATTTTTAACTCTGCCCCCAGCTACCTCACCAACCTTTGTCTCCAAGGATCACCAAAACATCTGACCATTTAGCTCTGCTTGCAAAAGACATGGCTCTAGAGACCTGCATTATAAAGGAACAGTATGGTGGTGATATCTGCCCTTTTCTGGATGATGATGATGGTACCAGTTGTTAAAGCACTGTAAGATTGGTGTATTACCAGTGAGTTACCATGGCATGCCTAATTTGTAAGTACTGGTAAAACCACTTGTTAGGAAAGCCCAAACTCCTCTCTGTGACAATCTTTCAAAACTTATCCTGCAATATAATTGTGGAATGTATTTCATACCGTACAGAGCCCAGGACTCAAGTCCCTGTAGTTTGTCAAGTTCAGAGTCTGTCTGTACTGATGGATGTGATATATATTGAGGGAAGGAGGAAGCCCTGTACTGAGGGGGACTATACTTTGTGGGGGGAGGTCTATACTTGGGGGGGGGGGGGATATATTTATTGGCAGGTCTATACTGAGGGAGGTGGGTCTGTACTTAGTGGGGGGTGTAACGGAAGCTTGAGTGCTTCTGCCATATACCGCTTCCTCCAGTCTGAATATAGATATTATAGCTGCATATTACAACCAAGAACTAGTCAGGACTCGTTTGGCTGCAAAGCTGGAACACATTTATTTGAACAAACTCGCACAAAATATATACCCCACAGGAGGACATCCCCCCCCCCCCCCCCCCCATCTTAATCGTATTACCCTAACAATATAAACTGCACAAAGGAATATAATTACAACAACAGACATATACTACAAACATGATGTTAATTAGCCACCTGGAGGTTTCATTCCAGGTCAGATTTGCCAACTTCTACGATACTGGACAATACACATTATTACAAGTATAAACACACCCCACAATGGTTTTCTAGCAGACAGACAAAAGGTGAGTTAATTTGCACAAATACCAATGGGTGAAAGACCCTTCAGAGGCACACTAGACCTACTTCCAATAAGCACATCATAGCAGGCAACCCTGGATAGGTGGTTTGCTGATGATAACATCTGCTATGAGTCCCACAGTGTGGAGCAGTCCTTGCTGGAAATGTGGTATCTAGGCCCTTAACATGGACCTTGGGCTTAGAATATTAGAGTCTGTGTGTCTTGGGGAGACATGGACTTGCATCCAAGGTAACAAGACCACTCGGGATCCTGCCAGGCATACACCTTCCAAAGAGTAATGTTCCCTTAAATTTCAGGGCCCATAGTCAGTGGGTAAGAGACTTGCTCCCAGTCCTCTCCAAAAGCCCCTGTCCCAGGTAGGTCTGTCACAGATTGGGGGGGACTATATTTTGTGGAGGGAGGGTCTGTACTGAGGGAGAACTATAATTGGTGTAGGGGGAGTCTATACTTAGTGGTGGGGGGTCTGTACTGAGGAGTGACTATAGTTGGTGGAGGGGTGACACCATACCTAGTGATGCCACTGATCAGGACTAGTACATGGCTTTGATTGATCTTTCATTTAGCATTGCAGTGCTGATACAAGGTATTTGCAAGAGTACTTTTAAGCAAAATTACTTTTCTAAGACAATCCTGACCATAGGAAGCCTTGTGCGTCCCAATAAAATAATGGATGTTTTCCATCGGGATTACAAAGTTCTTGTGGAATGTGATGAGGAAATGACAACCTCTGATCCCGGTGAAGATTCTGGAAGTTTATTTAGAAGAGAAGAGTTACAAAGTAAAGATTAGAAAGTAGAGAGATGAAGGTGTGCGGAGATCCTTAGACATGGTAGGAGGACCAAGGATCTGACCTCTTCATCATACGGGAGGCGACAGCTGTCATGGAGGACCGTCCCAAACATCAACATTTTACAGATTAAATCAACTTGACCAGACTCCCAAATCTCTCATTGTAGGAGACCAATTGTCTCTATGTTCCCCAACAAGACCTTCCAACAATGGCGACCCTAGGGGGGGCCAGAGGGGGCCCTGACCCCCCCAACATTATGCTGTGCCCCACCATGTGCCCCCCCCCCCAATAAAAAAAAAAATATTTTTTTTTTTACAAAAAATCAATGTCTAAGAGGGAGAGAGTCCCCAGTCAGCTCCTGCGGGTTGTTCCTCCCCCCTCCCTCTGCTCGCTGACACTGCATAATGCGAGCTCTCACACCACGGCCGCCCGATCTGCTCCTCCCCCTGCATCCTCATTGGCAGGGAGAAGAGCGAGTTGCAGGAAGGACTCCACCAGGACTCTCAGTTACTGAAAAAACAGACTGATTTCTCCCGTCCTTAGGACAGGAGAACCAGCCTGTAAATTCCAAGAGATGCCAGACCAGAGCAGTCAATAGCAGGGGCAGGACAGCAAGAGGAGGCTGGGGAACCCCACAGTGGCAGAACACCAGGGCCCGGAGGCAAGACAACCTTTGCAACCCTGATAGTTCTCCCACTGCTTTGGACCCTTATATTTTCTTGGTATGCTGGTGACATATATCTCTTGTTTTCTGCCACCCTGGGGGGCCCCAATACAGGAGGAAGGGGGCTCACTGCAGAACATGTGAAAGGGCCCGTTGTGGGGTCGTAGTAAAGGGCCCCAGTATATATTTATATATCTATATAGATATATCTATATAGATATATATATATATATATGCATTTTATAGTTGCCCCCCTACTTTTGTCCCTGTCCCCCCATGTGTCCCCCCTAAATATGAAAGCTGGAGACACCACTGCCTTCCAAGGATCCGGAGATCAACAATTTGTTCTAATAACATCTTTCTGTAAAGTCATTCTAGACAGAGAACCTTTTTATATATATATATATATATATATATATATATATATATATATATATATATAAAGAACCTCACATTAGCATATAAACACTTAGGAATATCATTTACTCGGATAGGGATTCTAATCCTTCCTTGCTCCACCCCAAACTGAAGATAAAGGCATATTGGCTACACAGATACCCTTTAACCATCGGGGTCATTTTTGTGCATGTGTTAAAACGCACTTTTTTTGGGCCTTAAGAGTAATTAAACTCCCAAAGGTATACATTGTTTTCTGAAGAATACAATGGTAAAGTCACAATTTTTTTGGTAAAAAGTAAAAGATGAGTTTGTGCCGAATACACCGATACCCAACATGTCAAACTTCAAAATAGTGTGTGCCCATGAAACGGTGGCAAACTTCGTCACCCAAAAATATCCATAGGCGACACTTTTAAAAGCCCCTACGAGTCTTCAGCTTAGAGTTGGCACTGAAGAACGGGCCTTGAATTCTCACTATGGTGTGCACGGCGATATGTAGCACAACATCAACATTTTCATGTGTAGGTACCTGTCATGTATGTATGTATGTGCATGTACATATGTAGGGGGGTGCTCAACATCTTTTGGGGAGAGGGAATTACATGCTTGGGTGTACCATATAGCTTTATTGCTATTACATGACCCAATAGCCCCCCCCCCCCCCATGTCATACCACATATACTGTGACAGGTTCTCTTTAATGAGACATCAGGGGTCTATTAGATGATGTCTCACCTGAAGCTAAAGTGAGGGGCGTTGTGTAAACAACAAGGACACCGCACTTCTTAACAGCCCAGATAATGAATGACATGCGGCTTCAGCCTAGGTCCTCCCAGGACACGCCCACTGCTATGTTTCACCTCGCCCCTGGGCTTAGTTATAGAGGTTTATGACTAAGCCCTGTGGGCAGGGTGAACCACATTAGGTGGTGTGGCCTTGGAGGAGCCAGTCTGAAGACACATCTCATTCATCACAGGGTGATCTGAAAAAGTTTAGAGACTAGATTTATAACACGCCAACAGATGGCCGCACACACAGTCACAGGGAGCACCGATCTTCATAAGTCAGTGTGCCAAAAGACTTGGTCCTGCGTACATCGGGAGCTGCGCAACTGGTGCTGTTCTGACCACATGTGTCACCACGTCTGCTGTTTCATCATAGACAGCAAGTTAGAACAAACTGGGCAAATCTGACACGGAGACGTGTCGCACGGTTCGGCAAGTTTATGGCGAGTCGTTCGAGGTGTTTTGAGTGGCACGCGTGCTTCGAGAGCGGAAGAACATCACTGGAAGCAACAAGAGATAAGGAAGCCCTTCAACGAGCTCAACCCTCCCAAAAAATGTCGAAACCATTCAGCAACTTGTGCGTGACGATCGTCGGAGAACAATTGCGCATGCCACTCGAAACACCTCGAACGACTCATTGCAGCATCACCGTAAACTTTCCGAATCATGTCAAACGTCTCTGTGGCAGATTTGCCCAGTTTCACGTTTGCTCTGTTTTCTAACTTGTTGTCCGTGATGAAATAGGAGGCGTGGTAACACACGTGGTCAGAATAACACCCGCTGCGCAGCTCCCGATGTACACAGGACGATGTCTTTTGTTGCACTGACTTGTGAAGGTCGGTGCTCCGTGCGGCCGGTCTTGTGCTGCCATCTGTTGGCGTGTTACAAATCTAGTCTTGAAACGTTTTGATATCCCCTCGTATCTGGGCTGTTAAGGTGCGGCGTCCTTGTGGGTTACATAGCTTTCAGCACTCTGGGATGGGTGCTTTAGAGGCTTGCACTTGCCAGCAGTGAGGATCACCAGAGGAGCGTTTGCTCTGTGCTTGGAGTGTCTCCCTAAGAAGTTCTAGTAGGTGAGAGTGCAGATCGTGCTCTCCAGCTTCTTCCTCAGGCCATGGTAGCTGCGGAAAGTGACGTAATACTGTACATATGACTTCCAGGTTCATACTGGGTAGGGGAGATCAGCGAGCGTACGTTTGCTGGTCTCCCTCCTCTCTATCCGTGGCACTTGTCAGATCCTCAGAGACCACCCAGGCCTACAGGTAGATGCAGGAATGACCCCTAGAGACCACCCGGGTCTACATGTTGATCCAGGAATGACCCCCCAGAGACCACCCGGGTCTACATGTAGATCTAGGAATGACCCCCAGAGACCACCCTGGTCCACATGTTGATCCAGGAATGACCCCCAGAGACCACCCTGGTCCACATGTAGATCCAGGAATGACCCCCAGAGACCACCCTGGTCTACATGTTGATCCAGGAATGACCCCCAGGGACCACCCGGGTCTACATGTAGATCTAGGAATGACCCCCAGAGACCACCCAAGTCTACATGTTGATCCAGGAATGACCCCCAGAGACCACCCGGGTCTACATGTAGATCTAGGAATGACCCCCAGAGACCACCCAGGTCTACATGTTATCCAGGAATGACCCCCAGAGACCACCCTGGTCTACATGTTATCCAGGAATGACCCCTAGAGACCACCCTGGTCTACATGTAGATCTAGGAATGACCCCCAGAGACCACCCTGGTCTACATGTAGATCTAGGAATGACCCCCAGGGACCACCCTGGTCTACATGTAGATCTAGGAATGACCCCCAGGGACCACCCTGGTCTACATGTATGTAGCAATAACTCTCGGTGGAGCTGCTGGTTTAAGCGGGTCAGTTACCTTCACTCTGCTTCCCTCTGTTTCACCAGCACTGGGTCTAGGGGGTCCGTTGAGTTTACCTCTGGATGACACACGCACCAACACTGGAGTACGTTTTCAATGCTTTATTAAACACTTGACTTAGGAAATAGCAGGAAAGAGGCGGAAAGGAAACTGCAGAAGAAACTCAAACATCTTCTTGTTGGGTTCTTTTAACAAATGTTCGGGTAAAATTCAGATATTGTATGGAATGCGCTCCCCTCGTGGGACACACTCCTTGCTCGTCTGGATAGGCCTCTCTCACCGGTCTAGCAGACAGCACGCAGCACGAATCAAAGTCTCTGCCACAGACTTGGTTGGGAACAAAATCCGTACGATCCTCTGCCACAGGATGTACAGATTTTCTGTAATGAAAGTCAGTCACAGTGCCTGAACCTTTAAGCCAACCCGGCAACACTATGCTGTATAGTTACTTTCGGATACGTCCTCCAACCGAGTCACCAGGCCCCTCTATAGACCAGCACTCTGCGTGATCTCTCCATGACGGGTCCTCCCCTGGGATCTCCTCGGCTGTCCAGCTTCATCACACGGGACCGACAGCTCAGGACCATTCCTTGGCCGCGGTGGTAGGCCCCAGACAAGCCTCTGGACCCACCCCTGCGCCGCAGTATCGTGGGCCTCCGGAACGGAAGACCATGAGGTAGCTCCTCAATGCATACCTGTCAGCCAGGAGGGCCAGCAGGTGGCTGTAAAACGAACCCCAAAATATGGCGTCTTCCCCATAAATACCCTCGCCCAGAATGCAACTCGGAGGACCACCTCCACCAAGTTGTCTCCGGGACAGAAGAGCACCCATACGCTTCAACACGTTGCCTTTCCAACACATATAGTTACATAGTAGGTGAGGCTGAAAAAAGACACAAGTCCATCAAGTCCAACCTATGTGTGTGATTATGTGTCAGTATTACATTACATATCCCTGTATATTGCGGTCATTCAGGTGATTATCTAATAGTTTCTTGAAGCTATCAATGCTCCCCGCTGAGACCACCGCCTGTGGAAGGGAATTCCACATCCTTGCCGCTCTTACAGTAAAGAACCCTCTACGTAGTTTAAGGTTAAACCTCTTTTCTTCTAATTGTAATGAGTGGCCACGAGTCTTATTAAACTCTCTTCTGCGAAAAAGTTTTATCCCTATTGTGGGGTCACCAGTACAGTATTTGTAAATTGAAATAATATCCCCTCTCAAGCGTCTCTTCTCCAGAGAGAATAAGTTCAGTGCTCGCAACCTTTCCTCATAACTAAGATCCTCCAGACCCTTTATTAGCTTTGTTGCCCTTCTTTGTAGTCGCTCCATTTCCAGTACGTCCCTCCTGAGGACTGGTGCCCAGAACTGGACAGCATACTCCAGGTGCGGCCGGACCAGAGTCTTGTAGAGCGGGAGAATTATCGTTTTATCTCTGCAGTTGATCCCCCTTTTTAATGCCAATATTCTGTTTGCTTTATTAGCAGCAGCTTGGCATTGCATGCCGTTGCTGAGCCTATCATCCACTAGGACCCCCAAGTCCTTTTCCATCCTGGATTCCCCCAGAGGTTCTCCCCCCAGTGTATAGATTGCATTCAGATTTTTACCACCCAAATGCATTATTTTACATTTTTCTACATTGAACCTCATTTGCCATGTAGTCGCCCACCCCATTAATTTGTTCAGATCTTTTTGCAAGATTTCCACTTCCTGCGGAGAAGTTATTGCCCTGCTTAGCTTAGTATCGTCTGCAAATACAGAGATTGAACTGTTTATCCCATCCTCCAGATCGTTTATAAACAAATTAAATAGGATTGGTCCCAGCACAGAACCCTGGGGAACCCCACTACCCACCCCTGACCATTCTGAGTACTCCCCATTTATCACCACCCTCTGAACACGCCCTTGTAGCCAGTTTTCAATCCATGTACTCACCCTATGGTCCATGCCAACGCACCTTATTTTGTACAGTAAAGGTTTATGGGGAACTGTGTCAAATGCTTTTGCAAAATCCAGATACACCACGTCTATGGGCCTTCCTTTATCTAGATGGCAACTCACCTCCTCATAGAAGGTTAATAGATTGGTTTGGCAAGAACGATTCTTCATGAATCCATGCTGATTACTGCTAATGATATCATTCTTATTACTAAAATCTTGTATATAGTCCCTTATCATCCCCTCCAAGAGTTTACATACTATTGATGTTAGGCTAACTGGTCTGTAATTCCCAGGGATGTTTTTTGGGCCCTTTTTAAATATTGGTGCTACATTGGCTTTTCTCCAATCAGCTGGTACCATTCCAGTCAATAGACTGTCTGTAAAAATTAGGAACAACGGTCTGGCAATCACCTGACTGAGTTCCCTAAGTACCCTCGGATGCAAGCCATCTGGTCCCGGTGATTTATTAATGTTAAGTTTCTCAAGTCTAATTTTAATTCCGTCCTCTGTTAACCATGGAGGTGCTTCCTGTGTTGTGTCATGAGGATAAACACTGCAGTTTTGGTTACTGAAGCCCCCCGATTCACTCGTGAAGACTGAGGAGAAGAATAAATTCAATACCTCTGCCATCTCCCCATCCTTTGTAACCAGATGTCCTTCCTCATTCTTTATGGGGCCAATATGGTCTGTCCTCCCTTTTTTACTGTTTACATACTTAAAGAATTTCTTGGGATTTTTTTTGCTCTCCTCCGCTATGTGTCTTTCATGTTCTATCTTAGCCATCCTAATTGCACCCTTACATTTCTTATTGCATTCTTTATAAATTCTGAATGCTGTGGATGATCCCTCAACCTTGTATTTTTTGAAGGCCTTCTCCTTTGCTTTTATATGCATTTTTACATTGGAGTTAAGCCATCCAGGATGTTTGTTCGCTCTTTTAAATTTATTACCCAATGGGATACATTGGCTAATGCCCTTATTTAATATGCTCTTAAAGCAAACCCATCTCTCCTCTGTATTCTTTGTTCCTAATATTTTATCCCAATTTATGCCTTTTAGCAAGGTTTGTAGTTTAGGGAAGTTGGCTCTTTTGAAATTCAGTGTCTTTGTGTTCCCTTCATGTCTCCTATTTGTGTGATTTATACTGAAACTAATTGACCTGTGATCGCTGTTCCCTAAATTGCCCCGTATTTCCAGATCTGTTATCAGGTCTGTATTGTTGGTAATCAGTAGATCTAGTAATGTTTTATTTCTAGTTGGTGCGTCTACCATCTGACCCATAAAATTGTCCTGCAAGACATTAAGGAACTGGCGAGCCTTAAATGAATGCGCGGTTCCCTCCGCCCAGTCTATGTCTGGATAATTAAAATCCCCCATTATGATAACACTTCCCATCCTTGCTGCTAATCCAATTTGTGATAGGAGATCCGTCTCCACTTCCTCCCTCAGGTTAGGGGGCCTATAGCATACTCCCAGTATTATTTTCCCCTTAGCTTCATCCCTTTGGAGCTCTACCCATAAAGATTCCACCTCCGCACTAGCCCCCTCAGTGATGTCATCTCTCACATTCACTTGTACATTATTCTTGATATATAGGCATACCCCTCCCCCTTTTTTACCCTCTCTATCCTTGCGGTATAGGGTATACCCTTGAATGTTTGTCAGCCATTCATGAGAGCTGTTGAACCAGGTCTCTGAAATTCCCACAAAATCCAAATCCTCCTTGTACAACAGTATCTCTAGTTCACCCATCTTGTCCGCCAGGCTCCTGGCATTGGTGAACATGCCACATAGTTTAGACCGGTCGCATATTGTCCTCGTATTGGGTGTTTCAAGATTGCAACTTGGACTTGCTACTATACTCACCTTGCATTTTTGTGCTTTGGTTAACCTACCACTAATGCCCCCAATACTACCCTCTGGAATATCTTCCGCGCTGACTATCTCTACCTCTGGACCCTCCCCCCCATCGCCTAGTTTAAAAACCCCTCTAACTTTTTGGCCATCTTCATTCCCAGCAGATCTGCACCCTCCTCATTTAGGTGCAGTCCGTCCCTTCTATAGTACTGGTTACCGACTGAGAAGTCGGCCCAGTCCTCCAGGAACCCAAACCCCTCCTTACTACACCAGCCCTTCAGCCACTTGTTTACTTCCCTAATCTCCCTCTTCCTTTCTGGTGTGGCTCGATGTACCGGTAGTATTCCTGAGAATATTACCTTGGAGGTCCTTTTCCTCAATTTAGCTCCTAAGTCCCTAAAATCGTTCTTTACCAGTGATTACCAGTGATAACAGCGACACCCACCGGTCAGCACGGAAACTCACACAATGTCAGCCAAGCTGGAACAGAGGCAAATCTAACCTTCCTAACGCACAAGTTACTAAATTTACCTAACATGCGGGAGATTGCAAATCTACCAGCGCTACATGTAGATCTAGAAATGACCCCTAGAGACGAACTGGGTCTACATGTAGATTCAAGGATGACCCCAGAGACCAACATGTCTTACATGTAGATCCAGGAATGACCCCTGAGACCACCTGTACCTACATGTAGATCCAGGAATGACCCCCAGAGACCTACAGGGTTTTCATGTAGATCCAGGAATGGCCCCTGATACCACCCAGGCCTTCACGTAGATCCAGGACTGATCCCCAGAGACCACCTGGACCTACATGTTGATCCAGGAATGACCCCCAGAGGTCACCTAGGTCTACATGTTGATCCATTAATGACCCCCAGAGACGAACAGAGGCTACATGTAGATCCAGAAATGATCCCTGGAGGCCACCCAAGACCAAGTTCCAGGTTCCACCTAGTACCTAGATGTAGAAGAGTTCACAGTGACTCACTGACCATCTTTAACCTTGTTCTAGAGAAGTTCTGGAGCCAGGCTGAGTTCTCAGCCATGCCACTGTCCGGGTTCTTTCAAACATCGAGGTTTTCCTGGGTTACTCACTAAGGCCGGACAAAGCGCAATGATGGTATTTGAGGTAACTGGAGAGAAGCAGATTGATTTGCACAGATTCAGACTGAATGCTCATAAACTCAAAAGTTCATGACAACTGTCTAGCATATCCAGCTCTTCAATGGCTCCTCCTACTTCCTTCCCATCATCCTTTGTATCATTATTCAACAGAACATAAGAAGCTTTGCAGGGGACCTCCTACCATCCTGAGTAGACAGGAGCTGAACACAGACACTCAGCGCTGCTCAATGTCTTCATCGATCATTGTGGTCCTCATTGGGTGTATGATCGGTTCTCACTCATCATTATCCTCCTCACATCAGTCACTGAGGGCAATACAGAGGGGAACACCATCAGAAGTGTCTTTCCTACAATTATCACAAGACAATTAATTATTCCTGTCAGGACCCCGAACCCAAAATCCAAACCCCAAACTGATTAAACCTTTCTGAACCCCCAATAGCCGCCTTACAGAGCTCCCTGTGCCGTGTTCTCTGTACACCCGCTGTGCCCATTATGAGGGGTTCCCACCATCCCTGTGCCGTGTTCTCTGTACACCCGCTGTGCCCATTATGAGGGGTTCCCACCATCCCTGTGCTGAGTTCTCTGTACACCCGCTGTGCCCATTATGAGGGGTTCTCACCATCCCTGTGCTGAGTTCCCGGGTCTGTACACCCGCTGTGCCCATTATGAGGGGTTCCCACCATCTCTGTGCTGAGTTCCCGGGTCTGTACACCCGCTGTGCCCATTATGAGGGGTTCCCACCATCCCTGTGCTGAGTTCCCGGGTCTGTACACCCGCTGTGCCCATTATGAGGGGTTCTCACCATCCCTGTGCTGAGTTCCCGGGTCTGTACACCCGCTGTGCCCATTATGAGGGGTTCCCACCATCCCTGTGCTGAGTTCCCGGGTCTGTACACCCGCTGTGCCCATTATGAGGGGTTAATTTTGTTTATTGAAAAATCTTACAAACAACAACTTATATACAATAAAACCATAATAAATAAATAAAACATATTTACAAAATAATTGAATTTGATAATACAAAACAAGAACATTATAAATGGTACAAACCAAATTGCGCACTACATAATCCCTATGGGAGAGCCAGACTAAGGAACATTACCGTCACCAAGCATGTAGCCTTTTATCAAAAATAGATTTCATCTTGAAAATCTAGGGGAGTGAATCAAGAATACAAAGAAAAGCCGCACACCCCGAGATCAACAGGCAGCAGCTACAGAGTCCTGATATTCCTCCACGCCCTTATCCAGGCCTCCTGCTGCCACCTGCCTTTCTCAAGACCCCGAATCTTCCCAACCTCACCCAGAATGTCCTGCACCACCACTTCGACAGGGAGGATTTTACCCCGTAAGGATACCTGACACCGTGCACTCCACGTGAAATAACGGACTACCAGACTAACTAAAAAAAGTGTTTCCAAATCATAATCCCGACGAGTCTGGAATGCCCCATACACCCACTCTGCATAACTCATATGGGGGAGGAAGGGTATACTCAGAGCCCTCCCAACCCTCTTGTACACCTCTATATTAAAAGGGCATGGAAGTAGAAAGTGATCTATGGACTCCACCACTCCTCCACACTCCACTCTCGGGCAGCCCCGATCACTCATGGAAAGAAACTTCAAGTTGCCCTTCACATATAGTTTCCCATGAAAGGCAAGCCAAGCCTGATCCCTAAACTTCATTGGGATTCTCTCCAAATTAATCAATCGCAAACCCACCCCCAAAGCCAGGCTTGGGCAATCCCTCAAGGCCAGTGGCTCGCAAAAAGCAGAGCTCATGATCCGCTTCTCAAGAAGTTTCCTTGGAAGAGATTTGACTTCTCCTGCTGTTACTTGCCACTGCCGAAGCATTTTCAAACACGGGGCAACATAAGCCGGGAGCTGTTCATGCTTGACCCTCAGGCTTTTCACTGGCCCACCATTTTCCCAGTCTCGCAGAAAGGGCCTAAACCAGGACTGGAAAATACCAACCCACCCAGGCGGTCTCTCTGCCAACATGTTACCAAGATTGTACTTCAGAAACATCAGAGAGACAAAGACTACAGGGTTGACCATCCCTAGACCACCCTCCCGCCTAGGAAGGTAAGTCACATTCCTTTTGACAAGGTTTATTCTGTTCCCCCATAACAGCTGGAAGAAACAACTATAGATCCTGGTATAGAGAGAAACTGGCAAAACGCAAACAAAACTGACATACAGAAAAATCGGAATCAGGTAAGTCTTGATCAGATCAACCTTTTCCCTCAAGGAAAGCTGCCAACCTTTCCAGCTTGCCACCTTGGCATCGGCATTCTCCAGCCTGTTCACCCAATTTGCATGACCATAGTCACCTGGGCCGAATTCAATGCCTAGAACTCGAATTTTTTGTTGGGGCTCCGGGAAGTCATCCGGGAGAACAAAGCTCTCCCCTTCCACACCCATCCAGAAAGCTTCACACTTGTCCTGGTTGACCTTTGAACCAGATGCCTCTGCATACTGCCCTATCACTGAGACCACCTCCTGCGCCTCCGCAGTCCCAGAGATAAAAACAGAAACATCATCAGCATAGGCCACAACCTTCAAAGGAGGCTCACCAGCGATGCCCAAAGGTACCCCACACAATGGTCCACTCTCTAGCCTTCTAATGAAGGGGTCGATTGCAAACACATATAGCAGAGGACTCAATGGACACCCCTGACGCACACCTGAGCCGACCACAAAGGGCTGCCCGACCCAACCATTAACCAGAGGAAAGCTTTCAGCCCCTTTGTACAAAATCTTGAGCCAATCAATTATACCCCCCTCCAGGCCATATTTGTCAAGAAGGAGCCACAAGTACTCATGATTAACCCGATCAAAGGCCTTAGCCTGATCCAATGTCAGCAAATATTTACCCCAACCAGCAGCCCTACAACGCTCCAAGGCCTCCCGGACAGCTAACACTGCTGAGAAAGTGCTTCTACCTTGGACCGAACAGTGCTGGTGGCGGGATAACAAACTGCCTGCAACTGGTGATAATCGCCAGAAGAAAATCTGTGCCAGTATCTTTCTATCGACATTAAGAAGGCTAATGGGGCGCCAATTCCCAATCATCGAAGGATCTTTACCCTTTGACAGAAGTATCACTGCAGATTGCCTCGTGGAGGGAGGGAGAGAACCCTCATTCAAACAGCCATTAAAAACCTCCGCAAGGTAGGGAGCCAGGATCGTCTTAGTGCCGGTTCACACTACCGCGACTTGGGATCCGACTTGTCAGACCTCAAGTCGCCCCAAGTCGCTTGACATCTGAAAGTCCATGTAAGTGAATGAGAGCCGTCTATATGTACGCTACTGAAGTCGCTCCGACTTCAGAAAAGGTCCCTGTACTACTTCAAGGCGACTTGTAGGCGACTTGTACCCATTGATTTCAATGGAAGTCGCCTACAAGTCGGATCATGGTCTATAGTGAAGCGACTTCACAGGAAGAGAAGATGGTTTTTTCAAGCAAACCCCTCCCTCCCCCAGAGCTGATTGTTGTTTGATTGGCCACTGGAAAGTTGCCTGTACTGGAGGCGACTTGAAGTCGCCTTGTAAGTCGCCCCAAGTCGCGCTGTCGTGTCGCCCTCAGGTCGTGTCCAGGTCGCCTCGCAAAGTCGCGGCCAGAGTCGTGTTGCCCCTGTGTGAACCGGCGCTTAAAACATTTATAGAACTCGGCTGTCAAACCATCTGGCCCTGGAGTTTTCTTGATGGCTAGTTTATCAATAGCCTGAATTACCTCATCTGCAGTGATTTCATCTGTCAAATTCATCAAAGGAACATTACTTTCCAGTCCTGGTGTAGAGTCCAAAAAACCCAACATCCTTGTCCGATCAAGGTTCCTTCCTCCCAGGAGATCGGCATAGTATGACCTGACAACCTCCAGGATCCCTGACCTAGACTTCGTCAGAGAGCCCGTACTGTCCCTCAGGCCATTGACCGTCTTAACTGCTACGCTCTGTTTACAGTTCTGCTAAGGGTCAGGCGAATGGTATTTCCTGTAATCCCTCTCCTGAACCAAAGAGGCGTGCCGGTCATATTGATGTCTCCTAAGGAGGAGCTTCACCTCAGAGATCGCCCTAGAATCTCCTCCATTCGAAACAAGGCGGTCAAGTTTCCTCCGCAAACGCTGGTAGGTGATATACTTATCTTGCTGCTTCTTTCTTCCTATGGCCTTGAAAAGCCCAACAGTCCGCTGTTTAACAAGCTCCCACCATTCTGACTTGCTGTTGCAAAAGTCTAGGATCGTTACCTGTGCTTGAAAAAAATCCTCAAAGGATTGTCTTACTCTCTCGTCTTCCAGGAGGGCCGAATTCAATCTCCAGATACCCCTCCCCCTAGGTGGCATGTCTGGGGCATTCAGAGTCACAGATAGAATACAGTGATCAGAAAACTTCACTGCCCGACACACAGGTGCTGAAAAAGCGGAGTCTCCCTTTAAAAAAAACCTATCTATCCTACTCTGACTATTACCTCGCTGAAAAGTGAACCCAGTGCTGTCTGGGCAGCGCTTAATGTGCGCATCTACCAGACCTGCTTCCCTAACTATCGCACTAAGAAAAAGGGTGTCATAGCCCAGCTTATCTCTGAAACCTCTCCTGTCTTTAGACCTAGTAATGGTGTTGAAATCACCTCCAAAGATAACCTGCTGGGCCATAAAAAGAAAAGGCTTAATCTTTGTAAAGAGGCATTTCCTGTCCCACTTCGTCTGGGGACCATAGATGTTAATCAGGCGCAAGTCCTGCCCCTTCACAGAGACGTCTAAGACCATGCATCTCCCTATCTCTACCTCAATTACCCGCCGGCACGTTACCATACCAGAAAAAAGGACTGCAACTCCGCTGTAAGGCTCGGCCGCAAGAGACCAAAATGAGGGACCACGTCTCCACTCCTTCTTTGCCAGATGTATATCGGCCAGACTACTCAGATGGGTCTCTTGTAAAAACAAAATGTCAGCATCAAACTCGCTGAGCAAAAATAAAGCCATATGACGAGCACTTACTGATCTTAAGCTGGCAACATTAATGGTTGCCACTTTTAACGGAGTGGGAACTGCCATTAGGGTAGTTGAGGCAGCCGTTTCTTAGCCTGACTACTCCCTCTTCCTGGAGAACCAGCACGCTTTGTTGCACCCTGGCACTCATCCTCCATAGAGGATGCAGAACTGAATGAGTCCCATTCATCCTCATCATCATCATCAGACAGGACCTTAAACTTATTTTCTAAAGGCAAAAATTTAGGATTTAAGGTAACTGAACCCCCTTTTTTCCTTCTTTTGCCCCTCCTCCTCCTATCCTCCAACCACTCCATATCATCCTTAGACAAACCAGACTCAACAGCCTCCCCACCCCTATCCTCCCCTTCACCCCCCACCCCCCCACTCCCCCTTCCCTTATCTACCACCAGGCCAGCCTCTCCACCATCCACCCCACTCCTCTGCACCCCACGATCCTCAATAGAAACCCTGCAGCGTCAGGGGAGGGGGGTTGGCACCACACCTGACGCACCTGCCTCAGCACCTCTTGCTGCCTCTGCAATTTTAGAAGACACAGACACAGAAGGATTGGACACATTTTTGGCAACCGATACCTTACCTACAGAAGACATGGGCACACTAGGTAAACGCACAGACTGGGGAGACACAGACACATTAGGTATTGGCACAGACTGGGGCACAACAGACTGGGGAGACACATTAGATATTGGCTCAGACTGGGGCACCACAGACTGGGGAGACACATTAGATATTGGCTCAGACTGGGGCACCACAGATTGGGGAGACACATTAGGTATTGACACAGACTCAGATGGACTCACAGGCACCCCAGCTGCTGAGCTCCGAGCATCCTCCATGTCCAGGCGGAAGAACTCTCTCATGAGCTCAGGATTGTTGTGCATTGCCTCAGGACACTGACAGTAAGGATGTCCCACCGCATTGCACAGATTGCACCTGATGATATTACAGTCTTTTGCCAAATGTCCTATACCCTGACACAGAGAGCACTTCATCACTGGACTGGAGGATGCGAGATGTCCTTTATCTCCACACTTATTGCAGAGCTTTGGCTGGCCTGGATAGAAGATGGTCAGCCTGTCCCTTCCCAGGAAAGCTGAGGATGGCAGATGCTGGACAACATTGTCAACAACCTTTAATTTTAGCTGTACAGACCATCCCCCCGTCCATATTCCCCGATCATCTACAATCTTTTTTAGGGGGCTCAGGACATCTCCATACTTCCTCATCCATACAGATAAATCCCCTTGTGGTATGGATTCATTGCGGACCAAAATTGTGACCATTTTAATGAGGGGCTGGCGTGATATAAGCTTTGGGATAAGCCCTTTCCAGTCCGGCAGGCCCCTACACACGTGCTCATACTTCTCCCAAAATATGTCCAAAGACTCCGGACGGATAAAGGACAAATCATATTCATAGGAACCTGCCGGACTGATCAGGGCGAAGATATCTGTGGGTGTAAATCCCATCTGCAGGATTTTATCCACCACTGCCCTCCTATGTGGGGGGATTCCACTGCCTTCCCATTTTAATTGCACAACATTCCTCCTTTTAAACATAGAGGAAGATAAAACATTTTCATGCTCCCTCCCTGCTTGCTGCCCCTTCCCAGATCTTGTAGCAGCAACACCAGCATAAGTTTTTCTTACACCAGCAGCATTTGCAGTCTTGTCCTTAGACACAATCAAACCTGCTGGCAGAGAGTCTGAATCAGCTGGGATAGCAGTCTTCTGATTAGAGGCAGGACCCTCCCCCTCCCCCGAGCACATGGTCTCTTTTCTGGGATCAATCACAGTCATGGCTGCTGCAGACTCCTGGAAACTTGTAGCATTACTGCACCCAGCATCTCCTCCACCATTCACAGGAACAGCCGCTGTGCCTGGTCCAGGCAAAGTCTCTGTATTGTCCATGGACTTCTCTGCAGACTGAAGCTAACAGTTATTAGCAGATGTTATTGCATGCTGTGTATTGTCTATGGGTCTGGGCTGACTGCCTGCAGCACTACAACCCTCAACAAGCACATTGTCATTAAAGTTCACACCATCATCCTGCACACACACTGTACCTGCACCTTGTCTCTCCACAGGTCTTTCTTCCACAGGGCTAGGAACGGCGTCCATCTTTTCCTCACCATCCTGGGAAGTGGATTCAAGTTTATTGATGAAATCCAGCATGGCAGAACCTTCAACCTCCTGCTCAGATGTTCCACATTGCTGGGGAGTGAAGGGGACAGAGGCCTCCACCATTGAGGGCTCAGCAGATGTCTGAGGTGTTGAAGAGCTGGGCTCATCCTCCGGGCCCACTTTCTCACTCTCTGCTGTCTGTAGCTGCATCTCCTCACTGGTCTCCTCACCCTCCATGCAGGAAGCGGCTCCTCTTCTCATTTGGCTGAATCTTTCTTCATTCTTATATTTATCTTTAAATGCTCCACTATTCTCCTTCAGAGAACTCACCAGTTCTTTCTGCTTCCGCAGAGCTTGTTCCAGGTCTTTCAGTTCAGGCCTCAGAGCCGCTCTTTTCTTGCTGAACACTTTGGCACAAATCTGCTTTTTCTTTTTAAATTCATTTTTGAAAGCCACCAACTTCTCCTCTTCCTTCTCAATCCGCTTCAGCGTTTCAATAACCCTCCGTCTAAAGGCAGACAGGGACTCATCTTTCCTTGGGCCAGGCCCAGTGTCGTCCACAGGCTGAGGCCTATCCAGGGGGCCTCCACCAGGATCCTCCCCAGGATCCTGCATCACTCCTGGGGCAGAGGAGCAACTCTAGCCCCTGGTCTCTGGAAGCACAGGAGCAAAGGAACTAGCAACCTCACACCTCGCTGTCAGGGAGTGGAATGGCAGTTTCCCTCCATCCCTGTGCTGAGTTCCTGGGCCTGTACACCCGCTGTGCCCATTATGAGGGGTTCTCACCATCCCTGTGCTGAGTTCCCGGGTCTGTACACCCGCTGTGCCCATTATGAGGGGTTCCCACCATCCCTGTGCTGAGTTCCTGGGCCTGTAAACCCGCTGTGCCCATTATGAGGGGTTCCCACCATCCCTGTGCTGAGTTCCCGGGTCTGTACACCCGCTGTGCCCATTATGAGGGGTTCCCACCATCCCTGTGCTGAGTTCCTGGGTCTGTACACCCGCTGTGCCCATTATGAGGGGTTCCCACCATCCCTGTGCTGAGTTCCCGGGTCTGTACACCCGCTGTGCCCATTATGAGGGGTTCTCACCATCCCTGTGCTGAGTTCCCGGGTCTGTACACCCGCTGTGCCCATTATGAGGAGTTCCCACCATCCCTGTGCTGAGTTCCTGGGTCTGTACACCCGCTGTGCCCATTATGAGGGGTTCTCACCATCCCTGTGCTGAGTTCCCGGGTCTGTACACCCGCTGTGCCCATTATGAGGGGTTCTCACCATCCCTGTGCTGAGTTCCCGGGTCTGTACACCCGCTGTGCCCATTATGAGAGGTTCCCACCATCCCTGTGCTGAGTTCCCGGGTCTGTACCCCCGCTGTGCCCATTATGAGGAGTTCCCACCATCCCTGTGCTGAGTTCCTGGGCCTGTACACCCGCTGTGCCCATTATGAGGGGTTCCCACCATCCCTGTGCTGAGTTCCCGGGTCTGTACACCCGCTGTGCCCATTATGAGGGGTTCTCACCATCCCTGTGCTGAGTTCCTGGGCCTGTACACCCGCTGTGCCCATTATGAGGGGTTCCCACCATCCCTGTGCTGAGTTCCCGGGTCTGTACACCCGCTGTGCCCATTATGAGAGGTTCCCACCATCCCTGTGCTGAGTTCCCGGGTCTGTACACCCGCTGTGCCCATTATGAGGGGTTCTCACCATCCCTGTGCTGAGTTCCCGGGTCTGTACACCCGCTGTGCCCATTATGAGAGGTTCCCACCATCCCTGTGCTGAGTTCCCGGGTCTGTACCCCCGCTGTGCCCATTATGAGGGGTTCCCACCATCCCTGTGCTGAGTTCCCGGGTCTGTACACCCGCTGTGCCCATTATGAGGGGTTCCCACCATCCCTGTGCTGAGACAGATGGGGGTAAAGGTGATAATTATGGGATGGAGATGTATTAGAAGTCGGGTCACATGGCAGGGCTCCTCCTAGAACTATAATATGACTTTTGGTGAAGTCGGGTTGTCATGGCGGTAGAGACCATGGAGCTTCCATTGATGGCCTCCTCTCACTGCTGGTTTTCCTGGCTGTGTCTGCCTACAATAAACAAGCATGTAGCATATGAAAGTCGGCCATGAATACTCTGCTAAGACTAACAGATCTGTAACTCAAGAAAATAATAATCTTCTAATGAAGTCAGACATCTGATAGGTTAAAGGTTGTCATTGCCATCATCCTGAAAATGCCAGCTTCCTGGCTGCATCCGGGTTCAGTAGGTCTGGGTCAGAGGCCAGAAACAAGCATGCAGCCAGTGAAGTCAGTCCTATCTATATGAGTCTATGTCTTACTTTGAGCATTGTGGAATATGGGGAATGTGGGGTGAGACTTTCTATCGGTGACCCCTTTATATCCATCATTAGAGACTAGAGAGAGATATAGAAGGTCCAGCCCAGGAAGGGTTAATGGCCTGATTGAGCTCATTGGTTGGCGGGTGTGATAAATAGGTGGGTGAGGGGTGATTGTACTGTGTGTTCTGCTGGGTGAGTAGAGCAGATCAGATTGTATGGCTTGTAATAATGGAGTAGAGTGGCCTCTAAGGGAGATATGAGGGATTGGATTGTAAATGGTGGGGATCTGGGGGATTGCCACTGTAGCCTGGGGGGGATCTGTGGGACTGGATTGTAGAGATTTGAGGATTGGATAATAGATGGTGGGGGTTAAGATTGTAAGGTTGTGGGGTTCAGAGGTGGGATGGTTTAATTTTTTGGGGGGAGGGGGGTGATGAATTGGGATTGTGGGGTATGGAGAAGGGGGGGGGGGGGGTGGTTTGGGATTGTAGGGTGGGGGGGGGGGATTAGAATTCTAGGGTGTTGGGGATTGGGAGGGAGGTTGGGATTGTATAGTGGTGGTGGGGATCTGGGGATTGTATGGTGGTGGGGATCTGGGATTGTATGGTGGTGGGGATCTGGGATTGTATAGTGGTGGTGGGGATCTGGGATTGTATGGTGGTGGGGATCTGGGATTGTATGGTGGTGGGGATCTGGGATTGTATAGTGGTGGTGGGGATCTGGGATTGTATAGTGGTGGTGGGGATCTGGGATTGTATAGTGGTGGTGGGGATCTGGGATTGTATAGTGGTGGTGGGGATCTGGGATTGTATAGTGGTGGTGGGGATCTGGGATTGTATAGTGGTGGTGGGGATCTGGGATTGTATAGTGGTGGTGGGGATCTGGGATTGTATAGTGGTGGTGGGGATCTGGGATTGTATAGTGGTGGTGGGGATCTGGGATTGTATAGTGGTGGTGGGGATCTGGGATTGTATAGTGGTGGTGGGGATCTGGGATTGTATTGGTGGTGGGGATCTGGGATTGTATGGTGGTGGGGATCTGGGATTGTATAGTGGTGGTGGGGATCTGGGATTGTATAGTGGTGGTGGGGATCTGGGATTGTATAGTGGTGGTGGGGATCTGGGATTGTATAGTGGTGGTGGGGATCTGGGATTGTATAGTGGTGGTGGGGATCTGGGATTGTATAGTGGAGGTGGGGATCTGGGATTGTATAGTGGTGGTGGGGATCTGGGATTGTATAGTGGTGGTGGGGATCTGGGATTGTATAGTGGTGGTGGGGATCTGGGATTGTATAGTGGTGGTGGGGATCTGGGATTGTATAGTGGTGGTGGGGATCTGGGATTGTATAGTGGTGGTGGGGATCTGGGATTGTATAGTGGTGGTGGGGATCTGGGATTGTATAGTGGTGGTGGGGATCTGGGATTGTATAGTGGTGGTGGGGATCTGGGATTGTATAGTGGTGGTGGGGATCTGGGATTGTATAGTGGTGGTGGGGATCTGGGATTGTATAGTGGTGGTGGGGATCTGGGATTGTATAGTGTGGTGGGGATCTGGGATTGTATAGTGGTGGTGGGGATCTGGGATTGTATAGTGGTGGTGGGGATCTGGGATTGTATAGTGGTGGTGGGGATCTGGGATTGTATGGTGGGTGGGGATCTGGGATTGTATGGTGGTGGGGATCTGGGATTGTATAGTGGTGGTGGGGATCTGGGATTGTATAGTGGTGGTGGGGATCTGGGATTGTATAGTGGTGGTGGGGATCTGGGATTGTATGGTGGTGGGGATCTGGGATTGTGTGGTGGTGGTGGTGGGGATCTGGGATTGTGTGGTGGTGGTGGGGATCTGGGATTGTGTGGTGGTGGTGGTGGGGATCTGGGATTGTGTGGTGGTGGTGGGGATCTGGGATTGTGTGGTGGTGGTGGGGATCTGGGATTGTGTGGTGGTGGGGATCTGGGATTGTATGGTGGTGGGGATCTGGGATTGTATGGTGGTGGGGATCTGGGATTGTATGGTGGTGGGGATCTGGGATTGTATGGTGGTGGGGATCTGGGATTGTATGGTGGTGGGGATCTGGGATTGTATGGTGGTGGGGATCTGGGATTGTATGGTGGTGGGGATCTGGGATTGTGTGGTGGTGGGGATCTGGGATTGTGTGGTGGTGGGGATCTGGGATTGTGTGGTGGTGGGGATCTGGGATTGTGTGGTGGTGGGGATCTGGGATTGTGTGGTGGTGGGGATCTGGGATTGTGTGGTGGTGGGGATCTACTCATGGGATTGTGTGGTGGTGGGGATCTGGGATTGTGTGGTGGTGGGGATCGGATTGTGTGGTGGTGGGGATCTGGGATTGTGTGGTGGTGGGGATCTGGGATTGAGTGGTGGTGGGGATC
>JBBDGP010004551.1:0-135674 GCA_037952835.1 Lithobates septentrionalis | reverse complement strand
CCCTGGTAGGAGAAGAGAGCAGAGTGACGGAGAGATGAGATCATCACTGCCCTGGTAGGAGAAGAGAGCAGAGTGATGGAGAGATGAGATCATCACTGTGCTGATAGGAGAAGAGAGCGGAGTGACGGAGAGATGAGATCATCACTGTGCTGATAGGAGAAGAGAGCGGAGTGATGGAGAGATGAGCTCATCACTGCGTTGGTACGAGAAGAGAGCGGAGTGACGGAGAGATGAGATCATCACTGCCCTGGTAGGAGAAGAGAGCGGAGTGATGGAGAGATGAGATCATCACTGTGCTGATAGGAGAAGAGAGCGGAGTGACGGAGAGATGAGATCATCACTGCGCTGGTAGGAGAAGAGAGCGGAGTGACGGAGAGATGAGATCATCACTGTGCTGATAGGAGAAGAGAGCGGAGTGACGGAGAGATGAGATCATCACTGTGCTGATAGGAGAAGAGAGCGGAGTGACGGAGAGATGAGATCATCACTGTGCTGATAGGAGAAGAGAGCGGAGTGATGGAGAGATGAGCTTATCACTGTGCTGATAGAAGAAGAGAGCGGAGTGACGGAGAAATGAGATCATCACTGTGCTGATAGGAGAAGGAGAGCGGAGTGACTGAGAGAGGAGATCATCACTGTGCTGATAGGAGAAGAGAGCAGAGTGACGGAGAGATGAGATCATCACTGTGCTGATAGGAGAAGAGAGCGGAGTGACTGAGAGAGGAGATCATCACTGTGCTGATAGGAGGAGAGAGCGGAGTGACTGAGAGATGAGATCATCACTGTGCTGATAGGAGAAGAGAGCGAAGTGATGGAGAGATGGAGAGATGAGCTCATTACTGCGCTAATAGGAGAAGAGAGCAGAGTGACAGAGAGAGGAGATCATCACTGCTGATAGGAGAAGAGAGCGGAGTGACTGAGAGATGAGATCATCACTGTGCTGATAGGAGAAGAGAGCGGAGTGACGGAGAGAGGAGATCATCACTGTGCTGATAGGAGAAGAGAGCGGGAGTGACTGAGAGATGAGATCATCACTGCTGATAGGAGAAGAGAGCGGAGTGATGGAGAGATGAGCTTATCACTGCGCTGATAGAAGAAGAGAGCGGAGTGATGGAGAGATGAGCTTATCACTGCGCTGATAGAAGAAGAGAGCGGAGTGACGGAGAAATGAGATCATCACTGTGCTGATAGGAGAAGAGAGCGAAGTGATGGAGAGATGGAGAGATGAGCTCATTACTGCGCTAATAGGAGAAGAGAGCAGAGTGACTGAGAGAGGAGATCATCACTGTGCTGATAGGAGAAGAGAGCAGAGTGACGGAGAGATGAGATCATCACTGTGCTGATAGGAGAAGAGAGCGGAGTGACTGAGAGAGGAGATCATCACTGTGCTGATAGGAGAAGAGAGCGGAGTGACTGAGAGATGAGATCATCACTGTGCTGATAGGAGAAGAGAGCGGAGTGACGGAGAGAGGAGATCATCACTGTGCTGATAGGAGAAGAGAGCGGAGTGACTGAGAGATGAGATCATCACTGTGCTGATAGGAGAAGAGAGCGAAGTGATGGAGAGATGGAGAGATGAGCTCATTACTGCGCTAATAGGAGAAGAGAGCAGAGTGACTGAGAGAGGAGATCATCACTGTGCTGATAGGAGAAGAGAGCAGAGTGACGGAGAGATGAGATCATCACTGTGCTGATAGGAGAAGAGAGCGGAGTGACTGAGAGATGAGATCATCACTGCTGATAGGAGAAGAGAGCGGAGTGATGGAGAGATGAGCTTATCACTGCGCTGATAGAAGAAGAGAGCGGAGTGACGGAGAAATGAGATCATCACTGTGCTGAAGGAGAAGAGAGCGGAGTGACGGAGAGATGAGATCATCACTGTGCTGATAGGAGAAGAGAGCGGAGTGATGGAGAGATGAGCTCATCACTGCGCTGGTACGAGAAGAGAGCGGAGTGACTGAGAGAGGAGATCATCACTGTGCTGATAGGAGAAGAGAGCGGAGTGACGGAGAGAGGAGATCATCACTGTGCTGATAGGAGAAGAGAGCGGAGTGACGGAGAGATGAGATCATCACTGTGCTGATAGGAGAAGAGAGCGGAGTGACTGAGAGAGGAGATCATCACTGTGCTGATAGGAGAAGAGAGCGGAGTGACGGAGAGATGAGATCATCACTGCCCTGGTAGGAGAAGAGAGCGGAGTGACGGAGAGATGAGATCATCACTGCCCTGGTAGGAGAAGAGAGCAGAGTGACGGAGAGATGAGATCATCACTGCCCTGGTAGGAGAAGAGAGCAGAGTGATGGAGAGATGAGATCATCACTGTGCTGATAGGAGAAGAGAGCGGAGTGACGGAGAGATGAGATCATCACTGTGCTGATAGGAGAAGAGAGCGGAGTGATGGAGAGATGAGATCATCACTGTGCTGATAGGAGAAGAGAGCGGAGTGACGGAGAGAGGAGATCATCACTGTGCTGATAGGAGAAGAGAGCAGAGTGACGGAGAAATGAGATCATCACTGTGCTGATAGGAGAAGAGAGCGGAGTGACGGAGAGATGAGATCATCACTGTACTGATAGGAGAAGAGAGCGGAGTGACGGAGAGATGAGATCATCACTGCCCTGGTAGGAGAAGAGAGCAGAGTGACGGAGAGATGAGATCATCACTGCCCTGGTAGGAGAAGAGAGCAGAGTGACGGAGAGATGAGATCATCACTGCCCTGGTAGGAGAAGAGAGCAGAGTGACGGAGAGATGAGATCATCACTGCGCTGGTAGGAGAAGAGAGCGGAGTGATGGAGAGATGAGATCATCACTGTGCTGATAGGAGAAGAGAGCGGAGTGACGGAGAGATGAGATCATCACTGCCCTGGTAGGAGAAGAGAGCAGAGTGACGGAGAGATGAGATCATCACTGCCCTGGTAGGAGAAGAGAGCAGAGTGACGGAGAGATGAGATCATCACTGCGCTGATAGGAGAAGAGAGCGGAGTGACTGAGAGATGAGATCATCACTGTGCTGATAGGAGAAGAGAGCGGAGTGACGGAGAGATGAGATCATCACTGCCCTGGTAGGAGAAGAGAGCGGAGTGACGGAGAGATGAGATCATCACTGTGCTGATAGGAGAAGAGAGCGGAGTGACGGAGAGATGAGATCATCACTGTGCTGATAGGAGAAGAGAGCGGAGTGACGGAGAGATGAGATCATCACTGTGCTGATAGGAGAAGAGAGCGGAGTGACTGAGAGATGAGATCATCACTGCTGATAGGAGAAGAGAGCGGAGTGATGGAGAGATGAGCTCATCACTGCGCTGGTACGAGAAGAGAGCGGAGTGACTGAGAGATGAGATCATCACTGCTGATAGGAGAAGAGAGCGGAGTGATGGAGAGATGAGCTCATCACTGTGCTGATAGGAGAAGAGAGCGAAGTGATGGAGAGATGGAGAGATGAGCTCATTACTGCGCTAATAGGAGAAGAGAGCAGAGTGACTGAGAGAGGAGATCATCACTGTGCTGATAGGAGAAGAGAGCGGAGTGACGGAGAGATGAGATCATCACTGTGCTGATAGGAGAAGAGAGCAGAGTGACTGAGAGAGGAGATCATCACTGTGCTGATAGGAGAAGAGAGCGGAGTGACTGAGAGAGGAGATCATCACTGTGCTGATAGGAGAAGAGAGCGGAGTGACTGAGAGAGGAGATCATCACTGTGCTGATAGGAGGAGAGAGCGGAGTGACTGAGAGATGAGATCATCACTGTGCTGATAGGGAGAAGAGAGCGGAGTGACGGAGAGAGGAGATCATCACTGTGCTGATAGGAGAAGAGAGCGGAGTGACTGAGAGATGAGATCATCACTGCTGATTGGAGAAGAGAGCGGAGTGATGGAGAGATGAGCTTATCACTGCGCTGATAGAAGAAGAGAGCGGAGTGATGGAGAGATGAGCTTATCACTGCGCTGATAGAAGAAGAGAGCGGAGTGACGGAGAAATGAGATCATCACTGTGCTGATAGGAGAAGAGAGCGGAGTGATGGAGAGATGAGCTCATTACTGCGCTAATAGGAGAAGAGAGCGGAGTGACGGAGAGATGAGATCATCACTGTGCTGATAGGAGAAGAGAGCGGTGTGATGGAGAGATGAGCTCATTACTGCGCTAATAGGAGAAGAGAGCGGTGTGATGGAGAGATGAGATCATCACTGCGCTGGTAGGAGAAGAGAGCGGAGTGACGGAGAGATGAGATCATCACTGCCCTGGTAGGAGAAGAGAGCAGAGTGACGGAGAGATGAGATCATCACTGCCCTGGTAGGAGAAGAGAGCAGAGTGATGGAGAGATGAGATCATCACTGTGCTGATAGGAGAAGAGAGCGGAGTGATGGAGAGATGAGATCATCACTGTGCTGATAGGAGAAGAGAGCGGAGTGATGGAGAGATGAGCTCATCACTGCGTTGGTACGAGAAGAGAGCAGAGTGATGGAGAGAGGAGATCATCACTGTGCTGATAGGAGAATAGAGCGGAGTGACGGAGAGATGAGATCATCACTGCCCTGGTAGGAGAAGAGAGCGGAGTGACGGAGAGATGAGATCATCACTGTGCTGATAGGAGAAGAGAGCGGAGTGACGGAGAGATGAGATCATCACTGTGCTGATAGGAGAAGAGAGCGGAGTGACTGAGAGATGAGATCATCACTGCTGATAGGAGAAGAGAGCGGAGTGACGGAGAGATGAGATCATCACTGTGCTGATAGGAGAAGAGAGCGGAGTGACGGAGAGATGAGATCATCACTGTGCTGATAGGAGAAGAGAGCGGAGTGACGGAGAGATGAGATCATCACTGTGCTGATAGGAGAAGAGAGCGGAGTGACTGAGAGATGAGATCATCACTGCTGATAGGAGAAGAGAGCGGAGTGACGGAGAGATGAGATCATCACTGTGCTGATAGGAGAAGAGAGCGGAGTGATGGAGAGATGAGATCATCACTGCCCTGGTAGGAGAAGAGAGCGGAGTGACGGAGAGATGAGATCATCACTGTGCTGATAGGAGAAGAGAGCAGAGTGATGGAGAGAGGAGATCATCACTGTGCTGATAGGAGAAGAGAGCGGAGTGACGGAGAGATGAGATCATCACCTGCCCTGGTAGGAGAAGAGAGCGGAGTGACGGAGAGATGAGATCATCACTGTGCTGATAGGAGAAGAGAGCGGAGTGACGGAGAGATGAGATCATCACTGTGCTGATAGGAGAAGAGAGCGGAGTGACTGAGAGATGAGATCATCACTGCTGATAGGAGAAGAGAGCGGAGTGACGGAGAGATGAGATCATCACTGTGCTGATAGGAGAAGAGAGCGGAGTGACGGAGAGATGAGATCATCACTGTGCTGATAGGAGAAGAGAGCGGAGTGACGGAGAGATGAGATCATCACTGTGCTGATAGGAGAAGAGAGCGGAGTGACTGAGAGATGAGATCATCACTGCTGATAGGAGAAGAGAGCGGAGTGACGGAGAGATGAGATCATCACTGTGCTGATAGGAGAAGAGAGCGGAGTGATGGAGAGATGAGCTCATCACTGCGTTGGTACGAGAAGAGAGCGGGAGTGACTGAGAGAGGAGATCATCACTGTGCTGATAGGAGAAGAGAGCGGAGTGACGGAGAGAGGAGATCATCACTGTGCTGATAGGAGAAGAGAGCAGAGTGATGGAGAGATGAGATCATCACTGTGCTGATAGGAGAAGAGAGCGGAGTGATGGAGAGATGAGCTCATCACTGCGTTGGTACGAGAAGAGAGCGGAGTGACGGAGAGATGAGATCATCACTGCGCTGGTAGGAGAAGAGAGCGGAGTGACGGAGAGATGAGATCATCACTGCGCTGGTAGGAGAAGAGAGCAGAGTGACGGAGAGATGAGATCATCACTGCGCTGGTAGGAGAAGAGAGCGGAGTGACGGAGAGATGAGATCATCACTGTGCTGATAGGAGAAGAGAGCGGAGTGATGGAGAGATGAGCTCATCACTGCGCTGGTACGAGAAGAGAGCGGAGTGACTGAGAGAGGAGATCATCACTGTGCTGATAGGAGAAGAGAGCGGAGTGACTGAGAGATGAGATCATCACTGTGCTGATAGGAGAAGAGAGCGAAGTGATGGAGAGATGGAGAGATGAGCTCATTACTGCGCTAATAGGAGAAGAGAGCAGAGTGACTGAGAGAGGAGATCATCACTGTGCTGATAGGAGAAGAGAGCAGAGTGACGGAGAGATGAGATCATCACTGTGCTGATAGGAGAAGAGAGCGGAGTGACTGAGAGATGAGATCATCACTGCTGATAGGAGAAGAGAGCGGAGTGACGGAGAGATGAGATCATCACTGCTGATGGGAGAAGAGAGCGGAGTGATGGAGAGATGAGCTCATCACTGCGCTGGTACGAGAAGAGAGCGGAGTGACTGAGAGAGGAGATCATCACTGTGCTGATAGGAGAAGAGAGCGGAGTGACTGAGAGATGAGATCATCACTGTGCTGATAGGAGAAGAGAGCGAAGTGATGGAGAGATGGAGAGATGAGCTCATTACTGCGCTAATAGGAGAAGAGAGCAGAGTGACTGAGAGAGGAGATCATCACTGTGCTGATTGGAGAAGAGAGCGGAGTGACGGAGAGATGAGATCATCACTGTGCTGATAGGAGAAGAGAGCGGAGTGACTGAGAGATGAGATCATCACTGTGCTGATAGGAGAAGAGAGCGGAGTGATGGAGAGATGAGCTCATCACTGCGCTGGTACGAGAAGAGAGCGGAGTGACTGAGAGAGGAGATCATCACTGTGCTGATAGGAGAAGAGAGCGGAGTGACGGAGAGAGGAGATCATCACTGTGCTGATAGGAGAAGAGAGCGGAGTGACGGAGAGATGAGATCATCACTGTGCTGATAGGAGAAGAGAGCGGAGTGACTGAGAGAGGAGATCATCACTGTGCTGATAGGAGAAGAGAGCGGAGTGACGGAGAGATGAGATCATCACTGCCCTGGTAGGAGAAGAGAGCAGAGTGACGGAGAGATGAGATCATCACTGCCCTGGTAGGAGAAGAGAGCAGAGTGACGGAGAGATGAGATCATCACTGCCCTGGTAGGAGAAGAGAGCAGAGTGACGGAGAGATGAGATCATCACTGCCCTGGTAGGAGAAGAGAGCAGAGTGATGGAGAGATGAGATCATCACTGTGCTGATAGGAGAAGAGAGCGGAGTGACGGAGAGATGAGATCATCACTGTGCTGATAGGAGAAGAGAGCGGAGTGACGGAGAGATGAGATCATCACTGCGCTGGTAGGAGAAGAGAGCGGAGTGATGGAGAGATGAGATCATCACTGTGCTGATAGAAGAAGAGAGCGGAGTGATGGAGAGATGAGCTTATCACTGCGTTGGTACGAGAAGAGAGCAGAGTGATGGAGAGATGAGATCATCACTGTGCTGATAGGAGAAGAGAGCGGAGTGATGGAGAGATGAGATCATCACTGTGCTGATAGGAGAAGAGAGCGGAGTGACGGAGAGATGAGATCATCACTGCCCTGGTAGGAGAAGAGAGCAGAGTGACGGAGAGATGAGATCATCACTGCCCTGGTAGGAGAAGAGAGCAGAGTGATGGAGAGATGAGATCATCACTGCCCTGGTAGGAGAAGAGAGCAGAGTGATGGAGAGATGAGATCATCACTGCCCTGGTAGGAGAAGAGAGCGGAGTGATGGAGAGATGAGCTTATCACTGCGCTGATAGAAGAAGAGAGCGGAGAGACGGAGAAATGAGATCATCACTGTGCTGATAGGAGAAGAGAGCGGAGTGATGGAGAGATGAGCTTATCACTGCGCTGATAGAAGAAGAGAGCGGAGTGACTGAGAGATGAGATCATCACTGTGCTGATAGGAGAAGAGAGCGAAGTGATGGAGAGATGGAGAGATGAGCTCATTACTGCGCTAATAGGAGAAGAGAGCAGAGTGACTGAGAGAGGAGATCATCACTGTGCTGATAGGAGAAGAGAGCAGAGTGACGGAGAGAGGAGATCATCACTGTGCTGATAGGAGAAGAGAGCGGAGTGACGGAGAGATGAGATCATCACTGCCCTGGTAGGAGAAGAGAGCAGAGTGACGGAGAGATGAGATCATCACTGCCCTGGTAGGAGAAGAGAGCAGAGTGACGGAGAGATGAGATCATCACTGCCCTGGTAGGAGAAGAGAGCAGAGTGATGGAGAGATGAGATCATCACTGTGCTGATAGGAGAAGAGAGCGGAGTGACGGAGAGATGAGATCATCACTGTGCTGATAGGAGAAGAGAGCGGAGTGATGGAGAGATGAGATCATCACTGCCCTGGTAGGAGAAGAGAGCGGAGTGACGGAGAGATGAGATCATCACTGCCCTGGTAGGAGAAGAGAGCGGAGTGATGGAGAGATGAGATCATCACTGTGCTGATAGGAGAAGAGAGCGGAGTGACGGAGAGATGAGATCATCACTGCGCTGGTAGGAGAAGAGAGCGGAGTGACGGAGAGATGAGATCATCACTGTGCTGATAGGAGAAGAGAGCGGAGTGACGGAGAGATGAGATCATCACTGTGCTGATAGGAGAAGAGAGCGGAGTGACGGAGAGATGAGATCATCACTGTGCTGATAGGAGAAGAGAGCGGAGTGACGGAGAGATGAGATCATCACTGTGCTGATAGGAGAAGAGAGCGGAGTGATGGAGAGATGAGCTTATCACTGCGCTGATAGAAGAAGAGAGCGGAGTGACGGAGAAATGAGATCATCACTGTGCTGATAGGAGAAGAGAGCGGAGTGATGGAGAGATGGAGAGATGAGCTCATTACTGCGCTAATAGGAGAAGAGAGCAGAGTGACTGAGAGAGGAGATCATCACTGTGCTGATAGGAGAAGAGAGCGGAGTGACTGAGAGAGGAGATCATCACTGTGCTGATAGGAGAAGAGAGCGGAGTGACTGAGAGATGAGATCATCACTGTGCTGATAGGAGAAGAGAGCAGAGTGACGGAGAGATGAGATCATCACTGTGCTGATAGGAGAAGAGAGCGGAGTGACTGAGAGAGGAGATCATCACTGTGCTGATAGGAGAAGAGAGCGGAGTGACTGAGAGAGGAGATCATCACTGTGCTGATAGGAGGAGAGAGCGAAGTGATGGAGAGATGGAGAGATGAGCTCATTACTGCGCTAATAGGAGAAGAGAGCAGAGTGACAGAGAGAGGAGATCATCACTGCTGATAGGAGAAGAGAGCGGAGTGACTGAGAGATGAGATCATCACTGTGCTGATAGGAGAAGAGAGCGGAGTGACTGAGAGATGAGATCATCACTGTGCTGATAGGAGAAGAGAGCGAAGTGATGGAGAGATGGAGAGATGAGCTCATTACTGCGCTAATAGGAGAAGAGAGCAGAGTGACAGAGAGAGGAGATCATCACTGCTGATAGGAGAAGAGAGCGGAGTGACTGAGAGATGAGATCATCACTGTGCTGATAGGAGAAGAGAGCGGAGTGACGGAGAGAGGAGATCATCACTGTGCTGATAGGAGAAGAGAGCGGAGTGACTGAGAGATGAGATCATCACTGCTGATAGGAGAAGAGAGCGGAGTGATGGAGAGATGAGCTTATCACTGCGCTGATAGAAGAAGAGAGCGGAGTGACGGAGAAATGAGATCATCACTGTGCTGATAGGAGAAGAGAGCGGAGTGATGGAGAGATGAGCTTATCACTGCGCTGATAGAAGAAGAGAGCGGAGTGACGGAGAAATGAGATCATCACTGTGCTGATAGGAGAAGAGAGCGAAGTGATGGAGAGATGGAGAGATGAGCTCATTACTGCGCTAATAGGAGAAGAGAGCAGAGTGACTGAGAGAGGAGATCATCACTGTGCTGATAGGAGAAGAGAGCAGAGTGACGGAGAGATGAGATCATCACTGTGCTGATAGGAGAAGAGAGCGGAGTGACTGAGAGAGGAGATCATCACTGTGCTGATAGGAGAAGAGAGCGGAGTGACTGAGAGATGAGATCATCACTGTGCTGATAGGAGAAGAGAGCGGAGTGACGGAGAGAGGAGATCATCACTGTGCTGATAGGAGAAGAGAGCGGAGTGACTGAGAGATGAGATCATCACTGTGCTGATAGGAGAAGAGAGCGAAGTGATGGAGAGATGGAGAGATGAGCTCATTACTGCGCTAATAGGAGAAGAGAGCAGAGTGACTGAGAGAGGAGATCATCACTGTGCTGATAGGAGAAGAGAGCAGAGTGACGGAGAGATGAGATCATCACTGTGCTGATAGGAGAAGAGAGCGGAGTGACTGAGAGATGAGATCATCACTGCTGATAGGAGAAGAGAGCGGAGTGACGGAGAAATGAGATCATCACTGTGCTGAAGGAGAAGAGAGCGGAGTGACGGAGAGATGAGATCATCACTGCTGATAGGAGAAGAGAGCGGAGTGACTGAGAGATGAGATCATCACTGTGCTGATAGGAGAAGAGAGCGGAGTGATGGAGAGATGAGATCATCACTGTGCTGATAGGAGAAGAGAGCGGAGTGACGGAGAGATGAGATCATCACTGTGCTGATAGGAGAAGAGAGCGGAGTGACGGAGAGATGAGCTCATCACTGCGCTGGTACGAGAAGAGAGCGGAGTGACTGAGAGAGGAGATCATCACTGTGCTGATAGGAGAAGAGAGCGGAGTGACGGAGAGAGGAGATCATCACTGTGCTGATAGGAGAAGAGAGCGGAGTGACGGAGAGATGAGATCATCACTGTGCTGATAGGAGAAGAGAGCGGAGTGACTGAGAGAGGAGATCATCACTGTGCTGATAGGAGAAGAGAGCGGAGTGACGGAGAGATGAGATCATCACTGTGCTGATAGGAGAAGAGAGCGGAGTGAGGGAGAGATGAGATCATCACTGCCCTGGTAGGAGAAGAGAGCAGAGTGACGGAGAGATGAGATCATCACTGCCCTGGTAGGAGAAGAGAGCAGAGTGATGGAGAGATGAGATCATCACTGTGCTGATAGGAGAAGAGAGCGGAGTGACGGAGAGATGAGATCATCACTGTGCTGATAGGAGAAGAGAGCGGAGTGATGGAGAGATGAGATCATCACTGTGCTGATAGGAGAAGAGAGCGGAGTGACGGAGAGATGAGATCATCACTGTGCTGATAGGAGAAGAGAGCGGAGTGACTGAGAGAGGAGATCATCACTGTGCTGATAGGAGAAGAGAGCGGAGTGACGGAGAGAGGAGATCATCACTGTGCTGATAGGAGAAGAGAGCAGAGTGACGGAGAAATGAGATCATCACTGTGCTGATAGGAGAAGAGAGCGGAGTGACGGAGAGATGAGATCATCACTGTACTGATAGGAGAAGAGAGCGGAGTGACGGAGAGATGAGATCATCACTGCCCTGGTAGGAGAAGAGAGCAGAGTGACGGAGAGATGAGATCATCACTGCCCTGGTAGGAGAAGAGAGCAGAGTGACGGAGAGATGAGATCATCACTGCCCTGGTAGGAGAAGAGAGCAGAGTGACGGAGAGATGAGATCATCACTGCGCTGGTAGGAGAAGAGAGCGGAGTGATGGAGAGATGAGATCATCACTGTGCTGATAGGAGAAGAGAGCGGAGTGACTGAGAGATGAGATCATCACTGTGCTGATAGGAGAAGAGAGCGGAGTGACGGAGAGATGAGATCATCACTGCCCTGGTAGGAGAAGAGAGCAGAGTGACGGAGAGATGAGATCATCACTGCCCTGGTAGGAGAAGAGAGCAGAGTGACGGAGAGATGAGATCATCACTGCGCTGGTAGGAGAAGAGAGCGGAGTGACTGAGAGATGAGATCATCACTGTGCTGATAGGAGAAGAGAGCGGAGTGACGGAGAGATGAGATCATCACTGTGCTGATAGGAGAAGAGAGCGGAGTGACGGAGAGATGAGATCATCACTGTGCTGATAGGAGAAGAGAGCGGAGTGACTGAGAGATGAGATCATCACTGCTGATAGGAGAAGAGAGCGGAGTGATGGAGAGATGAGCTCATCACTGTGCTGATAGGAGAAGAGAGCGAAGTGATGGAGAGATGGAGAGATGAGCTCATTACTGCGCTAATAGGAGAAGAGAGCAGAGTGACTGAGAGAGGAGATCATCACTGTGCTGATAGGAGAAGAGAGCGGAGTGACGGAGAGATGAGATCATCACTGTGCTGATAGGAGAAGAGAGCAGAGTGACTGAGAGAGGAGATCATCACTGTGCTGATAGGAGAAGAGAGCGGAGTGACTGAGAGAGGAGATCATCACTGTGCTGATAGGAGAAGAGAGCGGAGTGACTGAGAGAGGAGATCATCACTGTGCTGATAGGAGGAGAGAGCGGAGTGACTGAGAGATGAGATCATCACTGTGCTGATAGGAGAAGAGAGCGGAGTGACGGAGAGAGGAGATCATCACTGTGCTGATAGGAGAAGAGAGCGGAGTGACTGAGAGATGAGATCATCACTGCTGATAGGAGAAGAGAGCGGAGTGATGGAGAGATGAGCTTATCACTGCGCTGATAGAAGAAGAGAGCGGAGTGATGGAGAGATGAGCTTATCACTGCGCTGATAGAAGAAGAGAGCGGAGTGACGGAGAAATGAGATCATCACTGTGCTGATAGGAGAAGAGAGCGGAGTGATGGAGAGATGAGCTCATTACTGCGCTAATAGGAGAAGAGAGCGGAGTGACGGAGAGATGAGATCATCACTGTGCTGATAGGAGAAGAGAGCGGTGTGATGGAGAGATGAGCTCATTACTGCGCTAATAGGAGAAGAGAGCGGTGTGATGGAGAGATGAGATCATCACTGCGCTGGTAGGAGAAGAGAGCGGAGTGACGGAGAGATGAGATCATCACTGCCCTGGTAGGAGAAGAGAGCAGAGTGACGGAGAGATGAGATCATCACTGCCCTGGTAGGAGAAGAGAGCAGAGTGATGGAGAGATGAGATCATCACTGTGCTGATAGGAGAAGAGAGCGGAGTGATGGAGAGATGAGATCATCACTGTGCTGATAGGAGAAGAGAGCGGAGTGATGGAGAGATGAGCTCATCACTGCGTTGGTACGAGAAGAGAGGCAGAGTGATGGAGAGAGGAGATCATCACTGTGCTGATAGGAGAAGAGAGCGGAGTGACGGAGAGATGAGATCATCACTGCCCTGGTAGGAGAAGAGAGCGGAGTGACGGAGAGATGAGATCATCACTGTGCTGATAGGAGAAGAGAGCGGAGTGACGGAGAGATGAGATCATCACTGCTGATAGGAGAAGAGAGCGGAGTGACGGAGAGATGAGATCATCACTGTGCTGATAGGAGAAGAGAGCGGAGTGACGGAGAGATGAGATCATCACTGTGCTGATAGGAGAAGAGAGCGGAGTGACTGAGAGATGAGATCATCACTGCTGATGGAGAAGAGAGCGGAGTGACGGAGAGATGAGATCATCACTGTGCTGATAGGAGAAGAGAGCGGAGTGATGGAGAGATGAGATCATCACTGCCCTGGTAGGAGAAGAGAGCGGAGTGACGGAGAGATGAGATCATCACTGTGCTGATAGGAGAAGAGAGCAGAGTGATGGAGAGAGGAGATCATCACTGTGCTGATAGGAGAAGAGAGCGGAGGTGACGGAGAGATGAGATCATCACTGCCCTGGTAGGAGAAGAGAGCGGAGTGACGGAGAGATGAGATCATCACTGTGCTGATAGGAGAAGAGAGCGGAGTGACGGAGAGATGAGATCATCACTGTGCTGATAGGAGAAGAGAGCGGAGTGACTGAGAGATGAGATCATCACTGCTGATAGGAGAAGAGAGCGGAGTGACGGAGAGATGAGATCATCACTGTGCTGATAGGAGAAGAGAGCGGAGTGACGGAGAGATGAGATCATCACTGTGCTGATAGGAGAAGAGAGCGGAGTGACGGAGAGATGAGATCATCACTGTGCTGATAGGAGAAGAGAGCGGAGTGACTGAGAGATGAGATCATCACTGCTGATAGGAGAAGAGAGCGGAGTGACGGAGAGATGAGATCATCACTGTGCTGATAGGAGAAGAGAGCGGAGTGATGGAGAGATGAGCTCATCACTGCGTTGGTACGAGAAGAGAGCGGAGTGACGGAGAGATGAGATCATCACTGCGCTGGTAGGAGAAGAGAGCGGAGTGACGGAGAGATGAGATCATCACTGCGCTGGTAGGAGAAGAGAGCAGAGTGACGGAGAGATGAGATCATCACTGCGCTGGTAGGAGAAGAGAGCAGAGTGACGGAGAGATGAGATCATCACTGCGCTGGTAGGAGAAGAGAGCGGAGTGACGGAGAGATGAGATCATCACTGTGCTGATAGGAGAAGAGAGCGGAGTGACGGAGAGATGAGATCATCACTGTGCTGATAGGAGAAGAGAGCGGAGTGACGGAGAGATGAGATCATCACTGTGCTGATAGGAGAAGAGAGCGGAGTGACTGAGAGATGAGATCATCACTGCTGATAGGAGAAGAGAGCGGAGTGACGGAGAGATGAGATCATCACTGTGCTGATAGGAGAAGAGAGCGGAGTGACGGAGAGATGAGATCATCACTGTGCTGATAGGAGAAGAGAGCGGAGTGACGGAGAGATGAGATCATCACTGTGCTGATAGGAGAAGAGAGCGGAGTGACTGAGAGATGAGATCATCACTGCTGATAGGAGAAGAGAGCGGAGTGACGGAGAGAGGAGATCATCACTGTGCTGATAGAGAAGAGAGCAGAGTGATGGAGAGATGAGATCATCACTGTGCTGATAGGAGAAGAGAGCGGAGTGATGGAGAGATGAGCTCATCACTGCGTTGGTACGAGAAGAGAGCGGAGTGACGGAGAGATGAGATCATCACTGCGCTGGTAGGAGAAGAGAGCGGAGTGACGGAGAGATGAGATCATCACTGCGCTGGTAGGAGAAGAGAGCAGAGTGACGGAGAGATGAGATCATCACTGCGCTGGTAGGAGAAGAGAGCGGAGTGACGGAGAGATGAGATCATCACTGTGCTGATAGGAGAAGAGAGCGGAGTGATGGAGAGATGAGCTCATCACTGCGTGGTACGAGAAGAGAGCGGAGTGACTGAGAGAGGAGATCATCACTGTGCTGATAGGAGAAGAGAGCGGAGTGACTGAGAGATGAGATCATCACTGTGCTGATAGGAGAAGAGAGCGAAGTGATGGAGAGATGGAGAGATGAGCTCATTACTGCGCTAATAGGAGAAGAGAGCAGAGTGACTGAGAGAGGAGATCATCACTGTGCTGATAGGAGAAGAGAGCAGAGTGACGGAGAGATGAGATCATCACTGTGCTGATAGGAGAAGAGAGCGGAGTGACTGAGAGATGAGATCATCACTGCTGATAGGAGAAGAGAGCGGAGTGATGGAGAGATGAGCTTATCACTGCGCTGATAGAAGAAGAGAGCGGAGTGACGGAGAAATGAGATCATCACTGTGCTGATAGGAGAAGAGAGCGGAGTGACGGAGAGATGAGATCATCACTGCTGATGGGAGAAGAGAGCGGAGTGATGGAGAGATGAGCTCATCACTGCGCTGGTACGAGAAGAGAGCGGAGTGACTGAGAGAGGAGATCATCACTGTGCTGATAGGAGAAGAGAGCGGAGTGACTGAGAGATGAGATCATCACTGTGCTGATAGGAGAAGAGAGCGAAGTGATGGAGAGATGGAGAGATGAGCTCATTACTGCGCTAATAGGAGAAGAGAGCAGAGTGACTGAGAGAGGAGATCATCACTGTGCTGATTGGAGAAGAGAGCGGAGTGACGGAGAGATGAGATCATCACTGTGCTGATAGGAGAAGAGAGCGGAGTGACTGAGAGATGAGATCATCACTGTGCTGATAGGAGAAGAGAGCGGAGTGATGGAGAGATGAGCTCATCACTGCGCTGGTACGAGAAGAGAGCGGAGTGACTGAGAGAGGAGATCATCACTGTGCTGATAGGAGAAGAGAGCGGAGTGACGGAGAGAGGAGATCATCACTGTGCTGATAGGAGAAGAGAGCGGAGTGACGGAGAGATGAGATCATCACTGTGCTGATAGGAGAAGAGAGCGGAGTGACTGAGAGAGGAGATCATCACTGTGCTGATAGGAGAAGAGAGCGGAGTGACGGAGAGATGAGATCATCACTGCCCTGGTAGGAGAAGAGAGCAGAGTGACGGAGAGATGAGATCATCACTGCCCTGGTAGGAGAAGAGAGCAGAGTGACGGAGAGATGAGATCATCACTGCCCTGGTAGGAGAAGAGAGCAGAGTGACGGAGAGATGAGATCATCACTGCCCTGGTAGGAGAAGAGAGCAGAGTGATGGAGAGATGAGATCATCACTGTGCTGATAGGAGAAGAGAGCGGAGTGACGGAGAGATGAGATCATCACTGTGCTGATAGGAGAAGAGAGCGGAGTGATGGAGAGATGAGCTCATCACTGCGTTGGTACGAGAAGAGAGCAGAGTGACGGAGAGATGAGATCATCACTGTGCTGATAGGAGAAGAGAGCAGAGTGACGGAGAGATGAGATCATCACTGTGCTGATAGGAGAAGAGAGCGGAGTGACGGAGAGATGAGATCATCACTGTGCTGATAGGAGAAGAGAGCGGAGTGACGGAGAGATGAGATCATCACTGCGCTGGTAGGAGAAGAGAGCGGAGTGATGGAGAGATGAGATCATCACTGTGCTGATAGGAGAAGAGAGCGGAGTGACGGAGAGATGAGATCATCACTGCGCTGGTAGGAGAAGAGAGCGGAGTGATGGAGAGATGAGATCATCACTGTGCTGATAGGAGAAGAGAGCGGAGTGACGGAGAGATGAGATCATCACTGTGCTGATAGGAGAAGAGAGCGGAGTGACGGAGAGATGAGATCATCACTGTGCTGATAGGAGAAGAGAGCGGAGTGACGGAGAGATGAGATCATCACTGTGCTGATAGAAGAAGAGAGCGGAGTGATGGAGAGATGAGCTTATCACTGCGCTGATAGAAGAAGAGAGCGGAGTGACGGAGAAATGAGATCATCACTGTGCTGATAGGAGAAGAGAGCGGAGTGATGGAGAGATGAGCTTATCACTGCGCTGATAGAAGAAGAGAGCGGAGTGACGGAGAAATGAGATCATCACTGTGCTGATAGGAGAAGAGAGCGAAGTGATGGAGAGATGGAGAGATGAGCTCATTACTGCGCTAATAGGAGAAGAGAGCAGAGTGACTGAGAGAGGAGATCATCACTGTGCTGATAGGAGAAGAGAGCGGAGTGACTGAGAGAGGAGATCATCACTGTGCTGATAGGAGAAGAGAGCGGAGTGACTGAGAGAGGAGATCATCACTGTGCTGATAGGAGAAGAGAGCGGAGTGACTGAGAGATGAGATCATCACTGTGCTGATAGGAGAAGAGAGCGAAGTGATGGAGAGATGGAGAGATGAGCTCATTACTGCGCTAATAGGAGAAGAGAGCAGAGTGACAGAGAGAGGAGATCATCACTGCTGATAGGAGAAGAGAGCGGAGTGACTGAGAGATGAGATCATCACTGTGCTGATAGGAGAAGAGAGCGGAGTGACTGAGAGATGAGATCATCACTGTGCTGATAGGAGAAGAGAGCGGAGTGACGGAGAGATGAGATCATCACTGTGCTGATAGGAGAAGAGAGCGGAGTGACGGAGAGATGAGATCATCACTGCCCTGGTAGGAGAAGAGAGCGGAGTGACGGAGAGATGAGATCATCACTGCCCTGGTAGGAGAAGAGAGCAGAGTGACGGAGAGATGAGATCATCACTGCCCTGGTAGGAGAAGAGAGCGGAGTGACGGAGAGATGAGATCATCACTGCCCTGGTAGGAGAAGAGAGCAGAGTGACGGAGAGATGAGATCATCACTGCCCTGGTAGGAGAAGAGAGCAGAGTGATGGAGAGATGAGATCATCACTGCCCTGGTAGGAGAAGAGAGCAGAGTGATGGAGAGATGAGATCATCACTGCCCTGGTAGGAGAAGAGAGCGGAGTGATGGAGAGATGAGCTTATCACTGCGCTGATAGAAGAAGAGAGCGGAGAGACGGAGAAATGAGATCATCACTGTGCTGATAGGAGAAGAGAGCGGAGTGATGGAGAGATGAGCTTATCACTGCGCTGATAGAAGAAGAGAGCGGAGTGACTGAGAGATGAGATCATCACTGTGCTGATAGGAGAAGAGAGCGAAGTGATGGAGAGATGGAGAGATGAGCTCATTACTGCGCTAATAGGAGAAGAGAGCAGAGTGACTGAGAGAGGAGATCATCACTGTGCTGATAGGAGAAGAGAGCAGAGTGACGGAGAGAGGAGATCATCACTGTGCTGATAGGAGAAGAGAGCGGAGTGACGGAGAGATGAGATCATCACTGCCCTGGTAGGAGAAGAGAGCAGAGTGACGGAGAGATGAGATCATCACTGCCCTGGTAGGAGAAGAGAGCAGAGTGACGGAGAGATGAGATCATCACTGCCCTGGTAGGAGAAGAGAGCAGAGTGATGGAGAGATGAGATCATCACTGTGCTGATAGGAGAAGAGAGCGGAGTGACGGAGAGATGAGATCATCACTGTGCTGATAGGAGAAGAGAGCGGAGTGATGGAGAGATGAGATCATCACTGCCCTGGTAGGAGAAGAGAGCGGAGTGACGGAGAGATGAGATCATCACTGCCCTGGTAGGAGAAGAGAGCGGAGTGATGGAGAGATGAGATCATCACTGTGCTGATAGGAGAAGAGAGCGGAGTGACGGAGAGATGAGATCATCACTGCGCTGGTAGGAGAAGAGAGCGGAGTGACGGAGAGATGAGATCATCACTGTGCTGATAGGAGAAGAGAGCGGAGTGACGGAGAGATGAGATCATCACTGTGCTGATAGGAGAAGAGAGCGGAGTGACGGAGAGATGAGATCATCACTGTGCTGATAGGAGAAGAGAGCGGAGTGACGGAGAGATGAGATCATCACTGTGCTGATAGGAGAAGAGAGCGGAGTGATGGAGAGATGAGCTTATCACTGCGCTGATAGAAGAAGAGAGCGGAGTGACGGAGAAATGAGATCATCACTGTGCTGATAGGAGAAGAGAGCGGAGTGATGGAGAGATGGAGAGATGAGCTCATTACTGCGCTAATAGGAGAAGAGAGCAGAGTGACTGAGAGAGGAGATCATCACTGTGCTGATAGGAGAAGAGAGCAGAGTGACGGAGAGATGAGATCATCACTGTGCTGATAGGAGAAGAGAGCGGAGTGACTGAGAGAGGAGATCATCACTGTGCTGATAGGAGAAGAGAGCGGAGGTGACTGAGAGATGAGATCATCACTGTGCTGATAGGAGAAGAGAGCAGAGTGACGGAGAGATGAGATCATCACTGTGCTGATAGGAGAAGAGAGCGGAGTGACTGAGAGAGGAGATCATCACTGTGCTGATAGGAGAAGAGAGCGGAGTGACTGAGAGAGGAGATCATCACTGTGCTGATAGGAGAAGAGAGCGAAGTGATGGAGAGATGGAGAGATGAGCTCATTACTGCGCTAATAGGAGAAGAGAGCAGAGTGACAGAGAGAGGAGATCATCACTGCTGATAGGAGAAGAGAGCGGAGTGACTGAGAGATGAGATCATCACTGTGCTGATAGGAGAAGAGAGCGGAGTGACGGAGAGAGGAGATCATCACTGTGCTGATAGGAGAAGAGAGCGGAGTGACTGAGAGATGAGATCATCACTGCTGATAGGAGAAGAGAGCGGAGTGATGGAGAGATGAGCTTATCACTGCGCTGATAGAAGAAGAGAGCGGAGTGACGGAGAAATGAGATCATCACTGTGCTGATAGGAGAAGAGAGCGGAGTGATGGAGAGATGAGCTTATCACTGCGCTGATAGAAGAAGAGAGCGGAGTGACGGAGAAATGAGATCATCACTGTGCTGATAGGAGAAGAGAGCGAAGTGATGGAGAGATGGAGAGATGAGCTCATTACTGCGCTAATAGGAGAAGAGAGCAGAGTGACAGAGAGAGGAGATCATCACTGCTGATAGGAGAAGAGAGCGGAGTGACTGAGAGATGAGATCATCACTGTGCTGATAGGAGAAGAGAGCGGAGTGACGGAGAAATGAGATCATCACTGCTGATAGGAGAAGAGAGCGGAATGATGGAGAGATGAGCTTATCACTGCGCTGATAGAAGAAGAGAGCGGAGTGATGGAGAGATGAGCTTATCACTGCGCTGATAGAAGAAGAGAGCGGAGTGACGGAGAAATGAGATCATCACTGTGCTGATAGGAGAAGAGAGCGAAGTGATGGAGAGATGGAGAGATGAGCTCATTACTGCGCTAATAGGAGAAGAGAGCAGAGTGACTGAGAGAGGAGATCATCACTGTGCTGATAGGAGAAGAGAGCAGAGTGACGGAGAGATGAGATCATCACTGTGCTGATAGGAGAAGAGAGCGGAGTGACTGAGAGAGGAGATCATCACTGTGCTGATAGGAGAAGAGAGCGGAGTGACTGAGAGATGAGATCATCACTGTGCTGATAGGAGAAGAGAGCGGAGTGACGGAGAGAGGAGATCATCACTGTGCTGATAGGAGAAGAGAGCGGAGTGACTGAGAGATGAGATCATCACTGTGCTGATAGGAGAAGAGAGCGAAGTGATGGAGAGATGGAGAGATGAGCTCATTACTGCGCTAATAGGAGAAGAGAGCAGAGTGACTGAGAGAGGAGATCATCACTGTGCTGATAGGAGAAGAGAGCGGAGTGACTGAGAGATGAGATCATCACTGCTGATAGGAGAAGAGAGCGGAGTGATGGAGAGATGAGCTTATCACTGCGCTGATAGAAGAAGAGAGCGGAGTGACGGAGAAATGAGATCATCACTGTGCTGATAGGAGAAGAGAGCGGAGTGACGGAGAGATGAGATCATCACTGCTGATAGGAGAAGAGAGCGGAGTGACTGAGAGATGAGATCATCACTGTGCTGATAGGAGAAGAGAGCGGAGTGATGGAGAGATGAGCTCATCACTGCGCTGGTACGAGAAGAGAGCGGAGTGATGGAGAGATGAGCTCATCACTGCCCTGGTAGGAGAAGAGAGCAGAGTGACTGAGAGAGGAGATCATCACTGTGCTGATAGGAGAAGAGAGCGGAGTGACGGAGAGAGGAGATCATCACTGTGCTGATAGGAGAACAGAGCGGAGTGACGGAGAGATGAGATCATCACTGTGCTGATAGGAGAAGAGAGCGGAGTGACTGAGAGAGGAGATCATCACTGTGCTGATAGGAGAAGAGAGCGGAGTGACGGAGAGATGAGATCATCACTGCCCTGGTAGGAGAAGAGAGCGGAGTGACGGAGAGATGAGATCATCACTGCCCTGGTAGGAGAAGAGAGCAGAGTGACGGAGAGATGAGATCATCACTGCCCTGGTAGGAGAAGAGAGCAGAGTGATGGAGAGATGAGATCATCACTGTGCTGATAGGAGAAGAGAGCGGAGTGACGGAGAGATGAGATCATCACTGTGCTGATAGGAAGAGAGCGGAGTGATGGAGAGATGAGATCATCACTGTGCTGATAGGAGAAGAGAGCGGAGTGACGGAGAGATGAGATCATCACTGTGCTGATAGGAGAAGAGAGCGGAGTGACGGAGAGATGAGATCATCACTGTGCTGATAGGAGAAGAGAGCGGAGTGACTGAGAGAGGAGATCATCACTGTGCTGATAGGAGAAGAGAGCGGAGTGACGGAGAGAGGAGATCATCACTGTGCTGATAGGAGAAGAGAGCAGAGTGACGGAGAAATGAGATCATCACTGTGCTGATAGGAGAAGAGAGCGGAGTGACGGAGAGATGAGATCATCACTGTACTGATAGGAGAAGAGAGCGGAGTGACGGAGAGATGAGATCATCACTGCCCTGGTAGGAGAAGAGAGCAGAGTGACGGAGAGATGAGATCATCACTGTGCTGGTAGGAGAAGAGAGCGGAGTGATGGAGAGATGAGATCATCACTGTGCTGATAGGAGAAGAGAGCGGAGTGACTGAGAGATGAGATCATCACTGTGCTGATAGGAGAAGAGAGCGGAGTGACGGAGAGATGAGATCATCACTGCCCTGGTAGGAGAAGAGAGCAGAGTGACGGAGAGATGAGATCATCACTGCCCTGGTAGGAGAAGAGAGCAGAGTGACGGAGAGATGAGATCATCACTGCGCTGATAGGAGAAGAGAGCGGAGTGACTGAGAGATGAGATCATCACTGTGCTGATAGGAGAAGAGAGCGGAGTGACGGAGAGATGAGATCATCACTGCCCTGGTAGGAGAAGAGAGCGGAGTGACGGAGAGATGAGATCATCACTGTGCTGATAGGAGAAGAGAGCGGAGTGACGGAGAGATGAGATCATCACTGTGCTGATAGGAGAAGAGAGCGGAGTGACGGAGAGATGAGATCATCACTGTGCTGATAGGAGAAGAGAGCGAAGTGATGGAGAGATGGAGAGATGAGCTCATTACTGCGCTAATAGGAGAAGAGAGCAGAGTGACTGAGAGAGGAGATCATCACTGTGCTGATAGGAGAAGAGAGCGGAGTGACGGAGAGATGAGATCATCACTGTGCTGATAGGAGAAGAGAGCAGAGTGACTGAGAGAGGAGATCATCACTGTGCTGATAGGAGAAGAGAGCGGAGTGACTGAGAGAGGAGATCATCACTGTGCTGATAGGAGGAGAGAGCGGAGTGACTGAGAGATGAGATCATCACTGTGCTGATAGGAGAAGAGAGCGAAGTGATGGAGAGATGGAGAGATGAGCTCATTACTGCGCTAATAGGAGAAGAGAGCAGAGTGACAGAGAGAGGAGATCATCACTGCTGATAGGAGAAGAGAGCGGAGTGACTGAGAGATGAGATCATCACTGTGCTGATAGGAGACAGAGAGCGGAGTGACGGAGAGAGGAGATCATCACTGTGCTGATAGGAGAAGAGAGCGGAGTGACTGAGAGATGAGATCATCACTGCTGATAGGAGAAGAGAGCGGAGTGATGGAGAGATGAGCTTATCACTGCGCTGATAGAAGAAGAGAGCGGAGTGATGGAGAGATGAGCTTATCACTGCGCTGATAGAAGAGAGAGCGGAGTGACGGAGAAATGAGATCATCACTGTGCTGATAGGAGAAGAGAGCGGAGTGATGGAGAGATGAGCTTATCACTGCGCTGATAGAAGAAGAGAGCGGAGTGACTGAGAGATGAGATCATCACTGTGCTGATAGGAGAAGAGAGCGGTGTGATGGAGAGATGAGCTCATTACTGCGCTAATAGGAGAAGAGAGCAGAGTGACTGAGAGAGGAGATCATCACTGTGCTGATAGGAGAAGAGAGCGGAGTGACGGAGAGAGGAGATCATCACTGTGCTGATAGGAGAAGAGAGCGGAGTGACGGAGAGATGAGATCATCACTGTGCTGATAGGAGAAGAGAGCAGAGTGACGGAGAGATGAGATCATCACTGTGCTGATAGGAGAAGAGAGCGGAGTGACTGAGAGAGGAGATCATCACTGTGCTGATAGGAGAAGAGAGCGGAGTGACTGAGAGATGAGATCATCACTGTGCTGATAGGAGAAGAGAGCGGAGTGACGGAGAGAGGAGATCATCACTGTGCTGATAGGAGAAGAGAGCGGAGTGACTGAGAGATGAGATCATCACTGTGCTGATAGGAGAAGAGAGCGAAGTGATGGAGAGATGGAGAGATGAGCTCATTACTGCGCTAATAGGAGAAGAGAGGCAGAGTGACTGAGAGAGGAGATCATCACTGTGCTGATAGGAGAAGAGAGCAGAGTGACGGAGAGATGAGATCATCACTGTGCTGATAGGAGAAGAGAGCGGAGTGACTGAGAGATGAGATCATCACTGCTGATAGGAGAAGAGAGCGGAGTGATGGAGAGATGAGCTTATCACTGCGCTGATAGAAGAAGAGAGCGGAGTGACGGAGAAATGAGATCATCACTGTGCTGATAGGAGAAGAGAGCGGAGTGACGGAGAGATGAGCTCATCACTGCGCTGGTACGAGAAGAGAGCGGAGTGACTGAGAGATGAGATCATCACTGCTGATAGGAGAAGAGAGCGGAGTGACTGAGAGATGAGATCATCACTGCTGATAGGAGAAGAGAGCGGAGTGACTGAGAGATGAGATCATCACTGTGCTGATAGGAGAAGAGAGCGGAGTGATGGAGAGATGAGCTCATCACTGCGCTGGTACGAGAAGAGAGCGGAGTGACTGAGAGAGGAGATCATCACTGTGCTGATAGGAGAAGAGAGCGGAGTGACGGAGAGAGGAGATCATCACTGTGCTGATAGGAGAAGAGAGCGGAGTGACGGAGAGATGAGATCATCACTGTGCTGATAGGAGAAGAGAGCGGAGTGACTGAGAGAGGAGATCATCACTGTGCTGATAGGAGAAGAGAGCGGAGTGACGGAGAGATGAGATCATCACTGCCCTGGTAGGAGAAGAGAGCAGAGTGACGGAGAGATGAGATCATCACTGCCCTGGTAGGAGAAGAGAGCAGAGTGACGGAGAGATGAGATCATCACTGCCCTGGTAGGAGAAGAGAGCGGAGTGATGGAGAGATGAGATCATCACTGTGCTGATAGGAGAAGAGAGCGGAGTGACGGAGAGATGAGATCATCACTGCGCTGGTAGGAGAAGAGAGCGGAGTGATGGAGAGATGAGATCATCACTGTGCTGATAGGAGAAGAGAGCGGAGTGACGGAGAGATGAGATCATCACTGTGCTGATAGGAGAAGAGAGCGGAGTGACTGAGAGAGGAGATCATCACTGTGCTGATAGGAGAAGAGAGCGGAGTGACTGAGAGAGGAGATCATCACTGTGCTGATAGGAGAAGAGAGCAGAGTGACGGAGAAATGAGATCATCACTGTGCTGATAGGAGAAGAGAGCGGAGTGACGGAGAGATGAGATCATCACTGCCCTGGTAGGAGAAGAGAGCAGAGTGACGGAGAGATGAGATCATCACTGCCCTGGTAGGAGAAGAGAGCAGAGTGACGGAGAGATGAGATCATCACTGCCCTGGTAGGAGAAGAGAGCAGAGTGACGGAGAGATGAGATCATCACTGCGCTGGTAGGAGAAGAGAGCGGAGTGATGGAGAGATGAGATCATCACTGTGCTGATAGGAGAAGAGAGCGGAGTGACTGAGAGATGAGATCATCACTGTGCTGATAGGAGAAGAGAGCGGAGTGACGGAGAGATGAGATCATCACTGCCCTGGTAGGAGAAGAGAGCAGAGTGACGGAGAGATGAGATCATCACTGCCCTGGTAGGAGAAGAGAGCGGAGTGACGGAGAGATGAGATCATCACTGTGCTGATAGGAGAAGAGAGCGGAGTGACGGAGAGATGAGATCATCACTGTGCTGATAGGAGAAGAGAGCGGAGTGACGGAGAGATGAGATCATCACTGTGCTGATAGGAGAAGAGAGCGGAGTGACGGAGAGATGAGATCATCACTGTGCTGATAGGAGAAGAGAGCGGAGTGACTGAGAGATGAGATCATCACTGCTGATAGGAGAAGAGAGCGGAGTGATGGAGAGATGAGCTCATCACTGTGCTGATAGGAGAAGAGAGCGAAGTGATGGAGAGATGGAGAGATGAGCTCATTACTGCGCTAATAGGAGAAGAGAGCAGAGTGACTGAGAGAGGAGATCATCACTGTGCTGATAGGAGAAGAGAGCAGAGTGACGGAGAGATGAGATCATCACTGTGCTGATAGGAGAAGAGAGCGGAGTGACTGAGAGATGAGATCATCACTGTGCTGATAGGAGAAGAGAGCAGAGTGACTGAGAGAGGAGATCATCACTGTGCTGATAGGAGAAGAGAGCGGAGTGACGGAGAGATGAGATCATCACTGTGCTGATAGGAGAAGAGAGCGGAGTGATGGAGAGATGAGCTCATCACTGCGCTGGTACGAGAAGAGAGCGGAGTGACTGAGAGAGGAGATCATCACTGTGCTGATAGGAGAAGAGAGCAGAGTGACGGAGAGAGGAGATCATCACTGTGCTGATAGGAGAAGAGAGCGGAGTGACGGAGAGATGAGATCATCACTGTGCTGATAGGAGAAGAGAGCGGAGTGATGGAGAGATGAGCTCATCACTGCGCTGGTACGAGAAGAGAGCGGAGTGACTGAGAGAGGAGATCATCACTGTGCTGATAGGAGAAGAGAGCGGAGTGACGGAGAGAGGAGATCATCACTGTGCTGATAGGAGAAGAGAGCAGAGTGACGGAGAGATGAGATCATCACTGCCCTGGTAGGAGAAGAGAGCAGAGTGACGGAGAGATGAGATCATCACTGCCCTGGTAGGAGAAGAGAGCAGAGTGACGGAGAGATGAGATCATCACTGCGCTGATAGGAGAAGAGAGCGGAGTGATGGAGAGATGAGATCATCACTGCCCTGGTAGGAGAAGAGAGCGGAGTGACGGAGAGATGAGATCATCACTGCGCTGGTAGGAGAAGAGAGCGGAGTGACGGAGAGATGAGATCATCACTGCCCTGGTAGGAGAAGAGAGCGGAGTGACGGAGAGAGGAGATCATCACTGTGCTGATAGGAGAAGAGAGCGGAGTGATGGAGAGATGAGCTCATCACTGCGCTGGTACGAGAAGAGAGCGGAGTGACTGAGAGAGGAGATCATCACTGTGCTGATAGGAGAAGAGAGCGGAGTGACTGAGAGAGGAGATCATCACTGTGCTGATAGGAGAAGAGAGCGGAGTGACTGAGAGAGGAGATCATCACTGTGCTGATAGGAGAAGAGAGCAGAGTGACGGAGAGAGGAGATCATCACTGTGCTGATAGGAGAAGAGAGCGGAGTGACGGAGAGATGAGATCATCACTGCCTGGTAGGAGAAGAGAGCAGAGTGACGGAGAGATGAGATCATCACTGCCCTGGTAGGAGAAGAGAGCAGAGTGACGGAGAGATGAGATCATCACTGCCCTGGTAGGAGAAGAAAGCAGAGTGATGGAGAGATGAGATCATCACTGTGCTGATAGGAGAAGAGAGCGGAGTGACGGAGAGATGAGATCATCACTGTGCTGATAGGAGAAGAGAGCGGAGTGATGGAGAGATGAGCTCATCACTGCGTTGGTACGAGAAGAGAGCGGAGTGACGGAGAGATGAGATCATCACTGCCCTGGTAGGAGAAGAGAGCGGAGTGATGGAGAGATGAGATCATCACTGTGCTGATAGGAGAAGAGAGCGGAGTGACGGAGAGATGAGATCATCACTGCGCTGGTAGGAGAAGAGAGCGGAGTGACGGAGAGATGAGATCATCACTGTGCTGATAGGAGAAGAGAGCGGAGTGACGGAGAGATGAGATCATCACTGTGCTGATAGGAGAAGAGAGCGGAGTGACGGAGAGATGAGATCATCACTGTGCTGATAGGAGAAGAGAGCGGAGTGATGGAGAGATGAGCTTATCACTGCGCTGATAGAAGAAGAGAGCGGAGTGACGGAGAAATGAGATCATCACTGTGCTGATAGGAGAAGAGAGCGGAGTGACTGAGAGAGGAGATCATCACTGTGCTGATAGGAGAAGAGAGCAGAGTGACGGAGAGATGAGATCATCACTGTGCTGATAGGAGAAGAGAGCGGAGTGACTGAGAGAGGAGATCATCACTGTGCTGATAGGAGAAGAGAGCGGAGTGACTGAGAGAGGAGATCATCACTGTGCTGATAGGAGGAGAGAGCGGAGTGACTGAGAGATGAGATCATCACTGTGCTGATAGGAGAAGAGAGCGAAGTGATGGAGAGATGGAGAGATGAGCTCATTACTGCGCTAATAGGAGAAGAGAGCAGAGTGACAGAGAGAGGAGATCATCACTGCTGATAGGAGAAGAGAGCGGAGTGACTGAGAGATGAGATCATCACTGTGCTGATAGGAGAAGAGAGCGGAGTGACGGAGAGAGGAGATCATCACTGTGCTGATAGGAGAAGAGAGCGGAGTGACTGAGAGATGAGATCATCACTGCTGATAGGAGAAGAGAGCGGAGTGATGGAGAGATGAGCTTATCACTGCGCTGATAGAAGAAGAGAGCGGAGTGATGGAGAGATGAGCTTATCACTGCGCTGATAGAAGAAGAGAGCGGAGTGACGGAGAAATGAGATCATCACTGTGCTGATAGGAGAAGAGAGCGAAGTGATGGAGAGATGGAGAGATGAGCTCATTACTGCGCTAATAGGAGAAGAGAGCAGAGTGACTGAGAGAGGAGATCATCACTGTGCTGATAGGAGAAGAGAGCAGAGTGACGGAGAGATGAGATCATCACTGTGCTGATAGGAGAAGAGAGCGGAGTGACTGAGAGAGGAGATCATCACTGTGCTGATAGGAGAAGAGAGCGGAGTGACTGAGAGATGAGATCATCACTGTGCTGATAGGAGAAGAGAGCGGAGTGACGGAGAGAGGAGATCATCACTGTGCTGATAGGAGAAGAGAGCGGAGTGACTGAGAGATGAGATCATCACTGTGCTGATAGGAGAAGAGAGCGAAGTGATGGAGAGATGGAGAGATGAGCTCATTACTGCGCTAATAGGAGAAGAGAGCAGAGTGACTGAGAGAGGAGATCATCACTGTGCTGATAGGAGAAGAGAGCGGAGTGACTGAGAGATGAGATCATCACTGCTGATAGGAGAAGAGAGCGGAGTGATGGAGAGATGAGCTTATCACTGCGCTGATAGAAGAAGAGAGCGGAGTGACGGAGAAATGAGATCATCACTGTGCTGAAGGAGAAGAGAGCGGAGTGACGGAGAGATGAGATCATCACTGCTGATAGGAGAAGAGAGCGGAGTGACTGAGAGATGAGATCATCACTGTGCTGATAGGAGAAGAGAGCGGAGTGATGGAGAGATGAGCTCATCACTGCGCTGGTACGAGAAGAGAGCGGAGTGACTGAGAGAGGAGATCATCACTGTGCTGATAGGAGAAGAGAGCGGAGTGACGGAGAGAGGAGATCATCACTGTGCTGATAGGAGAAGAGAGCGGAGTGACGGAGAGATGAGATCATCACTGTGCTGATAGGAGAAGAGAGCGGAGTGACTGAGAGAGGAGATCATCACTGTGCTGATAGGAGAAGAGAGCGGAGTGACGGAGAGATGAGATCATCACTGCCCTGGTAGGAGAAGAGAGCGGAGTGACGGAGAGATGAGATCATCACTGCCCTGGTAGGAGAAGAGAGCAGAGTGACGGAGAGATGAGATCATCACTGCCCTGGTAGGAGAAGAGAGCAGAGTGATGGAGAGATGAGATCATCACTGTGCTGATAGGAGAAGAGAGCGGAGTGACGGAGAGATGAGATCATCACTGTGCTGATAGGAGAAGAGAGCGGAGTGATGGAGAGATGAGATCATCACTGTGCTGATAGGAGAAGAGAGCGGAGTGACGGAGAGATGAGATCATCACTGTGCTGATAGGAGAAGAGAGCGGAGTGACTGAGAGAGGAGATCATCACTGTGCTGATAGGAGAAGAGAGCGGAGTGACGGAGAGAGGAGATCATCACTGTGCTGATAGGAGAAGAGAGCAGAGTGACGGAGAAATGAGATCATCACTGTGCTGATAGGAGAAGAGAGCGGAGTGACGGAGAGATGAGATCATCACTGTACTGATAGGAGAAGAGAGCGGAGTGACGGAGAGATGAGATCATCACTGCCCTGGTAGGAGAAGAGAGCAGAGTGACGGAGAGATGAGATCATCACTGCCCTGGTAGGAGAAGAGAGCAGAGTGACGGAGAGATGAGATCATCACTGCCCTGGTAGGAGAAGAGAGCAGAGTGACGGAGAGATGAGATCATCACTGCGCTGGTAGGAGAAGAGAGCGGAGTGATGGAGAGATGAGATCATCACTGTGCTGATAGGAGAAGAGAGCGGAGTGACTGAGAGATGAGATCATCACTGTGCTGATAGGAGAAGAGAGCGGAGTGACGGAGAGATGAGATCATCACTGCCCTGGTAGGAGAAGAGAGCAGAGTGACGGAGAGATGAGATCATCACTGCCCTGGTAGGAGAAGAGAGCAGAGTGACGGAGAGATGAGATCATCACTGCGCTGATAGGAGAAGAGAGCGGAGTGACTGAGAGATGAGATCATCACTGTGCTGATAGGAGAAGAGAGCGGAGTGACGGAGAGATGAGATCATCACTGCCCTGGTAGGAGAAGAGAGCGGAGTGACGGAGAGATGAGATCATCACTGTGCTGATAGGAGAAGAGAGCGGAGTGACGGAGAGATGAGATCATCACTGTGCTGATAGGAGAAGAGAGCGGAGTGACGGAGAGATGAGATCATCACTGTGCTGATAGGAGAAGAGAGCGGAGTGACTGAGAGATGAGATCATCACTGCTGATAGGAGAAGAGAGCGGAGTGATGGAGAGATGAGCTCATCACTGCGCTGGTACGAGAAGAGAGCGGAGTGACTGAGAGATGAGATCATCACTGCTGATAGGAGAAGAGAGCGGAGTGATGGAGAGATGAGCTCATCACTGTGCTGATAGGAGAAGAGAGCGAAGTGATGGAGAGATGGAGAGATGAGCTCATTACTGCGCTAATAGGAGAAGAGAGCAGAGTGACTGAGAGAGGAGATCATCACTGTGCTGATAGGAGAAGAGAGCGGAGTGACGGAGAGATGAGATCATCACTGTGCTGATAGGAGAAGAGAGCAGAGTGACTGAGAGAGGAGATCATCACTGTGCTGATAGGAGAAGAGAGCGGAGTGACTGAGAGAGGAGATCATCACTGTGCTGATAGGAGAAGAGAGCGGAGTGACTGAGAGAGGAGATCATCACTGTGCTGATAGGAGGAGAGAGCGGAGTGACTGAGAGATGAGATCATCACTGTGCTGATAGGAGAAGAGAGCGGAGTGACGGAGAGAGGAGATCATCACTGTGCTGATAGGAGAAGAGAGCGGAGTGACTGAGAGATGAGATCATCACTGCTGATAGGAGAAGAGAGCGGAGTGATGGAGAGATGAGCTTATCACTGCGCTGATAGAAGAAGAGAGCGGAGTGATGGAGAGATGAGCTTATCACTGCGCTGATAGAAGAAGAGAGCGGAGTGACGGAGAAATGAGATCATCACTGTGCTGATAGGAGAAGAGAGCGGAGTGATGGAGAGATGAGCTCATTACTGCGCTAATAGGAGAAGAGAGCGGAGTGACGGAGAGATGAGATCATCACTGTGCTGATAGGAGAAGAGAGCGGTGTGATGGAGAGATGAGCTCATTACTGCGCTAATAGGAGAAGAGAGCGGAGTGACGGAGAGATGAGATCATCACTGCCCTGGTAGGAGAAGAGAGCGGAGTGACGGAGAGATGAGATCATCACTGCCCTGGTAGGAGAAGAGAGCAGAGTGACGGAGAGATGAGATCATCACTGCCCTGGTAGGAGAAGAGAGCGGAGTGACGGAGAGATGAGATCATCACTGCCCTGGTAGGAGAAGAGAGCAGAGTGACGGAGAGATGAGATCATCACTGCCCTGGTAGGAGAAGAGAGCAGAGTGATGGAGAGATGAGATCATCACTGCCCTGGTAGGAGAAGAGAGCAGAGTGATGGAGAGATGAGATCATCACTGCCCTGGTAGGAGAAGAGAGCGGAGTGATGGAGAGATGAGCTTATCACTGCGCTGATAGAAGAAGAGAGCGGAGAGACGGAGAAATGAGATCATCACTGTGCTGATAGGAGAAGAGAGCGGAGTGATGGAGAGATGAGCTTATCACTGCGCTGATAGAAGAAGAGAGCGGAGTGACTGAGAGATGAGATCATCACTGTGCTGATAGGAGAAGAGAGCGAAGTGATGGAGAGATGGAGAGATGAGCTCATTACTGCGCTAATAGGAGAAGAGAGCAGAGTGACTGAGAGAGGAGATCATCACTGTGCTGATAGGAGAAGAGAGCAGAGTGACGGAGAGAGGAGATCATCACTGTGCTGATAGGAGAAGAGAGCGGAGTGACGGAGAGATGAGATCATCACTGCCCTGGTAGGAGAAGAGAGCAGAGTGACGGAGAGATGAGATCATCACTGCCCTGGTAGGAGAAGAGAGCAGAGTGACGGAGAGATGAGATCATCACTGCCCTGGTAGGAGAAGAGAGCAGAGTGATGGAGAGATGAGATCATCACTGTGCTGATAGGAGAAGAGAGCGGAGTGACGGAGAGATGAGATCATCACTGTGCTGATAGGAGAAGAGAGCGGAGTGATGGAGAGATGAGATCATCACTGCCCTGGTAGGAGAAGAGAGCGGAGTGACGGAGAGATGAGATCATCACTGCCCTGGTAGGAGAAGAGAGCGGAGTGATGGAGAGATGAGATCATCACTGTGCTGATAGGAGAAGAGAGCGGAGTGACGGAGAGATGAGATCATCACTGCGCTGGTAGGAGAAGAGAGCGGAGTGACGGAGAGATGAGATCATCACTGTGCTGATAGGAGAAGAGAGCGGAGTGACGGAGAGATGAGATCATCACTGTGCTGATAGGAGAAGAGAGCGGAGTGACGGAGAGATGAGATCATCACTGTGCTGATAGGAGAAGAGAGCGGAGTGACGGAGAGATGAGATCATCACTGTGCTGATAGGAGAAGAGAGCGGAGTGATGGAGAGATGAGCTTATCACTGCGCTGATAGAAGAAGAGAGCGGAGTGACGGAGAAATGAGATCATCACTGTGCTGATAGGAGAAGAGAGCGGAGTGATGGAGAGATGGAGAGATGAGCTCATTACTGCGCTAATAGGAGAAGAGAGCAGAGTGACTGAGAGAGGAGATCATCACTGTGCTGATAGGAGAAGAGAGCAGAGTGACGGAGAGATGAGATCATCACTGTGCTGATAGGAGAAGAGAGCGGAGTGACTGAGAGAGGAGATCATCACTGTGCTGATAGGAGAAGAGAGCGGAGTGACTGAGAGATGAGATCATCACTGTGCTGATAGGAGAAGAGAGCAGAGTGACGGAGAGATGAGATCATCACTGTGCTGATAGGAGAAGAGAGCGGAGTGACTGAGAGAGGAGATCATCACTGTGCTGATAGGAGAAGAGAGCGGAGTGACTGAGAGAGGAGATCATCACTGTGCTGATAGGAGGAGAGAGCGGAGTGACTGAGAGATGAGATCATCACTGTGCTGATAGGAGAAGAGAGCGAAGTGATGGAGAGATGGAGAGATGAGCTCATTACTGCGCTAATAGGAGAAGAGAGCAGAGTGACAGAGAGAGGAGATCATCACTGCTGATAGGAGAAGAGAGCGGAGTGACTGAGAGATGAGATCATCACTGTGCTGATAGGAGAAGAGAGCGGAGTGACGGAGAGAGGAGATCATCACTGTGCTGATAGGAGAAGAGAGCGGAGTGACTGAGAGATGAGATCATCACTGCTGATAGGAGAAGAGAGCGGAGTGATGGAGAGATGAGCTTATCACTGCGCTGATAGAAGAAGAGAGCGGAGTGACGGAGAAATGAGATCATCACTGTGCTGATAGGAGAAGAGAGCGGAGTGATGGAGAGATGAGCTTATCACTGCGCTGATAGAAGAAGAGAGCGGAGTGACGGAGAAATGAGATCATCACTGTGCTGATAGGAGAAGAGAGCGAAGTGATGGAGAGATGGAGAGATGAGCTCATTACTGCGCTAATAGGAGAAGAGAGCAGAGTGACAGAGAGAGGAGATCATCACTGCTGATAGGAGAAGAGAGCGGAGTGACTGAGAGATGAGATCATCACTGTGCTGATAGGAGAAGAGAGCGGAGTGACGGAGAAATGAGATCATCACTGCTGATAGGAGAAGAGAGCGGAGTGATGGAGAGATGAGCTTATCACTGCGCTGATAGAAGAAGAGAGCGGAGTGATGGAGAGATGAGCTTATCACTGCGCTGATAGAAGAAGAGAGCGGAGTGACGGAGAAATGAGATCATCACTGTGCTGATAGGAGAAGAGAGCGAAGTGATGGAGAGATGGAGAGATGAGCTCATTACTGCGCTAATAGGAGAAGAGAGCAGAGTGACTGAGAGAGGAGATCATCACTGTGCTGATAGGAGAAGAGAGCAGAGTGACGGAGAGATGAGATCATCACTGTGCTGATAGGAGAAGAGAGCGGAGTGACTGAGAGAGGAGATCATCACTGTGCTGATAGGAGAAGAGAGCGGAGTGACTGAGAGATGAGATCATCACTGTGCTGATAGGAGAAGAGAGCGGAGTGACGGAGAGAGGAGATCATCACTGTGCTGATAGGAGAAGAGAGCGGAGTGACTGAGAGATGAGATCATCACTGTGCTGATAGGAGAAGAGAGCGAAGTGATGGAGAGATGGAGAGATGAGCTCATTACTGCGCTAATAGGAGAAGAGAGCAGAGTGACTGAGAGAGGAGATCATCACTGTGCTGATAGGAGAAGAGAGCAGAGTGACGGAGAGATGAGATCATCACTGTGCTGATAGGAGAAGAGAGCGGAGTGACTGAGAGATGAGATCATCACTGCTGATAGGAGAAGAGAGCGGAGTGATGGAGAGATGAGCTTATCACTGCGCTGATAGAAGAAGAGAGCGGAGTGACGGAGAAATGAGATCATCACTGTGCTGATAGGAGAAGAGAGCGGAGTGACGGAGAGATGAGATCATCACTGCTGATAGGAGAAGAGAGCGGAGTGACTGAGAGATGAGATCATCACTGTGCTGATAGGAGAAGAGAGCGGAGTGATGGAGAGATGAGCTCATCACTGCGCTGGTACGAGAAGAGAGCGGAGTGATGGAGAGATGAGCTCATCACTGCCCTGGTAGGAGAAGAGAGCAGAGTGACTGAGAGAGGAGATCATCACTGTGCTGATAGGAGAAGAGAGCGGAGTGACGGAGAGAGGAGATCATCACTGTGCTGATAGGAGAAGAGAGCGGAGTGACGGAGAGATGAGATCATCACTGTGCTGATAGGAGAAGAGAGCGGAGTGACTGAGAGAGGAGATCATCACTGTGCTGATAGGAGAAGAGAGCGGAGTGACGGAGAGATGAGATCATCACTGCCCTGGTAGGAGAAGAGAGCGGAGTGACGGAGAGATGAGATCATCACTGCCCTGGTAGGAGAAGAGAGCAGAGTGACGGAGAGATGAGATCATCACTGCCCTGGTAGGAGAAGAGAGCAGAGTGATGGAGAGATGAGATCATCACTGTGCTGATAGGAGAAGAGAGCGGAGTGATGGAGAGATGAGATCATCACTGTGCTGATAGGAGAAGAGAGCGGAGTGACGGAGAGATGAGATCATCACTGTGCTGATAGGAGAAGAGAGCGGAGTGACTGAGAGATGAGATCATCACTGTGCTGATAGGAGAAGAGAGCGGAGTGACGGAGAGAGGAGATCATCACTGTGCTGATAGGAGAAGAGAGCAGAGTGACGGAGAAATGAGATCATCACTGTGCTGATAGGAGAAGAGAGCGGAGTGACGGAGAGATGAGATCATCACTGTACTGATAGGAGAAGAGAGCGGAGTGACGGAGAGATGAGATCATCACTGCCCTGGTAGGAGAAGAGAGCAGAGTGACGGAGAGATGAGATCATCACTGCCCTGGTAGGAGAAGAGAGCAGAGTGACGGAGAGATGAGATCATCACTGCGCTGGTAGGAGAAGAGAGCGGAGTGATGGAGAGATGAGATCATCACTGTGCTGATAGGAGAAGAGAGCGGAGTGACTGAGAGATGAGATCATCACTGTGCTGATAGGAGAAGAGAGCGGAGTGACGGAGAGATGAGATCATCACTGCCCTGGTAGGAGAAGAGAGCAGAGTGACGGAGAGATGAGATCATCACTGCCCTGGTAGGAGAAGAGAGCAGAGTGACGGAGAGATGAGATCATCACTGCGCTGATAGGAGAAGAGAGCGGAGTGACTGAGAGATGAGATCATCACTGTGCTGATAGGAGAAGAGAGCGGAGTGACGGAGAGATGAGATCATCACTGCCCTGGTAGGAGAAGAGAGCGGAGTGACGGAGAGATGAGATCATCACTGTGCTGATAGGAGAAGAGAGCGGAGTGACGGAGAGATGAGATCATCACTGTGCTGATAGGAGAAGAGAGCGGAGTGACGGAGAGATGAGATCATCACTGTGCTGATAGGAGAAGAGAGCGAAGTGATGGAGAGATGGAGAGATGAGCTCATTACTGCGCTAATAGGAGAAGAGAGCAGAGTGACTGAGAGAGGAGATCATCACTGTGCTGATAGGAGAAGAGAGCGGAGTGACGGAGAGATGAGATCATCACTGTGCTGATAGGAGAAGAGAGCAGAGTGACTGAGAGAGGAGATCATCACTGTGCTGATAGGAGAGGAGAGCGGAGTGACTGAGAGAGGAGATCATCACTGTGCTGATAGGAGAAGAGAGCGGAGTGACTGAGAGAGGAGATCATCACTGTGCTGATAGGAGGAGAGAGCGGAGTGACTGAGAGATGAGATCATCACTGTGCTGATAGGAGAAGAGAGCGAAGTGATGGAGAGATGGAGAGATGAGCTCATTACTGCGCTAATAGGAGAAGAGAGCAGAGTGACAGAGAGAGGAGATCATCACTGCTGATAGGAGAAGAGAGCGGAGTGACTGAGAGATGAGATCATCACTGTGCTGATAGGAGAAGAGAGCGGAGTGACGGAGAGAGGAGATCATCACTGTGCTGATAGGAGAAGAGAGCGGAGTGACTGAGAGATGAGATCATCACTGCTGATAGGAGAAGAGAGCGGAGTGATGGAGAGATGAGCTTATCACTGCGCTGATAGAAGAAGAGAGCGGAGTGATGGAGAGATGAGCTTATCACTGCGCTGATAGAAGAAGAGAGCGGAGTGACTGAGAGATGAGATCATCACTGTGCTGATAGGAGAAGAGAGCGGTGTGATGGAGAGATGAGCTCATTACTGCGCTAATAGGAGAAGAGAGCAGAGTGACTGAGAGAGGAGATCATCACTGTGCTGATAGGAGAAGAGAGCGGAGTGACGGAGAGAGGAGATCATCACTGTGCTGATAGGAGAAGAGAGCGGAGTGACGGAGAGATGAGATCATCACTGTGCTGATAGGAGAAGAGAGCAGAGTGACGGAGAGATGAGATCATCACTGTGCTGATAGGAGAAGAGAGCGGAGTGACTGAGAGAGGAGATCATCACTGTGCTGATAGGAGAAGAGAGCGGAGTGACTGAGAGATGAGATCATCACTGTGCTGATAGGAGAAGAGAGCGGAGTGACGGAGAGAGGAGATCATCACTGTGCTGATAGGAGAAGAGAGCGGAGTGACTGAGAGATGAGATCATCACTGTGCTGATAGGAGAAGAGAGCGAAGTGATGGAGAGATGGAGAGATGAGCTCATTACTGCGCTAATAGGAGAAGAGAGCAGAGTGACTGAGAGAGGAGATCATCACTGTGCTGATAGGAGAAGAGAGCAGAGTGACGGAGAGATGAGATCATCACTGTGCTGATAGGAGAAGAGAGCGGAGTGACTGAGAGATGAGATCATCACTGCTGATAGGAGAAGAGAGCGGAGTGATGGAGAGATGAGCTTATCACTGCGCTGATAGAAGAAGAGAGCGGAGTGACGGAGAAATGAGATCATCACTGTGCTGATAGGAGAAGAGAGCGGAGTGACGGAGAGATGAGCTCATCACTGCTGATAGGAGAAGAGAGCGGAGTGACTGAGAGATGAGATCATCACTGCTGATAGGAGAAGAGAGCGGAGTGACTGAGAGATGAGATCATCACTGCTGATAGGAGAAGAGAGCGGAGTGACTGAGAGATGAGATCATCACTGCTGATAGGAGAAGAGAGCGGAGTGACTGAGAGATGAGATCATCACTGTGCTGATAGGAGAAGAGAGCGGAGTGATGGAGAGATGAGCTCATCACTGCGCTGGTACGAGAAGAGAGCGGAGTGACTGAGAGAGGAGATCATCACTGTGCTGATAGGAGAAGAGAGCGGAGTGACGGAGAGAGGAGATCATCACTGTGCTGATAGGAGAAGAGAGCGGAGTGACGGAGAGATGAGATCATCACTGTGCTGATAGGAGAAGAGAGCGGAGTGACTGAGAGAGGAGATCATCACTGTGCTGATAGGAGAAGAGAGCGGAGTGACGGAGAGATGAGATCATCACTGCCCTGGTAGGAGAAGAGAGCAGAGTGACGGAGAGATGAGATCATCACTGCCCTGGTAGGAGAAGAGAGCAGAGTGACGGAGAGATGAGATCATCACTGCCCTGGTAGGAGAAGAGAGCGGAGTGATGGAGAGATGAGATCATCACTGTGCTGATAGGAGAAGAGAGCGGAGTGACGGAGAGATGAGATCATCACTGCGCTGGTAGGAGAAGAGAGCGGAGTGATGGAGAGATGAGATCATCACTGTGCTGATAGGAGAAGAGAGCGGAGTGACGGAGAGATGAGATCATCACTGTGCTGATAGGAGAAGAGAGCGGAGTGACGGAGAGATGAGATCATCACTGTGCTGATAGGAGAAGAGAGCGGAGTGACTGAGAGAGGAGATCATCACTGTGCTGATAGGAGAAGAGAGCGGAGTGACTGAGAGAGGAGATCATCACTGTGCTGATAGGAGAAGAGAGCAGAGTGACGGAGAAATGAGATCATCACTGTACTGATAGGAGAAGAGAGCGGAGTGACGGAGAGATGAGATCATCACTGCCCTGGTAGGAGAAGAGAGCAGAGTGACGGAGAGATGAGATCATCACTGCCCTGGTAGGAGAAGAGAGCAGAGTGACGGAGAGATGAGATCATCACTGCCCTGGTAGGAGAAGAGAGCAGAGTGACGGAGAGATGAGATCATCACTGCGCTGGTAGGAGAAGAGAGCGGAGTGATGGAGAGATGAGATCATCACTGTGCTGATAGGAGAAGAGAGCGGAGTGACTGAGAGATGAGATCATCACTGTGCTGATAGGAGAAGAGAGCGGAGTGACGGAGAGATGAGATCATCACTGCCCTGGTAGGAGAAGAGAGCAGAGTGACGGAGAGATGAGATCATCACTGCCCTGGTACGAGAAGAGAGCGGAGTGACGGAGAGATGAGATCATCACTGCCCTGGTAGGAGAAGAGAGCGGAGTGACGGAGAGATGAGATCATCACTGTGCTGATAGGAGAAGAGAGCGGAGTGACGGAGAGATGAGATCATCACTGTGCTGATAGGAGAAGAGAGCGGAGTGACGGAGAGATGAGATCATCACTGTGCTGATAGGAGAAGAGAGCGGAGTGACTGAGAGATGAGATCATCACTGCTGATAGGAGAAGAGAGCGGAGTGATGGAGAGATGAGCTCATCACTGCGCTGGTACGAGAAGAGAGCGGAGTGACTGAGAGATGAGATCATCACTGCTGATAGGAGAAGAGAGCGGAGTGATGGAGAGATGAGCTCATCACTGTGCTGATAGGAGAAGAGAGCGAAGTGATGGAGAGATGGAGAGATGAGCTCATTACTGCGCTAATAGGAGAAGAGAGCAGAGTGACTGAGAGAGGAGATCATCACTGTGCTGATAGGAGAAGAGAGCAGAGTGACGGAGAGATGAGATCATCACTGTGCTGATAGGAGAAGAGAGCGGAGTGACTGAGAGATGAGATCATCACTGTGCTGATAGGAGAAGAGAGCAGAGTGACTGAGAGAGGAGATCATCACTGTGCTGATAGGAGAAGAGAGCGGAGTGACGGAGAGATGAGATCATCACTGTGCTGATAGGAGAAGAGAGCGGAGTGATGGAGAGATGAGCTCATCACTGCGCTGGTACGAGAAGAGAGCGGAGTGACAGAGAGGAGATCATCACTGTGCTGATAGGAGAAGAGAGCAGAGTGACGGAGAGAGGAGATCATCACTGTGCTGATAGGAGAAGAGAGCGGAGTGACGGAGAGATGAGATCATCACTGTGCTGATAGGAGAAGAGAGCGGAGTGATGGAGAGATGAGCTCATCACTGCGCTGGTACGAGAAGAGAGCGGAGTGACTGAGAGAGGAGATCATCACTGTGCTGATAGGAGAAGAGAGCGGAGTGACGGAGAGAGGAGATCATCACTGTGCTGATAGGAGAAGAGAGCAGAGTGACGGAGAGATGAGATCATCACTGCCCTGGTAGGAGAAGAGAGCAGAGTGACGGAGAGATGAGATCATCACTGCCCTGGTAGGAGAAGAGAGCAGAGTGACGGAGAGATGAGATCATCACTGCGCTGATAGGAGAAGAGAGCAGAGTGACGGAGAGAGGAGATCATCACTGTGCTGATAGGAGAAGAGAGCGGAGTGATGGAGAGATGAGATCATCACTGCCCTGGTAGGAGAAGAGAGCGGAGTGACGGAGAGATGAGATCATCACTGCCCTGGTAGGAGAAGAGAGCGGAGTGACGGAGAGAGGAGATCATCACTGTGCTGATAGGAGAAGAGAGCGGAGTGACTGAGAGATGAGATCATCACTGTGCTGATAGGAGAAGAGAGCGGAGTGATGGAGAGATGAGCTCATCACTGCGCTGGTACGAGAAGAGAGCGGAGTGACTGAGAGAGGAGATCATCACTGTGCTGATAGGAGAAGAGAGCGGAGTGACGGAGAGATGAGATCATCACTGTGCTGATAGGAGAAGAGAGCGGAGTGACGGAGAGATGAGATCATCACTGTGCTGATAGGAGAAGAGAGCGGAGTGACGGAGAGAGGAGATCATCACTGTGCTGATAGGAGAAGAGAGCGGAGTGACGGAGAGATGAGATCATCACTGTGCTGATAGGAGAAGAGAGCGGAGTGACGGAGAGATGAGATCATCACTGCCCTGGTAGGAGAAGAGAACAGAGTGACGGAGAGATGAGATCATCACTGCCCTGGTAGGAGAAGAGAGCAGAGTGACGGAGAGATGAGATCATCACTGTGCTGATAGGAGAAGAGAGCAGAGTGACGGAGAGATGAGATCATCACTGTGCTGATAGGAGAAGAGAGCGGAGTGATGGAGAGATGAGATCATCACTGCCCTGGTAGGAGAAGAGAGCGGAGTGACGGAGAGATGAGATCATCACTGCGCTGGTAGGAGAAGAGAGCGGAGTGACGGAGAGATGAGATCATCACTGTGCTGATAGGAGAAGAGAGCGGAGTGACGGAGAGATGAGATCATCACTGTGCTGATAGGAGAAGAGAGCGGAGTGATGGAGAGATGAGCTTATCACTGCGCTGATAGAAGAAGAGAGCGGAGTGAGTGAGAGATTAGATCATCATTGGGTTGATGGGAGAAGAGAGCGGAGTAAGTGAGAGATGAGCTCATCACTGCGCTGATAGGAGAAGAGAGTGGAGTGACGGAGAAATTAGCTCATTGGTCTGCTGGTTCTCTCTGTCCAATCACCAGCCTTGGTTGGGGCAGGACAACCTGGGCTCAGAGGAAGTGGCTTGAATATTGCCTGCCCTCAGACTGAGCACATCTAGTGAGAGAGAAAAAGAACTGCAGGGGGAAATCTCTGAATTGAAGGTAAATATTGCAGCCAAAGCTGGAGTTTTTGTTTTACCTTTTACAAGGCTGATCATTTTTATCTTGTTATTTTTTTTTGGAAGGAGTTCCACTTTAAGGCTCCAATCCTCCAGGAAGTTTTGTTCGGAGCTTCATTTTAGGAAGACGGCGCTCTTTGAACATGGTGATGTCACCGTCCTGCGGTGTAGTTGGTGGTCTCTGCCACCAGGGGGTGATAGGAGGTTGAGTTTCGATCTAGGCCCGCCATACTTAGTATTCCAGTAACCCAATCCCGGCGCTGAGGATGTGCCAGAAATTCTGCAGTAATTATACGGACCGTCCCGGCTAATCCCTTAATCCCGGGACATTAGGAATGTGTATTCTAGGAAAGTAACGCTAAAATAGGACCCACCGCCGCCGCAGCCTCCCCTCCCCCACACAATGGATGGAGTTTGTGAATGGGGCCCTCCATCGCCTGTCCACCGGAAAAAGAGGACTTAGATGTGCAGCAGTTCACCAACTGGAAACAATGTTTCCTAAGAGTGTTACTGTGTCTGTGATATTGTATCACATGACTGTGGGGGAGGGGACATTAGAATGTAAGCTCCCCTGGTCCAGAGACTGATGTGACTGTGGGGGAGGGGACATTAGAGTGTAAGCTCCTCTGGTACAGAGACTGATGTGACTGTGGGGGGATATTAGAGTGTAAGCTCCTCTGGTACAGAGACTGATGTGACTGGCTCAGTGTTCTCTGTACAGCACTGTGGTATATGTCAGAGCTATATAAATGTATAATAATAAAAGTGTGTGACTGTGGGGGGACATTAGAGTGTAAGCTCCTCTGGTACAGAGACTGATGTGACTGGCTCAGTGATCTCTGTACAGCACTGCGGTATATGTCAGAGATATTACATGGATTTGTTGTGATGATTTCTCTATGAATAGTGTGATGTCGCCCCCCCCCCCCCCCCCCCAGTGAAGGGCGATATGCAACTTTTGCAATACAGATTCTTTGTTCCCGTGAACAGGAAACCCCTGGGGGGATCCCCAGCCCTCCACACCCAGCACTGCCCCGCCATCCATGAACCACATTATTGTATTGTAGAAGAAATCATTTGCCTGAAGCAATTCTTCATCCGGAAATAATGAGGAGGATTATGAGGAGTGATGATTGTTCATGATGGACAGAAATATTTGTAACTTGTAGGATGGAATCTCCCAATCCTATCCTTGTATGCCGGGTGTAATTCTCAGTATCTGTTCTTATTCTTTATGGCGTGATGGGTCTCAGGACCCGCTTCCAGATTGGCCGGGAGGAGAATCAGGATGACAATAGCAAATATTAATTCGCTACAGAGCCCACCCTTTTTTTTTTAAGCCAATTAGAGCCTCGGGCTCTAATCATGTGCTTAAAAAAAAAGACCCTCTGCCAGATCCACTGCCATTCTTACTGCGAGACCCACTGTCAAAGGCCACTGCCAGACCCACTCCCAGACTCACTTCCAGACCCACTGCCAGACATACTATCAAAGGCCACTGCCAGACTAACTCACAGACCCACTGCCAAATGCCACTTCCAGACCCACTGCCAGACATACTATCAAAGGCCACTGCCAGACTAACTCACAGACCCACTGCCAAATGCCACTTCCAGACCCACTGCCAGACATACGGTCAAAGGCCACTGCCAGATCCACTGTCAAAGGCCACTGCCAGATCCACTGTCAAAGGCCACTGCCAGACCCACTGTCAAAGGCCACTGCCAGATCCACTGTCAAAGGCCACTGCCAGATCCACTGTCAAAGGCCACTGCCAGACATACTGTCAAAGGCCACTGCCAGACCCACTCCCAGACTCACTTCCAGATCCACTGCCAAATGCCACTTCCAGACCCACGTTCAGAGCCACTGCCAGACATACTGTCAAAGGCCACTGCCAGATCCACTCCCAGACCCACAGTCAAAGACCACTGCCAGACCCAATGCCAGAGCACTGCAAGATCACCTGTGTGATGGGAGTCACTTTGGGGAATTCCTCCAGCAGCCCCTCCCTGCTGATATGACTGTTTACTGATGAAAAATTTGAATACACCTGACCTGTGTGTCTATTGGTATTGGACAGTTTACCCCGCCCTGAATGCAAAGGGAGGGGGAGGGGTTTTCCATGAGTGTTACTTCCCTGTACATGTGTTTCAATAAACAGTTCATGTTCCAGCTTGCAGCCAAACGAGTCCTGCCTTGTTCCTGGCTGTAATGCGGCGAATATCTGATATCTGTATTTAGACTGGAGGAAGCGTATATGACGAAAGCACTCAAGCGGAGTGTGGGACGTTTTGTTACAACCTGCCAGACCCACTGCTAAGACCCACTGCCAGACCCACTGTCAAAGGCCACTGCCAGACCCACTGCCAAATCCACTGCCAGACCCACTGCTAAATACCACTGCTAGACCCACTGCCAAAGGCCACTGCCAGACCCACTGCCAAATGCCACTGCTAGACCCACTGCCAAATCCATTGTCAGACCCATTGCTAGATCCACTGCCAGATCACCTGCCAGACTCACTGCCAGAGCCACTGCCAGATCACCTGTGTGACGGTAGTCACTTTGGGGTGGGGGGAATTCCTCCAGCAGCCCCTCCCTGCTGATAAGACTGTTTACTGATGACCTGGGTGTCTATTGGTATTGGACAGTTTACCCCGCCCTGAAGGCAAAGGGGGGGGGGGAGGGGTTACTTCTCTGTACATGTGTTTCAATAAACTGTTCATGTTCCAGCTTGCAGCCAAACGAGTCCTGCCTTGTTCCTGGTTGAAAAATGCAGCGAATATCTGATATCTGTATTCAGACTGGAGGAAGCGTATATGACGAAAGCACTCAAGTGGAGTGTGGGACGTTTCGTTACAACCTGCCAGACCCACTGGCAAATGCCACTGCCAGATCACTTGTGTGACGAGATTCACTTTGGTCGGGGGGAATTCCTCCAGCAGCCCCTCCTTGCTGATAAGATGTGATACATGTGTTTCAATAAACAGTTCATGTTCCAGCTTGCAGCCAAATGAGTATTGCCTTGTTCCTGTTATCTGTATTCAGACTGGAGGAAGCGTATATGACGAAAGCACTCAAGCGGAGTGTGGGACGTTTCGTTACAACCTGTCAAATCCCACTACCAGACCCACTGCCAGATCCACCGCCAAATCCACTGTCAGACCCACTACTAGATCCACTGCCAGACCCACTGCAAGACCCACTGCCAGACCCACTGCCAGATCCACCGCAAATCCACTGCCAGACCTACTGCCAGACCGAGAGAAAAAATACAGATTATCCGATTATCACCACTTCCAGTGACACCGACCTCCCCTTCAGTCTTGCTCAGGTGTACCGGCTCCTCTCCTGGACTGAAAAGGCTTTCTCTGATTTCTCTGCACACTGTGAGCTTCTCACAATGTGCATTAGAAGCTGCATATAGATAGATCCTGCCTCATTTCCTGGCTGGAGAACATTAAGCATCATCCAGCCCTTTCCATCTGTTTTCTCTGTTTCTTTTTTCTTTTCTCTCTCTCTCCAAACTTCTTTCCTTCTTCCTTCCATATCTTTTCTTTCTTTTTTCCACAAAAACAAGCTACAATACTGTCCCGGGCTCTGGATCATACAAAGCTCATTCATTGAATTTGTTCTTCCTCAGATATCATCCACAGAGAAACCTTCCCATGTGCTTTCCGTATTCTCTCCTCTTGTCCGCCCCCAGAATCTTCTCCCATAGACAGCTGCCAGCTTTGCCCACTTATTAATGCGTCCGGCCTATGGGCCCACGTTTTCTTGTGTGGGGGGGGGGGGGGGTTGTCACAGGATTTGTCTTTAATCTGGGGCATTTCATGGCATGTACTGGAGCCCACCCGGAGATAAATGCAAACAAATGCCTTTAGAAGGGCCGGGCGCAGCTGTTGCCACGCCATGCTGGATAAACTGTAAATCCGAGAACGGGCTCAAATTCCTCCCCCGGCCCGCGATTTACAGCCACCTGTTCGCGCCAACTCAGCTCAATCACGTTCAGCAATTCAACTGGCAAAGATTCCGTATGAGGGCCGACAGGCCTGGGGGGGGGGGGGGGGGGGGCTGGGGCGGCGGATCGTTGCAAAAAGGGGGGGGTGCCTGGATCATCGCAAAATTAATCAATGCGCTCGCCTGCCTTATTTTACAGGGAACAGATGTCACCATCAGGATCAACTTACCCTGGAGGGTCCCGTACACTGGTCGGGGGGGGGGGCTGGGGGGAGGCGAAGATGGAGATCCTCCATTTGTAGAAGACGCTTCATGCTGGTCATACTTTAGATTCACTTACTTTAGATCATGGGTACTCAACCTGTGGCCCTCCAGCTGTTGTGAAACTACAAGTCCCATCATGCCTCTGCCTTTGGGAGTCATGCTTGTACCTGTCAGCCCTGCAATGCCTCATGGGACTTGTAGTTCTGCAACAGCTGGGAGGGCCGCATGTTGGGCACCCATGCTTTAGATAAAGACGATGGTCCCTCAACATGTCAAGAGTATCTAAACCAAGACTAAAAATGTCATACTAATGCGGGGATGTGGGGACTGCATTCGTTTTCGTTTTTTTTTTTTTCCACGTGATGATTCTGCCCCTTTCTGTCCTAGGGTGACAACGCTCACTTACTGCACTGTATCTATGGAGTAGCAGCGTTGTCATCCAAGGATTAAAAAAAGCAGTATCACCTGTGATGTCAGATGTCATCATCATTCTTGTATCTGCTCTTGATTGGTTGTCTTGTGTTACTCTTGAGCCATATTCACCTTGCCGATTCCCTTCCAGGCCCTCTGCTGCTTTCAATGGTTCTTGAAATCAGGGCCGTATCTAACCCATCTGATCTGGGGATGCAGAAGTCCCTAACAATCTGACAAAGATGCAGGGAGCCCATATACCCTCAACAATGTTTAGTATTTTGTTGACAAGGCGCTTTTTTGTACCACGAATCACGACCCGGAAGTAACATCTGACAGGTAGTGCAGAGGTGGTGAAGGAGTGAACAGAGTACCCTAAAATGTATTAGGTTGTCATTAGATTGTATGATTAAGCAGAACATGTGCCCCCTTATAACAGTTGTCCTTTCCAGAGTCCTTCCTTACATCAGGGACCCTATTACAGTCCCCCCTTTACATCTGGGTCCCCATCAGAGTGCCACCTTACATCAACTGCCCCCTCAGAGTCCCACCTTCCATCAACTATCTGCATCAGAGTGCCCCCTTACTTCTGTCCCTATAAGATTGCCCCTTATATCAGTTTTGCTCATCAGAGTATCCCCCCTAGATCAACTATCTGCATCAGAGTGCCCCCTTACATCAATTGCCCCTTATCATAGTGCCCCCTAACACTATTTTGCCCCATCAGAGTGTCCCCTAACATCAGTTTCTCCCATCAGAATGACCCCTTACATCAGTTGCCCCCATCAGAGTGCCCCCTTTCTATCAATTGCCCCATCAGATTGCCCCTTAGGTCAATTTCCTCATCAGAGTGCCCCCTTACATCAGTTACCCCATCGGAGTGCCCCCTACATCAATTGCCCCCCCTCAGAGTGCCCCTTTACATCAATCTCCCCCATCAGAGTGACCCCTTACATCAGTTGCCCCAATCAGAGTGCCCCTTACATCGGTTGCCCCATCAGAGTGCCCCCTTACATCAGTTTCCCCCATTAGAGTGTCCCCTTACATCAGTTTCTCCCATCAGAATGACCCCTTACATCAGTTGCCCCCATCAGAGTGCCCCCTTTCTATCAATTGCCCCATCAGAGTGCCCCTTAGGTCAATTTCCTCATCAGAGTGCCCCCTTACATCAATTACCCAATCGGAGTGCCCCCCTACATCAATTTCCCCATCAGAGTGACCCCTTACATCAGTTGCCCCCATCACAGTGCCCCCTTCTATCAATAACCCCATCAGAGTGCCCCCTTACATCAATTTCCCCCATCAGAGTGCCCCCCTACATTAATTGCCCCATCAGAGTGCCCCCTTACATCAATTTCCCCATCAGAGTGCCCCATTACATCAGTTTCCCCCATCAGAGTTCCCCCTTACATCAGTTGCCTCATCAGAGTGCCCATTTACGTCAATTGCCCCATCAGAGTGCCCCCTTACATCAGTTGCCTCATCAGAGTGCCCATTTACATCAATTGCCCCATCAGAGTGCCCTCTTTCATCAATTTCCCCCATCAGAAACTCGCTGCTATCCACAGTGAGTCCTACCTTCCTGACAAACCCTCTTTTAATGCAGGGGGGTGCAACGTTGGCCATGAGTCCAACCTTCCTGACAAACTTTTTTCTATTGCAGGTGATGCAGAGTTGGCCATGAGTCCAAGCTTCCTGATAAGCCCTCTTCTAATACAGGTGGTGCAGCGCTGGCCATGAGTCCGACCTTCCTGACAAACCCTCTTCTATCACAGATGGTGCAGAGTTGGCCATGAGTCCGACCTTCCTGACAAACCTTCTTCTATTGCAGGTGGTCCAGACCTGGCCACGAGTCCAACCTTCCTGACAACCCCTCTTCTACTGCACGTGGTTCAGACCTGGCCATGAGTCCAACCTTCCTGACAAACCCTCTTCTACTGCAGGGGTGCAGAGTTGGCCATGAGTCTGACCTTCCTGACAAACCTTCTTCTATTGCAGGTGGTCCAGACCTGGCCATGAGTCCAACCTTCCTGACAAACCCTCTTCTACTGCAGGGGGTGCAGAGTTGGCCATGAGTCTGACCTTCCTGACAACTCCTCTTCTACTGCAGGTGGTGCAGACCTGGCCATGAGTCCAACCTTCCTGACAACCCCTCTTCTACTGCAGGTTGTGCAGAGTTGGCCATGAGTCTGACCTTCCTGACAAGCCCTCTTCTACTGCAGGGGGTGCAGAGTTGGCCATGGGTGTGACCTTCCTGACAACTCTCTTCTATTGCAGGTGGTCCAGACCTGGCCATGAGTCCAACCTTCCTGACAATCCCTCTTCTATTGCAGGTGGTGCAGACTTGGCCATGAGTCCAACCTTCCTGACAACCCCTCTTCTACTGCAGGTTGTGCAGAGTTGGCCATGAGTCTGACCTTCCTGACAAGCCCTCTTCTACTGCAGGGGGTGCAGAGTTGGCCATGGGTGTGACCTTCCTGACAAACCTTCTTCTATTGCAGGTGGTCCAGACCTGGCCATGAGTCCAACCTTCCTGACAATCCCTCTTCTATTGCAGGTGGTGCAGACTTGGCCATGAGTCCAACCTTCCTGACAACCCCTCTTCTACTGCAGGTGGTGCAGAGTTGGCCATGAGTCTGACCTTCCTGACAAGCCCTCTTCTACTGCAGGAGGTGCAGAGTTGGCCATGGGTGTGACCTTCCTGACAAACCTTCTTCTATTGCAGGTGGTCCAGACCTGGCCATGAGTCCAACCTTCCTGACAAACCTTCTTCTATTGCAGGTGGTCCAGACCTGGCCATGAGTCCAACCTTCCTGACAAGCCCTCCTCTATTGCAGGTGGTGCAGACTTGGCCATGAGTCCAACGTTCCTGACAAACCCTCTTCTATGGCAGATGGTGCAGAGTTGGCCACGAGTCCAACCTTCCTGACAAACCCTCTTCTATTGCAGGTGGTGCAGACTTGGCCATGAGTCCAACCTTCCTGACAAACCCTCTTCTATGGCAGATGGTGCAGAGTTGGCCACGAGTCCAACCTTCCTGACAAACCCTCTTCTATGGCAGATGGTGCAGAGTTGGCCACGAGTCCAACCTTCCTGGCTTGGCCTGTACTCACCTGTCCTTCCCTTCTGATCTTTCCTCTGAGCTATGGCCACCTGAATGATCTTCACATCTGACCCTTCTGGGTGCGTCCATCTCCCGGTTCCCCCTGCTGGGCTCTCTTTTCTTCTGTCTGCTGACCACTTTGTCACCTCTGTGCCCTGTAATGACATTGGGGATGTCAGGAGGAGCCATGGAGCACAGAGCCCTTTAAAAAAAATAGAATAATACTGACGCTAATGAGGGTTCGTCCAAAAAGAGGGCATATGGCGGGTGTTTTACATCCCCAACTGTGAGGTCAGAAAGGGTGTACTGGGCACAACTCCATTCAGCGGGAACTGTGTTGCGGTAAACTGACGTTCACTACGCCATTAATTTCCACTGTGTCTCATTGTAGGCCCCCCCCCCCCCACCCATTCACACTATCCAAAAGTAAATTGCGAAAACAAACACATGTAGTACATCTCTGTAATAAATTCACATTTCACCGTGTTTTGTATTTTTACACAGCAGGTAAAAAGAAAAAAAATATTTGTTGAGCCTGCCAGAAATCCAGTGAGCCCCTAACTTCCTGTAGTGAGCTGACAACGTTGCATCTTCTACACTGACATCCCAAGCAGGTGTTGTCAGCCCCGCCTTGTTCTCCTCTGCCGGACTTCTTCCTTATGATATGAAGAAGAGGAGAGGGGATGTGTACCCAGGGGTGGAGGATTTGTGCTAGGGAGGGGGTGTCTTTTTTGGGGGGAGGGGTATTTGTGTTGGGGGGGATTTGGGGGATTGTGGGGCAAAGATTTATGCTGGAAGGGGAATTTGTACTGGTGGAATTCATGCTTGGGGGGGTAAGCATGCATATTAGTGCTCAATCTTTTTTTTGGGGGGGGGGACAGTTTGGCATGTTTTCCTGGGCTCTAGGTAACCTTGTCCCGGCACTGTCCATAGGATAGAGACAAAACCCCTGTTGGGTTATATTTTGTGGCATGTGTGTCCCATTATATAGATTTCTCTTCACTTCCTGTCTTGCACAGACAACAGAAAGTGGGAGGAAATCTCTCCCAAAGTGAGAGTTGTCACCAGAGCTGTTTCCCCCATTGGAACCCCCCCCCCCCCATGTAAGTCTAAGTTCACACCTATGCATGTCAGGAATGCGTGTAAAACTGCGCACGTTCCCGACGCGCACAGAAATGCGCTGACATTTAACAACTCATGGAGCGGCCATTATTTGTTCATGGCACCTGTAAACGCACGCATTTTTTGCGCACGCCAAATCACATGGTCCTGAAGCATTTTTGGAAAAAAGACAGTGACTTAGCGATTGTTACTTTTTTTTTTAACGCGTTCCTCACAAGGAAATTAAGGGGTTCCCCTAGACGCAGCATAGGGGGACCTGCTGAAAATACGCAGAAACGAGCGCGCACTTGGTCGCTCCTGGTGTGAACCAATTCCGACCCCATCCAAAACCCCCAAAAAAAAAAAGATTTGGATTCAACCTTTGTGGTCTGGGTACCCTGCGAAGGACGACGGGACCCTTTGTCTATATACTTTGTGCCACAAGGTGTCCCCCCTTTTTTGCTGTCCCCCAGCTTGTTAAAGAGCGTGGTAAAGGAAAGACGCCATCAGCTGTGCCTGGTAAGGTCTATGCCAGAGCAGAAATCCAGCAGACAGGAGTATGGAGATATGTGGGGGTGGGGGGGGGGGGGGGGGGTGGGGGGAACACTTACATAGCACCAGGTGCCCCAGGACAGACTTAATTTGCCCCTGGGATCCAGGCTTTTCCTTCTAGAAGAAGAAGACATTGGGCATAGTAAAGACTGGCAGGGTGAGGGTTAACGTCCTGAAACTGAAGGGGCCCTCCGCCTCCTCCTCCCAGCTGGGGGGACATTCCTGAGAATGGGATTCTGCATCCTCTCTGCTTCCAATCACGGCATCCAGCAGATGCTCAGAGTGTGTGAGGATAACTTATTGCAGATTGTGAATTGGGGGTGTCTGTGGGGGTAATGGAGCTCTGTCACCGGGGAGGGGGGGGGGGGGGGGGGCGGAGGGGCAGACATGCAGTCACCATCCACCATATGGATAACAGGGCAACCATGTGGATGCATCTGCCATCGGCTTGTTTAAAGCAGAACTCCAGGCAAACGTAAGATATGCCCTTTACGCGTGTGCACTTTTGGCACGGGGTGGTTTTTGGGTGTGTTTCACACGCCACTGGCTTTTCAAAAAAAAAAAAGAAAAAGTCACCCCCCCCCCCCCCCACGTCATTCTTTTTTTCTGTCCTCAAGCCCTCAGGGTCACCTGGAAACAGCCCTTACCACACCACTGTGTTGGTGCAACCATTACAGGTTTATGTCTCTGAAAATATGGAATGTCAACTTATTGGTAGTAACCAATCCCCCAAGGGTAGTCCCTGTAATGAATAAAATAAAATATTTCTTGTGTACAATATAGGCACGATATAAACATATTCGATGCACAATAGTCACATATTTAATGTTTATACATAGGAGGACATGATTGGTACAGACAACAATAATGAAGAATAATGTACAAAATTGGTAATAATCAATAATTAACAACATGGTAAAATTAATTCATAATATTGAAACACGCTGTAAACTTGGCACCCTTGAGTATGGACTCAACGCGTTTCATGGCATTTAAAGCCAATCATCAGGAGTAGGATGCTAAAAAATAAGTAAAAATAAAAGATAATTAAGTAAATTTACCTACGTCAGATACCTATATATTGTATTAGGCTCTCTAGTTAGAATAGAAAGAGGTGATGATAGTACTAACCTGTAGGGTATCCAGTGGGTATATACCCATCGCTACTGTATTGGGATGAACATAGCCTAGGTATGTTTGTCTCCCCCGGGGTTGAGGTGGGGAAATTCAGTCCAGTACACTCCCCCCATCCTGGCGCCCAGATGGACAAGCAGGCTAGGTGGGGGGGTGGAGGGACCGGCCAGCCAAGGATAAGAGGACAGACCATACATAGGGGAATCAAGGGCCCAGGATCAGGTATACTGACTATACAATGGGCACATCCAGAAATGAAGTGTCCATAGGAATCCTACAATGCATACAAAAAAGGGGGCTAAGTAGATGTAGTTTCATGTATTAAATAAATGTACAAAAGGAGTAAGTGTCAAGTCCTGGAGAAGCCCTTACATACCTGGGTCAAAATGGAGATGAATATAGTTGTCACAACCAGATGGTAATAATATGTGAATGGCGCAAAGCTCCCTCCCGGCTGAAATACCCGCCAAAAGAGGCGGGACCCCGCCAACGTCATGCGTGCACACTGAGCGGCGAGGAGGAGAAGTACGCTCCGTGATCGCCGCAGCGTGAGATGACAAAAATACACACCCCTCGATCGGCACGCAAACATTCTACTATATTGTTATATTATTATAATTTTTCCAGCAAGACTATCCATATTTAATCCCTATGTCCATACAATCATCCTTGTTCTTATCAGTTTTAGGCTCTCCTTCTAGGGGTTTTATATTAGTTTGTTCTACTTCCCCTAGTTTGATGTACATGGCCACGGGTTCTGTGGTCTCGCTCTGGGGTTGCGAGGTGCCTAGTTCCTCCCCCTCGCCCGTCCCCTATGTGACGGGGTAGGGGTTGACCTCTGCACCTCGACGTCATGCTCGCACGACCCTGTTTGCGTGCCGATCGAGGGGTGTGTATTTTTGTCATCTCACGCTGCGGCGATCACGGAGTGTACTTCTCCTCCTCGCCGCTCAGCGTGCACGCATGACGTTGGCGGGGTCCCGCCTCTTTTGGCGGGTATTTCAGCCGGGAGGGAGCTTTGCGCCATTCACATATTATTACCATCTGGTTGTGACAACTATATTCATCTCCATTTTGACCCAGGTATGTAAGGGCTTCTCCAGGACTTGACACTTATGCCGCGTACACACGGTCGTACTTTTCGTCTACAAAAGTCGGACAGCCTGTCCGACAGACTTCCGGCAGACTTTCGGTGGACTTGCGGCGGACTTGCGGCCTACTTTCTAACGAACGGACTTGCCTACACACGACCACACAAAAGTCTAACGGATTCGTACGTGATGACGTACACCGGACTAAAATAAGGAAGTTCATAGCCAGTAGCCAATAGGTGCCCTAGCGTGGCTTTTTGTCCGTCGGACTAGCACACAGACGAGCGGATTTCGGGGTCCGTCGTAGTTACGAAGTAAAGTTTTAAAGCATGTTTCAAATCTAAAGTACGTCGGATTTGAGGCTAAAAAAGTCAGTTGAAAGTCCGGAGAAGCCCACACACGATCGGATTACCAGCCAGCTTTAGTCCATCAGCGTCCGTTGGACTTTTGTAGACGAAAAGTACGACCGTGTGTACGCGGCATTACTCCTTTTGTACATTTATTTAATACATGAAACTACATCTACTTAGCCCCCTTTTTTGTATGCATTGTAGGATTCCTATGGACACTTCATTCCTGGATGTGCCCATTGTATAGTCAGTATACCTGATCCTGGGCCCTTGATTCCCCTATGTATGGTCTGTCCTCTTATCCTTGGCTGGCTGGTCCCTCCACCCCCCCACCTAGCCTGCTTGTCCATCTGGGCGCCAGGATGGGGGGAGTGTACTGGACTGAATTTCCCCGCCTCAACCCCGGGGGAGACAAACATACCTAGGCTATGTTCATCCCAATACAGTAGCGATGGGTATATACCCACTGGATACCCTACAGGTTAGTACTATCATCACCTCTTTCTATTCTAACTAGAGAGCCTAATACAATACATAGGTATCTGACGTAGGTAAATTTACTTAATTATCTTTTATTTTTACTTATTTTTTAGCATCCTACTCCTGATGATTGGCTTTAAACGCCATGAAACGCGTTGAGTCCATACTCAAGGGTGCCAAGTTTACAGCGTGTTTCAATATTATGAATTCATTTTACCATGTTGTTAATTATTGATTATTACCAATTTTGTACATTATTCTTCATTATTGTTGTCTGTACCAATCATGTCCTCCTATGTATAAACATTAAATATGTGACTATTGTGCATCGAATATGTTTATATCGTGCCTATATTGTACACAAGAAATATTTTATTTTATTCATTACAGGGACTACCCTTGGGGGATTGGTTACTACCAATAAGTTGACATTCCATATTTGCAGAGACATACACCTCATTTAAAGTCCCACAATTGTTTCTTTTAATGCTCTTTTTATAATGTCCCAGGGATGGAGGTGAGTCTCTGTTTTTCTATGCTTGGGCGGATGTGGGTCACATTTCAGTTTCTTTTATTCAATTTCTTTCATTACAGGTTTATGCTCCCCTGTAGTATGGAGTCCCAGGACTTAGGCGTATGGGGGCCCATGTTTCTGTGGATCTTTGTGGGGGCCTTTAAAGGATCTTGGGGCTCTAATTTATTATTCCCCTTATCTCCCTATACTATCTCCTCCTCCTTGTGGCTTGGATCTGGCGCATGCGCAGTAGCCGCGTGAAGCGGCTGGCGGCCATCTTGGTACATGCATCGGCTCCTATATATAGAAGGATGTCTGGGCTTAGTATGGAGGCAGCTGTCAGAGGGGAAACATATCCAGAAGGTCCTGGGGAGTTCGCTCAGTTAAAGGGATACCCCCCTTGGTGTCATGGGGCCCACTCTTTGTAGTCGAGTGCTGCACCAAAAAGATCCTCAACATACCACTAAGTAAGAGGCTGCAACATGCAGGTAAGTTTTGAACCTAAAAAGAGCATTTCGGGCATGTTGTATGAAATTCCTTTTTTATGTTTCACTACAGCACCGCTGGTCATCCCGCAGAGATTCGCTGAATGGAAGGTCAAGAGGTCATGGTAGTTCTAAACGAACAGTCCACAGTTTCCAGAGGTCATCTCATCATACCTCCAGCACACCTACCCCTCCACCCAGATCCCCCCCCCCCCCACCCCCCCCCCCCCCCCGTCCCAGAGAAATGCCTGCTGGGTTTGCAGAGGACAGGCCCTTTCAGAAAAATGAGTATGTGTCCTGGAGTCCTGGAGACTAGGAAAAGGACAAGCAGGAGGAAAACGCTTCTTCCTTTGATTTTGGCTTGATCGATCCATTTGTGGTCGCAGTAAAACATGCAATTCAGTGGGAGGAGGTTCCTGAGCCCCCTGCCAGAAAATATTTTCCCCAGCTGAAGGAAAAATCTCCATCCCTCCCACTTAAGGAAGAAGTAAAAGAAATAGTGACGGACGAATGGCGAAAGGTAGGAGAGAGACCGATCGTCTATAACCGTTTCCACAAGTTATTTCCACTGTCAAAGCCGAATGCCCAACTGTTTGATTCAGTACCGTCAGTGGATGCCTCTTTCATAAGGCTAACCAGAAACACAACATTGCCATAAGGATCGTCTCAGATCTAAAGAAGGCCTATCAGGCAGCAGGAGGAGCTTGCAGGCCAGCAGTGACCTAACTTCAGTCTCCAGGGCCACAAGAGCCTGGACCAATAATATTGAGCAAGCTCTTAGGCGAGGCATGGATTCCGAGGACATTAATAAAGCCCCCGAAGAGCTGAAATTGGCCTCAGAGTTCATAGCTTAAGCTGCTATAGATACCCTGAAATGTTCCGCTAGAACCATGTTATTTTCCATTTACCGCCAGGAGAGCGCTTTGGCTGAAACCATGGTCAGTGGATCCATCATCCAAGCGAACAGTGAAGCCACAACAGTTCACAGGTTAAGTACTCTGATGGCCAGTGCAGGCATGGGAGACTTCCTGACAGACTTGGGTTCAGATCCACGTCAGCGTTGACTAGTGTAGGAGCCACTCCTCGCAGGTTAAGTACCCTGACGACCAGCGTAGCCACGGGAGGCTCTCTGAAAACGTGGGACCTCCTCCTCATGTTGGCTCCTTGTGACGTTGGGCAAGTCACTTTATCACGTATGTGTCCCAGCCTTAGAATGGTGCCGCAAACCCTACGATAGGAAAGCTCTATTTGGTGAGAAGCTGGATACCGCAATAAATGGTTACAGGAGGAAAAAGTGTCTTAATCCCTCAATATAGAAACAGGAGGGAAACGTTTGCTACATGGCCTGCTTTCCAACAAGAGTTGCTAGGGCATATCGTCCGGGGAGAGAATACAGAAAGTGCTGGAAGGGCTCCCAAGCATTTTGAAGAGGGGGAGGCAGAAGGCTACAACCTCCACGCACAAAAATCAAAAGTCCTTTTGACTTCTTGCCCACCCAAGCCGTAACGGTGGGATTCTGACTCAGGGCTTCCACTCTGGTTTGGGTGGGAACTTGTTCAGATCAGTGGGTCACTTCCACGATCCTTCTGGGTCATACTTTTTTTGGAGGTTCAGTCACCATCCTCCCCACTCTTCCTTCCTACCCACCAAAATTCCAAGCTCCAAGGGAAAGAAAAAAATGTTATTTAATTTTTTTGCTCCAAATTTGTTCATATGCTGTAACATCAACAATCAGTAGTGCTGGCCCCGGAATGATTCGGAAGGTTCTATTTCCCATTCTTTCGGGTACCCCAAAGGGTCGGGGGGGGGGGGATAGAGACCAGTACTACATCTGAAGTGGCTAAACATATTTATCTGCTTGGAACACTTCAAGATGAAATCCCTCACAGTTATGCTAACAGCGCAGCCAGGGGTTTGGATGGTCTCTATAGATCTCCGAGACCCATACCTCCCCACATACCAATCCATCAAGATTTCCAGTCTTTGCTACTGTTCAAAATAAGAGATCTTCACCTGCAGTTCCAATCCCTACCCTTCGGCATCTTGACAGGACCTTTACGAATATTGTTATTGGTATACGGTAGTGGCGGAAATTTTGGCTCCTATCTGAGGGAAAGGGATACGCGTTCTACATTACCTAGATGATATATTGATTCTGTCCCCGGACAAAAGAATTCTGGAGACACAGCTACAGGAAATCTTGACCAAACTGATCAAGTACAGATGGCTAATTAATTATGCAAAAAATCTACTTCCACCTGCCCAGAGAATAGCATACCTGGGTGCATTGTTCAATACCCCAGAGAAGGCAGTGTCACTTCCACTAGAGAAAATCCCTATGGTAATAGGAAAAGTATGAAGAGCACTGGCAAGCAGGCCCATGTCGGCTTTAGACTGCCTGAACCTTGTGGGATCCCTCTCCTCATGCATACCAATGGTGAAGTGGGCCAGATGGCATCTCCCTGTTAAAAAAAAAATATGAATTGCTATCACAGTGGAGGAGGAAAATCCTATCTCAGAAAATCCTGATCACCCTAACAATGAAGTACAGCCTGTGGTAGTGGACAAGACCATTCAACCTTCTAAATAACTGTTTTCTTGGCCCCATCTCATGGATCACTTATTTCTGACGAAAGTCAGTTAGGTTGGGGGGCCCACTACAAAGACCAATTGAGCCAGGGGAATTGGCAGTTAAACACAGAGAGCATAATCTCCAAACATCTTGGAACTAAGAGCAACATGGATGGAGGTATCACACTTGGCTCCAAGTCCATACTCCTACAGATGGACAACAGGGCAGCAGTAGCCTACATCCAGAGCCAAGGGGGTACACACAGCAGATTTCTATCCAGCGAGGTAACCCCCGGTTTTAAGGTGGGCCGAGAAGAATCTCACCAATCTCAGAGCGTCCTATATTCCAGCTTTCGAAAATCAACTGCCGCATCACCTGCTAAGAGAGTTCGCCAACAACAACGAATGGTCTTTGAACCAAGGCATCTTCCGTTGAATTTGTCATCAAGGGGGCAGTTCTCAAATAGACCTATTTTGCGTTTCCACTAAAACACCAAGTCGCCTGCCTTCATGAGATATCCTGCCCAGAAATCAGCGGGAGTGGATGCCCTAGTCCAGCCATGGACCTTCAGATAGGGTATGCATTCCCTCTGGTACCGAAGATTCTGAAGTTCCTTCAGGAGAAATTGACCATCCTAGCAATGATCCCTTAGTGGCCAAGGAGGCCCTTGGTTCACACTCTTGGCAAATCTATCTCTTTGCAAGCCATTACTCCTTCCAAGCACATGCAACCTTCTGTCTCAAGGGAACTTTAGCCACTCTCATCCAATTATCCCGGATTTGAAGGCTTGGAAATTGAGTGGAAAAGGCTGGGGGATTTAGGTTTTCCCCCATGGAATAATCCAGATACTGCTTCAAGCCAGAAAGTCATCCCCACCTTATGCCTACTACCTCAAATATGGAAGAAGTGTTCAGGGTTTGTGGAAGCCAACTATTTTTTCCATGATATTCTCTTTTTTTTTTTTTTACAAAGGGGTTTAGATCTAGATTTGGGGTTGAGTACCCTAAAGGTACAAGTATCAGTCTGATCAACCCTGACAGACACAAGATGGGCCTCTGATAGAACATTTTCAGTGGGCAGTTCTAAGACTAGGATCTCCTAGAAGGTCTCTATCTCCAAGGTGGGATTTACCCCTTTGTACTCAATACTGTTATAGTTCCTCCTTTTTCACCCACTGAAGAATGTGTTCTGGAAGAGTTTACCCTTAAAGATGCCTTTCTAATTGCCATCACCTCAGACAGGAGAGTTACGGAAATCCAAACTTAGGGGCTCAAGAACGATACATTACGTTCATCCCAGACAGAGTCGCCCTACAACCTATTCAGCAGTTTGTTTCCAAAGTGCCACCAGTTTACCACCTTAATTAGGAGTGGGTCCTCCCGACATTGGAGGAAAATCCAGTTACTTCAAAGTGACATGAACTGGTCATAGCAAGAACTCTGCAATGGTACATTGAGCTGACGCAACCTTTTCGTGAAGACCAACACCTGTTTTTTTTTTTATCCCCAATGGCGTTAGAAGAGGGATGGCAGCATCCAAATAACCCTAGCAAGCTGGATTGTACATCTGATACAAAGGCATACCGGGCTAGTGGTCTTCCAGTGATGAGGGCAATCACTGCTCTCTCGACTCGGGGAATGGCCTCCTTCTTGGGTGGCTTTAGCACGGGTCTTTCAGGAATGACTTGTTATGCAGCAAGTTGCTCTTTCTTTAACACCTTCATGGCTCACTATAGCCTGAAGCCAGCCGCCCTTACTTCCCGGGTTTTTGGGAAAAGGGCTGTGCAGATTGGCAGTTCTGTAATACAAATTTAATTATATATTTTTGTAGCCCTCCCCGTGAGCGAGTTATTAACCATATGTATGCTGCCATGGAGGCACCAGGAAAACAGAAAATTGAATACTTACCTTTCCATAATTTTCCTTTCCTGGTGCCTATCCATGGCAGCATACGCCCTCCCTTTCTATAATCCTTAACGTTTGAGTCTAGTTACAAGAATGACATGGGGGTGGGGGTGGTTGACCCCCTTTTATAAGAGTTAAAGTGGTCCTGTGGGTTGGTTGGGGTTGCCTAACCAACCATTTGTATGCTGCCATGGATAGGCACCATGAAAGGAAAATTATGGAAAGGTAAGTATTCAATTTTCCGTTTACTGTACTGGTCAAATAGTTCTCATTGATTTATAACAGAAAACACTGCATTTGGCCACTAGATGGCACTTCGTATCAAATTACTTTCCTATGATATGTAGCCCCATCTACCACCATATTTGACCACTAGATGGTGCTAAGTATCAAGTTACAGTCCTTTGATATGGAGCACCATCTACCACCATATTTTTCCACTAGATGGCACTAAGTATCAGGTTACATTCCTATGATATGGAGCACCATCTACCACCATAATTGGCCACTAGAGGGCATTTCGTATCAAATTACTTTCCTATGATATGTGACCCCATCTACCACTAGATGGCACAAAGTATCAAGTTACATTCCTATGATATGTAGCACCATCTATCACCATATTTGGCCACTAGATGTCACTTAGTATTAAATTACATTCCTGTGATATGTAGCACCATCTACTACCATATTTGGCCACTAGATGGCACTTAGTATTAAATTAAAATTCCTATGATATGTAGCACCATCTTCCATCATATTTGGCCTCTAGATGGCACTTTGTATCAAATTACTTTCCTGTGATATGTAGCATCGTCTAGCATCATATTGAGGCGATGGCGCTACATATCATAGGAAAGTAATTTGATACTACCACCATATTTGGCCACTAGGTAGCATTTAGATTCAAATGACATTCCTATAATATGTAGCGCCATCTACTACCATATTTGGCCACTAGATGGCACTTAGTATCAAATTACTTTCCCATGACCTGTAGCACCAAGTGCCATCTAGTGGCCAAATATGGTAGTAGATGGAGCTACATATTATAGGAAAGTCATTTGAATCTAAAATCGCACCTAGTGGCCAAATATGGTGGTAGTATCAAATTACTTTCCTATGATTATGTAGCACCATCTACTATCATATTCGGCCTCTAGATGGCGATAAGTATTTGCCCATTGGATGATGCCAACTATAAAAAGGAACTCCTATGTTACTTAGCTCCATCTAGTGGCCCACATGTGATGCTAAATGTTGCAAGTTCTTGCCAAATCAATGAAAAACATTCGAGTAGCACAGGAAATAGCCAAATAACATTTACTTTTTGCCACCATTTGCACAGAATGACTGTACATGTACTAGGCAAATTGCTGTGGTAATTTTTGTGGACAGGCTCTTAGGAGTAAAGGTAGCAGCATTGCATTGCTGAGAAAAAAACAAAACAAAAAAACAATGTATGCATGTGTACAGAGGGAGGGGGATGGGTGAAGTTCTGTACTCCAGCAGGAAGGGCTGGCAATGCCGCTTGGAAGAGTCTCCACCCACTTTTCTATAAAGGAGTACATTTCTCAGGTCAGTTTCTGATGGTTTCACTGCTTTGGCTGAGAGAGGCGGAGCAAACAAATACCCCACAGAGAGGCGGCGCAACTGGTCAATAGCATGCATATCATACGAGGTCTCATGGTGGTACTGGGAAGCCGACGACTTGGCCATCCCAGTCCCCTAAACAGCATGAAGGAACAGCTGGTGCATTGTGATTAATTATTTGAACATGTTTATAATAAGTTTAGCGGTTTGTTACTTTTTACATCAAATATTTTACAAATAAACATTTCATACCGGATAAAGAAATGCCCAGAGCCCTATGGGTTATCCAAAGGAAGGCCCGACAGGAGCCGTTTGCCTTCAAACTCTCTTTTCTAATTGAAGTTTCATACAGCCCGTGTGAACAGAACAGGAGGAAGGGGGAGGAGTCACTCAGCAAAGCAGTCAAGGTTAGCCAAGTAAGCAAGTGAAAAGGAACCCAGAAAGGCCCTCTACTGTCTTTACAAATATTTTTTCATTTCTTAAGTGATGTAAAATGATGCAAACATTTGTTATCCCTGAGAAGAATAAACGGAAGTCAATATTTACAAACACTCAGTACGTTGCCTTGATGCACCGGCCATCAAAAAGCTCCATATACAGAAATTCCTAGAAAAGGAGCATTTTACCTGCAATGGCCATTCTGGTATCACACCCCCCACCGACCTACCTACCTACCCACCCACACTTATGGTGTGCTATATACAGTACATGCATTGAATGAGCACCACAATACAGAGCCTGAAATACTGAAGAAGCCCCCTGCCAACTTTGTACCATTCACCTCACTGGTGATGGACACCCCATTTCCTTTCCCTTCTACAAGCCCACCATGACCTCTTCCAACTGCCGGAGCACTTCTACTGCAAGCCTTATTTCAGGCTTCAGCTGGTGTGGCATCTCTGCATAGAAGCAGAGATCAGGTGATTGGCCAGACTTAAAAGGCGATTTCATGGTAAGGGATACCGATAAAAAGAACATCCTTCCGTTCCATTAATTAGATTTGTTTTGCTCTCTCTCTTGAGTTACAATGTATCTACTGTATATGGTGAAAATGTAACACTGTATCTGGAATTCTGTACCACTTAGTCATTGTGCCCTGTGAGTAGGCACAGCTGTGTCACATCTTCCACAGAGAGGAGGCGGAGTCAGTACAGGAATCAGCAAGGTACCATGGGATATGTAGTCCTTAGAAATCAAGGACGTGCGGCGAGGTCAGTAGCTGGTGAGGCACTGGCTAGTAGCAGAGCCGGATACAGGTTACATATTCACAAGTTACGCATTTGATACTCATTATGTAGGCGATTGCAGTTCAACTAGTTATACTCCTTTAACAAAAATATTTACAAACGCTGTCCCTTTAAGATGTTTTTCAGTCACCCTTTTTGTTGATGCTGCAAACAATATTACTAGCAACGATGACAATAAAGATTTTTCTTTATTCATGAAATTTTTTTTTTTTGGGAAAAAACTAAGTGTGTTTGAAAAATTACTGTGCGACATAAAAAGTTGCAACAACCCCCATTTTATTCTCTAGGGTGTCCGCAAAAAAAAAAAAAAAAAAAAGTTTTTTTTTTATTTTTTTTTTTTTTATTATTTATATATTTGGGGGTTCTGAGTAATTTTCTAGCAAAAAAAAAAAAAAAAAAAAAAAAAAAAAAAAAAGAGAGATGATTTTTACATGTAGGAAAAAAAGTGTCAGAATTGGCCTGGGTGGTGAGGGGTTAATTACCATAATTTGTATATTACTTATTATATATTGTTTTTAAAGGTAATTTACTATATTTTCAAAATCTGTACTCAAGCAGATGGCTTAACGGACAAATTACTCAAGTTTGAAGTTATAACTTCCAACCAGTAATTTCACAGTAACTAAATAATAAATTATTATCATATAACATAATATATGATTTAGCTTGTACCTTTTCAGCAGCAGATTCTCATTCTCCCTCTTATCTGTGTGAGAAAAACACGGGATTGTGGGTAAATCTTCTACACAAACACGTTTTTTTCCCCCCTTGTAGTTAAAGTGGGGTTCCACCCAAAAAAAAAGAACATACCTAAAAAATTCTAAAAAAACAAAAACAAAAATACATTTGGATATTTTTTTTTACTTACCTCTAAATGCCTGTTGCTAGGTGGTCCCTCGTAATCTGCCCCTTCGTCTGCCTGGGCTGGTGACATCACTTCCCCCTGGCACAGGAAGGGCTCGGCTCTGCTCCCTCCCTCCTGTCAATCATCTGGGACCCATTGCAGGTCCCAGGTGATTGAGCGGCCAATCACGGCGCTCGGCGCCGCTCGCGCATGTGCAGTGGGTGCCAGGCTGTGAAGCCACAGCCCGGCGCCCACAGTTGAAATGCCGGCGCCGACGAGCGGAGGGGGGGGACGAGCGGGGCTTCGATCCCCCGCACCGCTGGACCCAGGGACAGGTGAGTGTCCAATTAAAAGTCAGCAGCTGCAGTATTTGTAGCTGCTGACTTTTAATTTTTTTTTTTTTTAATGGCCCCCCTGGGTGGAACTCCTCTTTAAAGTGGAGTTCCACCCAAAAGTGGAACTTCCACTCATCGGATTCCTCCCCCCTCCGGTGACACAGTTGGCACCTTTCAGGGGGGAGGGGAGTACAGATACCTGTATATTACAGGTATCTGTACTCACTTCCGGCATAGATAGCCGCAGAATCTGCGGTTATTTACGCCACTTCCTGCTCCCTCCCCGCTGCCTGCTGGGAAACACACGGGTCCTAGAGGCAGCAGGGCCCATCCGTATTGCGCTACACGACTCGCGCATGCGCAGTAGGGAACCGTGAAGTGACCGAAGATGGAGGCGGCAGCACCCGAGGATGGAGAGACGGTTTGGCCTCGGGTGCCGACATCACGGGCACCCTGGACAGGTAAGTGTCCATGTTTTAAAAGTCAGCAGCTGCAGTATTTGTAGCTGCTGACTTTTTAAAAAAAAAAAAAATTTCGGCGGCGCTCCGCTTTAAGAGGGCTGGGCGGGAGCATTTGTCTTTTAGACATGCCCTCTTCTATGACACTGCAGTAAGAGGTGTGCCTCTAGTGCAGCATTTTTAATTGGACAGCTTGGACCAATGGTGCTTTACCATTGGTACAAGACTCCAAGCTGTCCATTGAGCCTCAGTGCCTCTGACAAGAAGAGAGGAGAGTCTCTGTGAGCTCATCCTCTCAGTCTGCCGCAAACAGAGTGTGCCGGCTTGTATTTATACTGGCCGCTCTGTATGCAGCTTCTGACAGGCTGCGCAAGGAGTACCGTATCTCTGCAACCATAGGTTATAGGAGCCCCACTTTGACCACTGGTGGGGTAGGAGTTCGGCTACCCCCCAATTTTGGGGTCTCTGTGACCCTCGATTTTTAATTTTTTTATTTCTTTATTTTTGTTCAGGGAAGGTGAGGCTCTATCTAGCAATAGATGGCCAACCCATAGGAAGTGAGCGCACATCCATGTGGGACACCTGGGTCTGCACACCGAATTGGAGCACTCGTTTTTGATCAACACACAAGCATTTTAACCTCACATTGAAGTGGGACTGTTATTATATCACTGTGAATCATACTTGTTTTTGGACTTGTTACATGTATGTGAGAAGTGTCAGAGTTAGCCCGGCGCTGAAGTGGTTAATTTAATAAAAGTTGCAGAATTACAAAAAAAACTCATAACTTTTGAAATGAAATTACCATATTAAAAGCTTATATGGAGATTTTATTGATTGGGGTATCTGGATGTCCAGAATATTGCTACAATGTTAAAAAGTCATTGCCCTTATTGTAAAGAGATCTCTTGTAGTCAGCATTGTACCTGGTGCTCTCTCTCTCTGGGCTACAGAACAAACCCCTCCCCCACGTTATGGAGATGAAGAGAAGGAGGAGGGGGGGGGTGCTTATAGTCCCAACACACAATTTTTTTTTTTTTTTTTTTTTGGGAGCCACATTGGGGGGCTTTGGTGAAATATCTTGTGTCTAAACAGACCCCTGATGTCTCACTTTTGAGACAGAAAGAAACAGAGGACAGAGATTCCCCAGTTTTTTTTCTCTGCGGCCTGCAGTAAACAGTTTACTATGCTTCAGTCATGAAGATAGGAGCGAACGGTACAGATCAGTCACTGTGTCCATTCAGAAAAGGAAGGGGCCGGTTCGTGAAATATTTACCTCAGAGAGGAGGGAAGGTGGCAGCACTGCGGGGGGCAGGAAGCAGGGGGGGGGGGGGGGGGAATTGGCGCCATACACCTATGGCAGACAATAAGCATTGTAACTCTAGAAAAAGGTAGTGTTACTGGCAGAATCACCAGGTGAACATAAAAAAAAAAGGGAAAAAAAAGAAGGGAAAAAAAGAAAACCAATGCTGCCACCACATGCAAGGACTGGTAAGCTGCAACGTAGGATTCTCTGTTCTTGGGTTTAGATACACTTTAAATCTGAACTCTAGGCAGAACCTCTAGGGGGATCTAGGATGGAAAAGGACCTGGGGGTCCTAGTAGATGATAGGCTCAGCAATGACATGCAATGCCAAGCTGCTGCTAACAAAGCAAACAGAATATTGGCATTAAAAAGGGGGATCAACTCCAGAGATAAAACGATAATTCTCCCGCTCTACAAGACTCTGGTCCGGCCGCACCTGGAGTATGCTGTCCAGTTCTGGGCACCAGTCCTCAGGAAGGATGTACTGGAAATGGAGCGAGTACAAAGAAGGGCAACAAAGCTAATAAAGGGTCTGGAGGATCCTAGTTATGAGGAAAGGTTGCGAGCTCTGAACTTATTCTCTCTGGAGAAGAGACGCTTGAGAGGGGATATGATTTCAATTTACAAATACCGTACTGGTGACCCCACAATAGGGAGAAAACTTTTGCGCAGAAGGGAGTTTAACAAGACACATGGCCACTCATTAAAATGAGAAGAAAGGAGGTTTAACCTTAAACTATGTAGAGGGTTCTTTACTGTAAGAGCGGCAAGGATGTGGAATTCCCTTCCACAGGCGGTGGTCTCAGCAGGGGGAATCGATAGCTTCAAGAAATTATTTAGATAATCACCTGAATGACCACAATATACAGGGATATGTAATGTAATACTGACACATAATCACACACATAGGTTGGACTTGATGGACTTGTGTCTTTTTTCAACCTCACCTACTATGTAACTAAATAAAAAAACACATCAACGCAAAATAATCAAATGCATTTCTTAAATAAAAGCAGTGTATTTGGAATCGACTTGGTATCGCCCTCTAGCAATCCCTGTACAGCAGAGCTCAGACGGAACAAACAGATGTTGGGAGAACCCCCAAGTGATCTTTTTTTTAATGGACAAGGAGGATTCTGATAGCAGGAGAGAGAAGAAGAAATGTGCTCATCAGCCTGCTGCCTTTCCTTTCACTTTCCGTTGACAGAGGGGAAGGGGCTGGAAGTGAAACCGCAGCAGAGAACGTTCAGGATCTCCTCCTCCCCCCCCCCGCCTCCCCGAAAGACAGAGCTGTGCAATTCTCAGAATTAGATTTATATAAATCCTTTGGAAACCCCCCCCCCCCCCCACGTCTTCAACAAGTGAGCATGGCCATATTTCTGCTGACCAAACAGACTTCCTGTAAACTAATAAAAAAAAAAACAAAAAAAAACACCTTTACTAAAAAGAACACCTCCCTCCACTGACCCATGTAAAGGATAACCCAACACAGACAATTTTCTTTCTTACAAACATCTTTATCTGCTTTCCTTTTTTGTAAGAATTAAAAAAAAATAGTTTATATTAAAATATTAACACAAAATAATTACATTCCATTTCCTCCCATGTCGTAGATTTCTGTGTTAAATAAAAAATGTGTTGAGTAAGAGAGTTGGCTGCGATTATTTTGGATACGAAACCCAGAAGAACGAGGAAACATTTCTGAAGTTCGGCAAGTAAAAAATAAAATTTAAAAAAAGGGTAAGTGATCGGCAATAAACCAGAAACAAAAAATAGATAAAACCAGAAGTCCATAGAAAGGCAACATTTACGATAGGAGGTGCCCATGACGGGCAGATGTAGGATTGGATTGATTGTCTTGAGATCCATTGTGAATTGGAGATAGTCAGCATCTCGGATCTGCTTCATGGTCAACATCCTGGTTACAAAATGAAATTGTCTGTGAAGGTTCTTCTCTAGGTCATGGTAGACCTAGTAATAGTTGGTCACATTCCGCTGGACTTGTTCTGTAATGTTGACAACATTTTGTCGCTTCTCAAGTTCCATTGATGCTCAGGAAGATACTCCAAAAATTTTGCAGGAGAGGACAACTGGTTTGCCAGAGGCGGGAAAGAGGCCATCTACATCAAACTGGAACAATTATCCCTGAACAGACTCCTCTAAAAACTAAATTGCACTCGGAAAATAAGGAAAGCAGCTAGCACATCAATCGATATAAAATTGATCCATATAAATATAAAAACAAAACATACAGTGCAGCGCTAATTCAAGAAATAACCTACATAAATCATCCTTGCCCCGGATGTCATTTGTGACAAAACATGTAGGGCGGATCCGACACTCATGACGTCATCGCACAGCTCGAACCCAGGGACTGGCGTTTACTAGACAATCGCTTAAAATTAGAACTTTTTTTCATAAACTTTTTATATAAAACGTTTCATAAAATTTTACACTATATGGCTCAGTTGTGACAAAACACATAGGGTGGAGCCAACACTCGTAATGTCATTAAGCGCTTTGAACTCCGTGACCGGTGTTACATTTTTTTTTTTAAAGCGCTTATCTTATAAACACCGGTCACGGGGTTCAAGGTGTGTGATGTTATAGTGTCGGCTCTGCCCTACGCGTTTCCTCACAACTGACCACATACCTGTAAACCCAACACGTTTTGGCCATTTTTAAAATAAAGTTTTTAAATAAATGTTCCCGTTCTACACGGTTATACAACAATACAACCATTGTTGAGTGCCATTCTGAGTGCCGACTTCTCTTGTGATTTGTACACTGACTTCATGGCACCAAAAATGGGGTAGCTAGACCTTGGTGGCTCCACAACTCAAGTTCCTGTTCTTGAACAATCAACATCCACCTTAAATCATTCCATGGTGGTGGTGTCTGTGCGGATATAAATACTGTGGTGTGGCCCCTAACACTCTTTACAAACTGAAGAATTGGCTTTGAAGAATCTATGAAACACCTTCAACATTACAAAACAAGTCCAGTTGAATGTGATCAACTACTACGAGCTAAATGAAATTGTACCGTTACAGCTTTGTGCCATAGACTTGGACCACGCAAGGCACATTGTGAAGGACAGGGCCACAGAAGTCCTGAATTTGGAAAATTTAAGTCCCGTGTAAAAGGCCTCTGAGCTGCCAACGTGGCTTGGATAAAGAGGTCCATCATCCATTCATTGTCCATCATCAAACCAAAGTTCTTGGGTGTCCAAAGTCTTCAAGAAAGCAAAAAAAAGCCAACAAGGTTTATTGCCAACTTTTCCCACCCCAAGAACTTCTTCAAATGTATTTCCTAAAAACCACACCAGTTTCCAGTCATCCGTTTTTTCGGATGTTTTTGAATCAGGCGGCTCCCCATCTCCTAACACTTTATAAAAAAAAAAAAAGTAGTTTGTTGGCAATTTTGGTTTCTATAACCCAGTCCTGTCTGGGTGAGAGCGGCCTGTCATTACACCACGGAGCTGGCATCGCTTGTGCTGTTCAGATTCTCTACCACATCCGAACGCTCCATGTTGACCAAGGCTGCGCATAGGACTTCTAGGGTGGAGCTGCCCTTTGAGGACCAATCAGTGAGCAGAGTGTGCACGGGATCCTCCCCTCTGGAGAAGGCGTCTATAGCGTCTTCCTCGTAGCCCAACAAGCTGGCCAGGCGCTGCCAGTCTTTTCCGCGGCTGGTGTCCGCCAACAGGCGCTCCACCTCTTCCTGCTTGTGCGGCGGGAGGTTGACGTAGAGTTTTGGCTCCAGTTTGGCTGCTGGGACAAAAAAACAAGGAGACACGTTTTTAAAACTGGATGATCAGTGGCAGCAGTACTATGAGACAGATAAGGCGATTGGCTGAATTAGCAAACTGTCAAAGAACTTGTAATACTCTTCAGGCAATGGTGCAATCTTGGTACTCCTGATAGAAAGCCCCACCAGGTCCTGGACCTCCTTGTTGGCTATACTGCAGATGAGCAGCATTTCCATTTGGTGGATGCTGGAGAATACTGCATCCTAAAACCTTTTGTCGCTCAAGAACTTTTTTTTTTGAAGGATTCTAAAGGTTGGTGAGATCTTTGCAAGATCCCACATCTGTACACCTGCTGTGCCCATTATGAGGGGTTCCCACCATTCTTGTGCCGAGTTCCCAGGTCTGTACACCTGCAGTGCCCATTACGAGGGGTTCTCACCATCCCTATCCTTAGTTCCCAAGTCTGCACACCTACTGTGACCATTACAAGGGATCACCACCATCCCTGTGCCGAGTTCCCGGGTCTGTATACCTGATGTGCCCATTATGAGGGGTTCTCTCCATCCCTGTGCCGAGTTCCCAGGTCTGTACACCTGCTGTGCCCATTATGAGGGGTTCCCACCATCCCTGTGCCGAGTTCCCGGGTCTGTATACCTGCTGTGCCCATTATGAGGGGTTCTCACCATCCCTGTGCTGAGTTCCCGGGTCTGTACACCTGCTGTGTCCATTATGAGGGGTTCCCACCATCCCTGTGCCGAGTTCCCGGGTCTGTACACCCGCTGTGCCCATTATGAGGGGTTCCCACCATCCCTGTGCTGAGTTACCAGGTCTGTACACCTGCTGTGCCCATTATGAGGGGTTCCCTCCATCCCTGTGCTGAGTTCCCGGGTCTGTACACCCGCTGTGCCCATTATGAGGGGTTCCCTCCATCCCTGTGCTGAGTTCCCGGGTCTGTACACCTGCTGTGCCCATTATGAGGGGTTCCCACCATCCCTGTGCTGAGTTCCCAGGTCTGTACACCCGCTGTGCCCATTATGAGGGGTTCCCTCCATCCCTGTGCCGAGTTCCCGGGTCTGTACACCCGCTGTGCCCAATCCATTTTATATTATAGGGCTACGTCAGGTGGAGGAAGGGGACACCCTAGTTATAGCAGTAGGAGTGAGACTTCAAAATTTGGAAGGGAAGTCTGGAAGCAACTGTTTACCAGGTTTTTCCAGAGCAAATTAGATGACCGAATTCAAATGTTTCAGGGCAACGATCGCTATAAATTTTGTATCCATATACAGGTTATAGATATAATATAGGTATTGTCTAATACTAAAAACAGCAACAACCACCCGCTTCATGCATTCTATATACAGCACATTGATCCAATCGTATTGAGTTGACGGTGCTGCCCATCTCTGAACGCAGCACAGTCCACTCTGCGGTTGGGTCAGCATTACCCAGGAAGATTCTGGGAGGAAGGCCCTCACCTTTGTTCAGCTGGTTTTGCTCCTGCAGGCTGTGTGTGTCCAGGAAAACGCCGCTGTCGCTGTGCAGTTTTTCGCCCTCGCCGGATGCTGCCAGTTCGTTTGCACGAGCTTTTGCCAACAGCTTCTTCTGCTTGCAGGTGGTATAGCTAGAGAAGAGAGAAGGCCGTTAGGAGGATTTGTGTATGAAAATGGATCATTCGGCAGACTTTTCAAGGTCAGAATGATAAAATGTGGCGCCAGATCTCATTCAATAAATTATTATCAGATCTCAAACCAACATGGCCACCAATTGCCTTCATATACCAAAAAAAAAACAAAACGTAATGAGCACTTTGGTAAGCAATGGGTATGTGCAATGCATTGCAAGTGCATGGCAAGGTACGGGGTGGAGCTTGTAGAAACCAAATCAGACTTCAGGTTACTACTTGACTTTCTTTTTTTTAATACCCTGAATGTTTAGATGCCGAATTGTCCAAATCTGCAGAGAATCTACAACCAGCGAATCACAACTCCGGATTCTGCCAGATCCTCCACAGATCTGCGAGGACTGGATACAAACAGATCATGTTCATCAAATGAATATTTATCTGCAGTTCTTAGTTCAGTCATCATCATCATGGTTGGTTACTGATGGCAGGCGAGAGGAGCTCTGGCTGCATGCCGAGAGATTTACTGCACTTTGCAAATCACTATTGCCCTTTGCATTGTAGTTGTAGAGAAGGCCAAATGACAAGAGTGAAAAGATAAAAGCAACTTCCTCAGCTCTATTTCGGGAGATTAAAATGCATCTCGAGATAACACACTTTTAATTGATAACAAAAACTAATTTTAGGTGTTATCTACATTCCACTGGAAGAGTTCCCTTCTACCTACCATCTCCAACAGACATACTACCTTTCGTCTCCTACATTGCCCCCCCCCCCCCCCCCCATATCCTACCTACTGCCTCCAAAACACCATGTACTATACTTACTGCCTTATAGGTCTCCTACTTAGCATGGCCTATACTTAAACCCCCCCCCCAACCTTCCCCTTCTCATACCTACTGTCTCCAAACTTCCATATTCTACACCTACATCCTCCCAGACCTACGTAACCCTACCTAATGTATCAAATGCCATCTGCCTTCCTAGACCATCTACCTCATCCTATACTAAATGCCTCCAGCATCCTACCCATCACCTCCAACTCATCAGGTATCACACTTCCTCCAACCCACCACGTGTGTCTCCTAGAGTGCCTTCAATCTACCATGTGCATTTTATACCTCCTCCACCTCGACGTGCCCTCCACCCCCTCGACGTGCCCTCCACCCCCTCGACGTGCCCTCCACCCCCTCGACGTGCCCTCCACCCCCTCGACGTGCCCTCCACCCCCTCGACGTGCCCTCCACCCCCTTCACCTCGACGTGCCCTCCACCCCCTTCACCTCGACGTGCCCTCCACCCCCTTCACCTCGACGTGCCCTCCACCCCTTCACCTCGACGTGCCCTCCACCCCTTCACCTCGACGTGCCCTCCACCCCCTTCACCTCGACGTGCCCTCCACCCCCTCCACCTCGACGTGCCCTCCACCTCCTCGGCGTGCCCTCCACCCCCTCGGCGTGCCCTCCACCCCCTCGGCGTGCCCTCCACCCCCTCGGCGTGCCCTCCACCCCCTCGGCGTGCCCTCCACCCCCTCGGCGTGCCCTCCACCCCTTCACCTCGACGTGCCCTCCACCCCTTCACCTCGACGTGCCCTCCACCCCCTTCACCTCGGCGTGCCCTCCACCTCCTCGGCGTGCCCTCCACCCCCTCGGCGTGCCCTCCACCCCCTCGGCGTGCCCTCCACCCCCTCGGCGTGCCCTCCACCCCCACCTCGACGTGCCCAGGGGTTTGTATGTTGGAGGTCCTCTGTCAGCAGCCTGCCTAATGTTTTGAGCCATCAACACATTTTAGTTCTCCAAACACTTTTTGTTACCAGTAAATATGGTAGTTTGGTAAAACTGAGCCCGACAGACAGGATACTGTAAGCCAGGTGGACAAAGTGGATTTTATTCACGTATTCCTCTTGATCGAGTGATTTCATAAAAAGATAAAAATTTAGTGCCGTTAACCACCTTTAATGCCCCCTCCTTCGCATCTTCAAGGGGGTAACAGCATTTCAGATTTGAGCAATCACGTTCCTAAAAAAAACCCTTTTGTGAACTGAGTCCTACACAAGAAAACACTCTGAATCAGACTATTTTTCTTATTATTGTAGAGTTTGTGGAATCTTCATTCCCTTTCGGAAAGCGAAGCAGAAAAAGAGAAGAATAAAAACGTGCAAAAAGAACAGCAAGGGACGAGCAGAGTAAAAAGACCCAAATCTAATCCAGAGAGGGAGAGCGGCTAATCCTATTCATTGGCTGGAGAGCCGCTGGGAGAGACAAAGGCCGCATCGCTTGGCTGGAATGTCCCTCTAGTGAGCGCCGGGCCCGGCGCAGTGGCTGCAGCTCCCCACAAGAAACTTCTCATGGAACTCCTGGAGGGAACCAAAGAAGTGTCTTCCAATCAGAGACCAGCAAAGTGCGCCCACGATAAGTCATAGGTGATTCGATTTCAGAAGGGGGGGGGGGTTATGTTTTTGAACACACACACACACACACACACACCAGAAGATTCTTCTCTCCTCTCCAATAGCAAAATCATTTATATCAATTTAACCCTTTAGCTAAAATCTTACTAGTTTTTAATCTTTTTTGTTGCATGTTATTAGAACTGCTTAAAAAAAAAAAGCTTAATATACCTTTTTATTTCAGTGAAAACGCCATTGTCTGTTATCACACTGCAGTGCTCTGTGCTGGCAGAGCTGAGTAACAGTAACACCCCCTATGCACAAGACATAACTTGCAATGAAGGTGTGTGTGGGGGGGCCTATTTAGCCACATTTTCCAGTACTGGGAAGGCTTGCCGATATGCAGACTAGCTGGTCTGTTCCTGTCCCTACTTTATCATCATTGGAGGGGCTTTTTTTATGTCACCACCAACCGTTATGACAGAGGGGGTGGGCCTTTAAATTCTGCCCCATGTATCGGGCTGTAAAAATGTAGCAAGGTGTGAAACTGGCTTCCTTCAGGCATGAAGTCCATGCCTGCCAGTGCCGGGACCAGGTCAACCAGGGCGAAGATGTGGTGAATTTCACTGCCCTGCCAGGTGGAGTCCCCATCAGGGGGTCTTGTTACGTCAGGTGTATCAATATAGTCCCCCCCTTACATCAGGTTTCCCCATACTCCAGAGTGGTTTTCCCTCCCCTTTCCCCCCCTTGAACCTGGGAAAAAAAAAAAAAAAAAAAAAAAAAAAATCGGTACTCACAGGGTGTCCTTCCTCTCTCCGGTCATGTGAAAAGTCACGTGGCAGGGGGCGAGAGGAAGGACGACATGGTACCCTCTCCTTCCTCAGCAGTGCGGCGCCGAGACTGAGGACAGTTCTCTGTCTCAGCTCTTTTCCAGCCCATGCAGGCTGGAGGGAGGAGAAAGCCGAATCCTCCCTCCAGCAGCAGCCATCGACCGCCGCTCCTTCTGACAGGGGTGACACTGCAGTCACTCCTGTCAATAAGGGGTGGGACGAGTGGCCAACTGGGCAGCACCTCCCCTCAACACAGCATCCGGGGCAGGTGCCCCCTTGGCCCAACCCCCAGTCCTGGCTCTGCTGTCTGCCCTCTGATGACAGTCAGTGCTCAATTAGTTACATTATCAGTGGCACAGACCATTTTCAGGTTTCTTTTTTTTGGCACAAAGTGCTTTACTACACAACACCTACAGGGGACTTGTGGGGTTTAAAACATGTCTGTCTACGACAAGAACTCTCCCTTGGATAGCAGGGCAGGGCTGTCTTTAAGGCAGGGCAAAAGGGGCAGCTGCCCCAGGCCCAGTCATTGTTGTGAGGCCCAAAGCAGCTGCCCCTTGAGCCTACACTGCCTGAAAATAGTTGACAAGTGAATTTGGGAGGGTCCAAGAAAAAATGTTTGCCCAGGGTCCAATCAATATTAAAAGACAGACCTGTAGCAGGGTCAATCTCTTCTGTTGATCAGTGACAGGTCCACTTGACCGTCACACAATGCAAGCCAATGAGTTTTTCCTGCACTGGAGCAGATGCAGGGTCCTGGGTGGACCTCGTCACAACCTAAAAGGTGAAACCTTACAGGGACAGTACAAGCAATAAAAAGGTTTTTCTTTTTTTAATTTCCATAGAAGGGTCACTGCTCAGGAGAATACTTTGATGGAATTTCTGCTTTCAGAACTCTTCATAAAAGCTAAAATGAACACCTTTGATTGGAACCATTCCCATTTTTCCCTCTCTAGTTTTGGGCTAGCCGAAAAACTGCGTTGGATAATTTCATTCACTATACTGTAGACCACTTATAGCGGCGCATATTTTCTTGGCCGCATTTACACCCGAGCGTCGCATTTTTGAGAGATTTTTTCAGGCGTATGTATGTATGCATGTATGTATTTGAACTTTGGCTTTTTTTTTTTTTTTTTTTTTTTAGAAAATAGAATAGAAGGAAAAAAAAAAAAAAATAAAAAAAAAAAAAAAAAAAAAAAAAAAAAACACAGAAAGAATATAACAATCTTCTGCTTCTGAAATTCGAAAAGAATAGAAAGAATAGAATAAATTCTATTTTCTTCGAATTTCAGAAAAGGTTAGTCTATTTTTTTTTCTAATCCAAAATATATATATTTTTTTTTTTTTACTAAAATTCTAATTTCAGAAGATGGTTATAATCCATTTTGTTGTGCCTTACTCTATCGTTTTTTTTCGTTTTTAATTTATTCTCTTCGAAAAGAATTTGAATTTCCTTTGAAATTTTGTTTTGTTATTTCATATTTGTTTAAATTCGCCGCTATTGTCGTTTGAAAGATCGGATACATCCGAATGTCCGAATATTGAAAAATTAGTCCGATTTTGGATTCAGAACGAACCGCACATGTCTAGCTCCCGCTCTATCCAATCACAGGCCGGGGAGGGCCAGCAATGCCAAGCTTTATTGCTCAAAGTGCATTGGAGAGGAGTGCGATCACAGATCTGGCGGCGCTCCTTCACAGGGATATCTGGATAGAAAAAACTGGACAGAATTTTTTGAAGGTTAAGGCGTTTTTTTTTTTAAGTCCTCTATGAATTGGACCTTCTGCTACACCGACACCACATCTTGGCAATATACATTTTGAATGCAGGGTCCATTGAAAGCGGGAGCGTCACTGAACAAGAACTACACACGGGGCGTTAGACGGCGCGGTTAACAATCGCTGTGAAGATTTTGCGTTCGCCATTTCTTCAGAGCGAACGGCCACGGAGTCCGTAAACTTACCATTTGAAAGCTACGTAGGCGATGAGACCGACCACCACGGCGGCCAGGATGGAGCAGTAGATGGGGGTGATATTCTTGCTGCTGTCCTCTGGTGGGATGAAGTTGGGGTCATCCAATGATGTGCCGTTCTCGTCCCTGCGTCCATCGCCTTCTGTGCGCTTTAGAATTGGAGCATCTTTATCTGCGGGCGAGTAAAGTGTGTTAAAAGGATATCCAGAAAAAAGGAAAACTATGGGCGGCTTTACAAATTATATAAAAAAAATAGATATAAAAACACCAAACCCAAGACTATTTAATATGGTTCATAGCTCAGACAGCAAGAACGCTCTCCACAAATTCGGGTGATCCGAGGGGTGAAGGTGAAGGAATTGAGGCGATTTGGGATGATGAGGTGTGAAGGCGCAGTAATCAGGGTGACTTGATGGGTTAAGGTAAAAGAACTGGGACGAAGTTGCAGGAATTGGGGGGGGAGATCTGACGGGTGAAGGAATTGGGGGGAGATCTGACGGGTGAAGGTCCAGGAACTGGGGTGATATTAGGTGCAAGGGTACAATAATTGGTGTGATCTAAGGGGTGAAGGTCCAGGAATTGGGGTTATCTGGGGCTTGTACATAAATACTTGGTGTGGAGGTTGCGGACCCCCCCCCCCCCCCCCCATATACAGTTTTCTGCAGTTAGAGATTATAAAATCCCCTTTCATCCTGCAGTACAGGCGCAGCTCTTCTCCCTCCTCCCATCCCAGAGCTGTCATCACCCCCGCCTGCACACCAGATGTGCAATCAGCACCCCCCCCCCCCCCCACTCTCGGGGTCTTTGAAGTTTGTCCTGCCACAGGTCACAGGATGGGGTCACATGAAATAAGAAGTCAGCATTAAACTCTCACATCTCCAGAGTGCAAAAAACAAACACAAGTCCCCGGCAGGCAGGTGAGGAGGGCGGCAGGCTCTCTGGTGACACCCCTGATCTGGGGGGGGGGGGATGGGGTTGTAGGTCGTCAAATCCCCAACATAGATAAATGATGTCACCAGATTCACGGGTACAGCCTGACCATCCTCGCCCATCTGTGCTGGCAAACGTGTAAATACAATCACTGACATCCCATTACAGAATGACAACACTCCGTCCCCGTCCCCAAATCATGCTCCTGTGTTGTCACCCTGTCACATGGGCTTCTGAAAGTGGCCGTTCCAACAGACAATACCCAGGAATGGTCCAATGCCGGGCAGCCATCAAAGTGCCAGGACAAAACCATCCAGTGCCCAGGGCAAAGATGCCAAATTGCGCGCCCCCCCTTCATAAAAGGGGTGAGCTTAGGAGGAAGAGGGGGAGAGAGAGCACAGCCTGCACCTCCTCCCGGCTCTCATCTCTTCTCCTTGCCGCTTCCAGAGCTGGGCTGACAGAAGTAGTGATGCCCCTGTCACTACTCCTGTCAGCCTTACAGTAGAAGGAACTTCGGGTGCACTCATCCCTACAATACACGCTGCGCCCAGGGCAGCCGCCCCTTTTTACCAACCCCTTGTCCTGGCTCTGAGCCAAATGGAGAGAGGCTGCAGGAGATCTGCTGTACTGAGATGCAACAAAGACTGGAAAAAAAGTCAAATCAAGTATTAAAAAGAAAAAAACATGGCAACCATTTATAATACAGAATACACAGAGCAAAACTAATTTTTGTCCAGTTAAGGTTTACATTCCAACCGAACGATATTCTGTTTTCTAAACAATTGCTATTCTGTTTCCATAATAAAATCCTTGGTTTCCACTTTCTTCCCCCTTTGTTTTATCTCAGTACAGCGGATTTCCTGCAGCCTCTTTGCAGACACTTCCAGGACTATGCCTGGGCAAATGTGTTGAAACGTCCTCTTCTTTCCAGACAATTGCAGCCTTCAAGGACAGACTGATGATGTGTCTCCAACCATCACCCCAGACCAGACATCTGCCCTTCTATGGCCGGCCAGGAGAGGAGAGCTGGACCCAGAGTGCAGCCGCTTATCAGGACAGAGATATCCCTCAGAGAGGAGTGTTTACTGAGATCACAGATAAGATAAACTTCTATGTAAGCTGCAAGCGCAGCAATGTCCACAGCCATAAACCGCTCCCATAGCGTGCCTATAGACCTCCATTGCCGCCATACATCCCCCAATTGTCACCTATGTATCAATATCCGAGTAGAAGAACCTTATATATTAACCTTCCTATTTTATATAGATCTGCCATATACCGCAGCGCTGTACAGAGAGCAACGAGCCGGTCACATCAGTCTCTGTACCAGTGGAGCTTACACTCTAATGCCACCCACAGTCACACACAATTATTATTGTACAGCACTGCGGTATATGTCAGAGCTAAATAAAATGTACAATATTAATATAGTGTGTGTACCAGAGGAGCTTACACTCCAATGCCCCCCCCCCCCCCCCTACAGTCACACACTATTATACATTTATATAGCTCTGACACATACCGCAGTGCTGTACAATAATAGTGTTAGTGTGTGTGTCATTAGAGTGTAAGCTCCTCTGGTACAGAGACTGGCTCAGTGTTCTCTGTACAGCACTGCGGTATATGTCAGAGCTATATAAAATGTATAGAGAACAACAAGCCAATCACATCAGTCTCTGTACCAAAGGAGCTTACACTCCAATGTCCCCCCACAGTCGCACACTACTATCATTATATAGCTCTGACATATACCACAGCGCTGTACAGAGAACACTGAGCCAGTCACATCAATCTCTGTACCAGAGGAGCCTACACACTGACCCCCCCCCCCGCACACAATTATTAGAGTGTAAGCTCCTCTGGTGCAGAGACTGATGCGACTGGCTCAGTGTTCTCTGTACAGCGCTGTGGTATATGTCAGAGCTATATAAAATGTATAATAAAATGAAACATAAATAATAGTGTGTGACTGTAGGGGGGCATCGGAGTGTAAGCTCTTTTGGTACAGAGACTGATGTGACTGGCTTAGTGTTCTCTATACATTTATTTAGCTCTGACATATACCGCAGTGCTGTACAGAGAACACTAAGCCAGTCACATCAGTCTCGGTACCAAAAGAGCTTACACTCTAATGTCCCCCCACAGTCGCACACTATTATTTATTATACATTTATATAGCTCTGACATATACCGCAGCGCTGTACAGAGAACACTGAGCCAGTAACATCAGTCTCTGGACCAGAGGAGCTTACACTCTAATTGTGTGCGACTGGGGGGGTTCATTAGAGTGTAAGCTCTTTTGGTACCGAGACTGATGTGACTGGCTTAGTGTTCTCTGTACAGCGCTGCGGTATATGTCAGAGGCTGAGCTATATAAAATGTATAATAAATATTAAAAATAGTGTGTGACATTGCAGTGTAAGCTCCTCTGGTACAGAGACTGATGTGACTGGCACAGTGTTCTCTATACATTTATATAGCTCTGACATATACCGCAGTGCTGTACAGAGAACACTGAGCCAGTCACATCAGTCTTGGTACCAAAAGAGCTTACACTCTAATGTTCCCCCGTCACACACCATTATTATTGTACAACACTGTGGTATATGTCAGAGCTATTTAAATGTATAGAGAACACCAAGCCAGTCAAATCAGTCTCAGTACCAGAGGAGCTTACACTACAATGTCCCCCTACAGTCACACACTATTATACATGTATATAGCTCTGACATATACTGCAGTGCTGTACAGAGAACAGGTCTGGTCTTGGTCCACCAGGACAGTTGAGGCTGGAGGTGGGCACAGATGGGCAGAGGTTTCTCGGTGGGCAGTGAGATTTCCCCGGGGAGGTGATGGAGACACATCAGATGCGGGTGGAATGGAGATATTCTCTGATGGAAGAAAAAAGGGGGACAATGGGCTCTGTCAGAGCTATAAGGAAGGGATTAATGAGACAATCGGGAGGGAGAGGCCCCGGGCCAAACTGCCCACTGAGCACAGACACTGGGCTGGCCAACGTCTGGAAAATCTCCATTATTGAAGCTCTCAGCTTGGGATGTGCTGCTGCCAACACCACTCAGTTCAAAGCACTTTAATAATATCATAGCCGGTGCTGAGCCCTGGGAGAGCGTCCCCCGCTGGTCCATTCACAGCCGACCCTGCAAAAATCACAATTCCCATCCCTTGGAGAACACACAACAGCTGCATTCACCTGTTGCTGCAGCTGCAGGACTCTGAGTCCACGACACCAGTACAGGCGCTGCAGTGGGGACAAGCGTGACACCGGGGGTCATGGCTCCTAATCCCCCCCCCCATATTTACCAGACCTGAGATTACATTTTGCACATAAATATTGAATTTATCTGCGTTTATAACCATTTTCCTTCTCTAGTTCGATGGTTGGGACTTCTGTAGGTTTATTTATAGACATTCTGTTTTATTATATTTGAATAGAAATACTATAATTGATCTTGATGAACTCATCAGGGCAGCCATCACAAATTTTGGGGCCCCTAACACAGCTTTAGGCCTGGGCCCCCCGGGGCCTGACCACCAACATTCCCCAGGGCCCACCCACCAAATCCACACATTGGCCATCCCACCGAGTCCTTCAGTGCATCTACTTTTATAAAACCTAAACATATGAAAATGAATCCAAACCAGCAAAGAGACGTCCCAACCCATGCAGCAAAGAGACGTCCCAACCCATGCAGCAAAGAGACGTCCCAACCCATGCAGCAAAGAGACGTCCCAACCCATGCAGCAAAGAGACGTCCCAACCCATGCAGCAAAGAGACAGACACAAACAACACAATCCAACAAAAAGATACAGCACAGACCCAGATCCAGCAACATTGTCAATTTACCATTGTGATAACAAACAACTTGTCTCCAGACCAGTCCACAATGAGCAATGAGCAGTCCTGCAGGTTACACACAGTGAACTTCTTCCACGTGGCAGAGCTGCAAATTGCACGGCACCCAAGCCAGCATCCGGTCTGCAGGTAGAGGCGGAGTGCAGATGATATCACTCCACCTTCCCTCAGCAGCCAGAACTAAGTGAGCTGCACAGGCTCATTCCTGGCTTCCCCGCTTTAGCAATTGCTAGTTATTACAGCAGCAACAATCTCATTGATAGTGGCCAGGGCAACCATTGGGGCTGGCTGCCGACCCCCGCTATGGTGGCCCTGGATCTCATCTGCTCATAATGGTGAGACTTCCTGCAGTAGTTTGTGTCTCTGCCCCTCCCACAATGGTGAGATTTCCCTGCAGTAGTTTGTGTCTCTGCCCCTCCCACAATGGTGAGATTTCCCTGCAGTATAGTTTGAGCTACCCCTGCGATTCTTATAGGGAGTAGCCTGCCCTTCCCCGTTGATCAGGTGACACCTACCCATACACAGAATGTCGTGATGTGCCATACAGTCGCCAATCTGCACCTCGTTCTCTTGGCACTCTGTCCGGCACAGAAAACATGGCGATACGCTGCTCTTCACCTCGGAGTAGAAGCCTTTGGGGCACTGCTGGCACTCTGTGTTCTCTGCGCCGGAGCAGTTCCTCTTTACACCAAAACCTTTCCCGCACACCCGACAGGCAAGGCATTGGCTGCTGCCGTCATCTTCGTAGTGCAGGTATTGGCCAATGGGGCAACGCGGCTGGCAGAGCTCTGTGGACCACTTAATCTTCGGTAAGGTGGAATCTGGGGGAAGTACATGAGAACGTTAAATGAGAGAATACCTTTGCAAAATAAGTATTAATAGAAAATTTACCCACCCCATAGGCGTGCACAGCTTATTGCATTAGGGCGTGCACCCCAAAGCGCAAACACACATGCCTTTCTCTGCAGCCTCAGCTGCACGGGGCAGTAAATGAATAGGAAGTGCTCTGTGCTGAGTGGCTTCCTATTCATTCACAAACTGAAGAAGAGTAAATACATTTACTATGCTTCGGTTGTGAATGGACACAGTGAGCGAGTGTGTTCAGTTCATTTAGAAAAGGATGGGGCAGGTAAATTACATATTTACTAGCCCCTTCCCCCCACTCTCCATCCTGAAACATTCCCCTCAGAAGCCAGGGGTAGAGGAGAGGAGTAGGGGGAATCGGCAATGCACATAGTGATCAGGGTGTGCCCAGGCACAACCCCCTGCGCACGCCTAGGACCCACCCATTGTATTTTATGTAGTAGTTTGTGTCTGTGCCCCTCCCACAATGGTGAGATTTCCTGCAGTAGTTTGTGTCTCTGCCCCTCCCACAATGGTGAGATTTCCTGCAGTAGTTTGTGTCTCTGCCCCTCCCACAATGGCGAGATTCCCTGCAGTAGTTTGTGTCTCTGCCCCTCCCACAATGGCGAGATTCCCTGCAGTAGTTTGTGTCTCTGCCCCCCCACAATAGTGAGATTCCCTGCAGTAGTTTGTCGGTGGCTCACTTACTGTTGCATTGATCACAGTCGGCGTCGGAAGCTCCACATGGCACAAACACCCCAGAGCCCAGAGGGCACTCCGTGCAGCACACGTCCGCCTCGGTGAACATTCCGCTCTTGCACACCTCACTGGTCACCACCTGTGGGAAGAAGAGGCGAAGATTGAAAATTTGACCCAGGGATTTCTTAGCCATTTTATGATGCCCCATGAATGAGATCACATTGGGCACAGGAGGAGGAGGAGTCACTGCAACACGATCAGAGATAGCAAAACGTTTTGCTCTATGGTGGTATACTTTAAAGGGTCACTCCACTCATAACCAATAGTGCAGAGTTTGGCAGACACTGAAGTGTGATGACTCCATTCTCTACAATTCTGGATGATGCCCACCAGCTGAGCGCTGCCAGAGGGAAAAACTGACCAAAGCCTCACGTCACCAGGGACAGTCCCAGACCGAAGCCTCGCGTCACCATACACGTTTGCACCTCCATTACACAGCTATACATTTTACACTTTCAGACTGGCTACAAATGTTATACAATCAGATTGTACAAAATCAATGGAGTTAAGGAGACTGGATTGTAGTATGTGTGTGTGTGTGTGCGCTTAAAAAAGGACATTGTACAGATTGTTACTGGTATGTCAGTATTTGTATTCTAAAATCGATCATTTCTAACATTTATAGTTGCGGAGAATCAATTTTCCAACAAGCTGATCGATAAGCGTCTGCCATTCTACCAGTGTGAAGAATAGAATGTTGTCCATCTTCATTGTACATCAAAGAATCCTCATCTAACCTGTAGAGGTGACCCCGACACCCTCCATACAGACCCCCCCCTTCCCCTCCTGGGCACATTACCATGTGATGACCCCGCTTTGCACATCACAGGGTCTCACCTGGGACACAATGAGAAGGTTTCAGTGAAACTCCTCTAATGTCAGAGCGCCCCCTTGCTGGGAGCATCGTAAATACCAGATACAGGAGGGCGCTCCGCCCAGACAACACCCAACAAAGGAGTGTCACTTCCTGACTCCAAATATCTCCCCCAACCACAAACCTTTCATCTGGTTTGGGAAGCAGAAAGCCAAAAGGGCGCCGAAGAGTCAGTGTATGAGATACATTGTCACAAATATCGAAACTAAGTATTAAAGGGCATGTCCAGCCAAAACTTTATATATTTATTTTAGTTTTGGTTAGGAGTAGGGAGGGTTGGAACTCCTGTTGGGCTTTTACTGTAAATGGGGTTACATTAAGGCCTCATGCACACTGGACATTTTTACAGCGACTGTTTTTTGGCTTCAGATTTTTTTTTTTCTTCTTCTACACAGTCGATAAACTCTCCAGCATGTTATCTTCCCATGTGTCCATGCACACATATGCTGTTATCAACTGTTTTTGGCTGGGGCGTTTGACTGAAAAAATAAAAATAATTGATATATACACTAGCGAGCTCTGACAGGAGCTTTTCAGCTGTAAAAATGTTCCGATGTAAAAAAAAAAAAAAAAAAAAAAAAAAAAAAAAAAAAAAAAAAAAAAGCGCCTTTGGTTTTTTTTTTCCCATCAGATCAAAAATGTTAAACAAAAGCAAAAACAAAAACAAACAAAAAAATACAAACACAACCACACGCTATTGCAAACACGTTATAAAAAAGCTTTGCAGTCAGTTTTTCAACATTATAATAAACGTTCTGAGCATATGTTGATCAACTCTGATCAATGTACACTGTACAAGGAATAATAATAATAATAATAATTAATTTTTGTACTCAATAAAATCTGTGTAAATAAACAAATTTACCGATAAATGTAAATTGGTTAAATGCTAAATATTAAAACACATTAGTTATAGTCATCATATCATATTAAATACTAGTGTGTTGATGTGAAGAATGTCACCATGCTGCATTTTTCCTTTAGAGAGCTCAGTGAATACAAGTGTGGTACCGTGATCGGTTGCCACCTGTCGGGGATTCACCCGGACAGTTCGGGGATTTAACTGGACTGAAACCCAGAAAGACATTCAGACCAGGCTGTGGCTCCCCAAATAACCAAGATAGTCGCACACAAATCTGTTACCCTCTAGGAGCTGCAGGTGGATGCCCGGAGGCAGGTTTAGCATCAATGGGGGGGCAGGGCGAAGAGGTCAGCAAGAGCAATTTGGCCACACTTATTGCTTGCTGTGGCATGCTATGCGCACCGCATTACTACTCTCCTTGGGGCACCCAAAGGTGTCCCAAGCCGATAAAGTGTTCGGGTTTGGCTTGAAGGAATAGTGCCAACCCTAGTTGCCACCTGTGCAATAAGTCCATCCATGAAATTTCCTTACTACTAAAATGTTCCATGGTCAACTGTTAGGGGTATTATAACAAAGTGGAAACAATGGCAACTCAGCCTCGAAGTGGTAGGCCACATAAAATGACAGAGCGGGGTCAGTGCAAGTCGCCAACTGTCTGCAGAGAGTCAGTAGGTACAGACCTCCAAACTTCGTGTGGCCTTCAGATTGGCACAACAGTGCATAGAGAGCTTCATAAAGTTGGGTTTCCATGGCCGAGCAGCTCCATCCAAGCCAAGCCTTACAATTCACCAAGTGCAATGCAAAGCATCAGTGGACTGGACTCTAGAGCAGTGGAGACAAGTTCTCTGGAGGGACCAATCACTCTTCTGTCTGGCAATCTGATGGAAGTGTCTGGGTTTGGTTTTTGCCAGGAGAACGGTACTTGCCTGACTGCATTGCGCCAAGTGTAAAGTTTGGTGGAGGGGGGGGGGGGGGGGGATTATGGTGTTGGGGTTGTTTTTCAGGGGTTGGGTTTGGCTCCTTCATTCCAGTGAAGGGAATTCTTAAGGCATCAGCATAACAAGACATTTTGGACAATATCATGCTCCCAACTTTGTGGGAACAGTTTGGGGATGGCCCCTTCCTGTTCCAACATGACTGCCCACCAGTACACAAAGCAAGGTCCATAAAGACATGGATGAGCGAGTTTGGGGTGGAGGAACTTGACTGGGCTGCGCAAACTCGCTCATCCATGTCTTTATGGACCTTGCTTTGTGCACTGGTGTGCAGTCATGTTGGAACAGGAAGGGGCCGTCCCCAAACTGTTCCCACAAAGTTGGGAGCATGAAATTGTCCAAAATGTCTTGGTATGCTGATGCCTTAAGAGTTCCCTTCACTGGAACTAAGGGGCCAAGCCCAACCCTGAAAAACAGCCCCACACCATAACCCCACCCCCCACCAAATGATTTGGACCAGTACACAAAGAGCAAGGTCCATAAAGACATGGATGAGCGAGTTTAGGGTGGAGGAACTTGACCGGCCTGCACAGAGTCCTGACCGCAACCGGATAGAAAATCTTTGGGGTAAATTAGAGCGGAGACTGCGAGCCAGGCCTTCTCGTCCAACATCAGTGCCTGACCTCACAAATGCTCTTCTGGAAGAATGGTCAAACATTCCCATAGACACCCTCCTAAACCTTGTGGACGGCCTTCCCAGAAGAGAGTTGAAGCTGTTATAGCTGCAAAGGGCGGAGCCAACTCAATACTGAACCCTACGGACTAAGACTGGGATGCCATTAAAGTTCATGTGCGTGTAAAGGCAGGTGTCCCAATGCTATTGGTAATGTGTGTGGTGGTGTTTTATATATATTATATGTAACACACACACACACACACACACACACAAACTTTTTTTTTCTTTACATTTCAAATGAGATTTATAATTAGAACTCTGATCTGTTCCAATGTTGCTTTCAGGCCTCCTCGGCCTTCACACAGCAATCTTATACACAGTGTACACTTTGTTCCATCTTTGCTCTACAGGTCTATGGAAAGGTTCATTACAGCCAGCAGTGAGCTTTCGGGGGTCCTCCCCTCTTCTGGTCCAAGGAACCCTTCACCTTCAAGTGATATACCTTAGATTGTAAGCTCCTTGAGCAGAGGGACTGATGTGAATGTACAATGTATATGTAAAGCGCTGTGTAAGTTGATGGCATTAAATAAAGTACCCGTAATAAATAAAAATATCCCAAAGAATGCAGCAATAGGATAGGAGTGAGACTGCATGCCAGGGCGGGGCAGAGGTAATGGGACCCTGCCACTAGATTTGCCACAATAAGCAGCAAGTGGGTGAAAACCGACCACAGGCATCCGCTGAATCTTTTGCTTCTCGGTGTGCGAGACGTATTTTAGAATGGCGGAGGCACACATCAAAACACCCGCCGCGCTTACACCCTCCGTGCGCGTCCTCCGGGCAGCGAGCCCTGCAGGACAGAACACCATTCTTTTATTCGCCGCGCTGCCGTCCTTATCCAATCACGGTTTCAGGTTTCTGTGTTTGTGTAATGATGGCTGAATATACCGGCGGGCACACTGGACCCTGTGTGTGCACGCGTGTAGGAGGAGCGCGGGGGCTCCCCGGCTGGCGAGGTGGGCGGACGCCATGCCCACCGTATGGGAGCACACTCTGTGCCCGCCGGGTGGCTCGGTGCCAGGCCCACAGCAGTTTATTTCATTGGGACCTACACTGCAAAAAAACACACAGAGAGAGAGCACGCAGGACGGGGACACAGATCGCCTTGTTCCAGGAATGTGGCCCGCAGACTACAGCGTCACACCCACAAAAACACCAACACACCTCCGCCTCGGCTACAGTGTCCGTGTTCTGACCGATAGAGCTCAGAGAACACTCAGACAGTCACATCAGTCTCTGTACCAGAGGAGCTTACACTCTAAATGTCCCCCCCCCCCTACAGTCACACACTATTATACATTTATATAGCTCTGACATATACAGCAGTGCTGTACAGAGATCACTGAGCCAGTCCCATCAGTCTCTATACCAGAGGAGCTTACACTCTAATGCCCCCCCCCCCAGTCACATATTATTCTACATTTATATAGCTCTGACATATACCGCAGTGCTGTACAGAGAACACTGAGCCAGTCCCATCAGTCTCTGTACCAGAGGAGCTTACACTAAAATGTTCCCCTACAGTCTAACACTATTATACATGTATCTAGCTCTGACATATACCGTAGTGCTGTACAGAGGACACTGCGGGGGACATTGGAGTGTAAGCACCTCTGGTATAGAGGTTGACGTGACATTATTATCATTATACATTTATATAGCTCTGACATATACCGCAGTGCTGTAGAGAGAACACTGAGCCAGTCACATCAGTCTCTGAACCAGAGGAGCTTACACTCTAATGAGCCTTGGGAGTAAATCGGGGCACCTGGGGTGCTTTCACACAAATGCCATAAACGATTATGCATCAATAAGATGGGGGGGGGGCAGCATACATCTGATGCTTCTCAAACAGGTTTATCCTTTAATCATAACACAAGGGGGGGGGGGGGATAATGAGTTAAGAAGATCAGAGAAGTGAATCATCCCGGTCCGGATCTTGTTCTAATTAAGCAGCATTTCCCTCTCGCTGCGCTCCAATTTCACAGGCCGCTCCATATTTGGAGAGGACAGCGCTGTCTCAGCATCTGGAGACAGACTGGGGATGGGACATCCTGGGGACAAAGCGGGCCCTGTGTGGCCCCCCCAGAGACATCGCAGTCCTCTGCTGTGATGCGATTGCTTGGATGCCATTTTGAAGACCCATGGTGTGCTGGCGATGTATGCTTGGCCACGTAGGGGCAGGATACCCCAGGGACAGAAGGTCCCCAGCAGGGACAAGACACCTGGAGGACAGAAGGGGTCCTGAAAAGGGGCAGGGGACCCCGGGGACAGAGAAGGTCCCGAGAACAAGGGGCAAGGGACCCCGGGGACAGAGAAGGTCCCGAGAACAAGGGGCAAGGGACCCCGGGGACAGAGAAGGTCCCGAGAACAAGGGGCAAGGGACCCCGGGGACAGAGAAGGTCCCGAGAACAAGGGGCAAGGGTCCCCGGGGACAGAGAAGCTCCCGAGAAGAAGGGGCAAGGGACCCCGGGGACAGAGAAGGTCCCGAGAAGAAGGGGCAAGGGACCCCGAGAAGGTCCCGAGAAGGGGGCAAGGGACCCCGGGGACAGAGAAGGTCCCGAGAAGGGGGCAAGGGACCCCGGGGACAGAGAAGGTCCCGAGAAGGGGGCAAGGGACCCTGGAGGTCCCGAGAAGGGGCAAGGGACCCCGGGGACAGAGAAGGTCCCGAGAAGGGGGCAAGGGACCCTGGGGACAGAGAAGGTCCTGAGAAGGGGGCAAGGGACCCTGAGGTCCCGAGAAGGGGCAAGGGACCCCGGGGACAGAGAAGGTCCCGAGAAGGGGGCAAGGGACCCCGGGGACAGAGAAGGTCCCGAGAAGAAGGGGCAAGGGACCCCGGGGACAGAGAAGGTCCCGAGAAGAAGGGGGCAAGGGACCCCGGGGACAGAGAAGGTCCCGAGAAGAAGGGGCAAGGGACCCCGGGGACAGAGAAGGTCCCGAGAAGAAGGGGCAAGGGACCCCGGGGACAGAGAAGGTCCCGAGAAGAAGGGGCAAGGGACCCCGAGAAGGTCCCGAGAAGGGGGCAAGGGACCCCGGGGACAGAGAAGGTCCCGAGAAGGGGGCAAGGGACCCCGGGGACAGAGAAGGTCCCGAGAAGGGGGCAAGGGACCCCGGGGACAGAGAAGGTCCCGAGAAGGGGGCAAGGGACCCCGGGGACAGAGAAGGTCCCGAGAAGGGGGCAAGGGACCCCGGGGACAGAGAAGGTCCTGAGAAGGGGGCAAGGGACCCTGGAGGTCCCGAGAAGGGGCAAGGGACCCCGGGGACAGAGAAGGTCCCGAGAAGGGGGCAAGGGACCCCGAGGTCCCGAGAAGGGGCAAGGGACCCCGGGGACAGAGAAGGTCCCGAGAAGAAGGGGCAAGGGACCCCGGGGACAGAGAAGGTCCCGAGAAGAAGGGGCAAGGGACCCCGGGGACAGAGAAGGTCCGGAGAAGAAGGGGGCAAGGGACCCCGGGGACAGAGAAGGTCCCGAGAAGAAGGGGCAAGGGACCCCGGGGACAGAGAAGGTCCCGAGAAGAAGGGGCAAGGGACCCCGGGGACAGAGAAGGTCCCGAGAAGAAGGGGCAAGGGACCCCGGGGACAGAGAAGGTCCTGAGAAGAAGGGGCAAGGGACCCCGGGGACAGAGAGGGTCCTGAGAAGGGGCAAAGGAACCCCTGGGAAAAATAAGGTCCTTAACAAGGGCAGGAGACCCCTGGGACAGAGGGTCTGGAAGCAGGGTGGGAACTGTCAGCTGTCTCTTCTAATCCCTCATCTTATGGGGTAGAGAGGGGGAAGTTCAGGACCTCATACAGGTCATCAATGCTATCTGTGTCATTACTTCCTCTCCAGGAGACAATAGGAAAGAATACAAAATCTCTCCATTAGAGGCACAGACCGCAATGAAAACTTACTGAAGGATGACAGCAATGTGGTCCCGTTAGATTGAGAAGGTCCACTAAAAGGGCACAAAAGTAGGATCTGACAACGTCTTATGAATATTCAGATCTGTCTCTGGGTTTCATTCACCATTTTATGGGGCAGGCAGATGAAACAGACATTGCGACACTCCAAGGATGGAACTCAACATTCCTACAGATACATTTCATCCAAACAGACCGACTCCAGGCGGAAAAACTGCACATAAAAGCAGAAAGAAAAAAAAACGAGGGCCAATTACAGAACTGGCCCCGTCACAGGTCACTGGGAGCAGGGACCCGAGACATAGGATGGACCCCCAAGACTCAGGATGGGCCCCTGATATGGAGAGGATGGTTCATAAAACTTAGCTTAGAATGGTGACCAGGAAGATCATATTACCGATCTCTTCTGTAGTATATACAATGTATTCCTGTTTATGATACAATGTCATCACTGGTCACCTCTAGGAGGAAACATTGTATCTGATAAATATTGTGTATTCATTCAACAAGGAGAAGATTAAGCCTCAGTTCACACCAATGTGGTGCAGGAAAACTTCAATCCATGAGGGTTTCCCGCACCGCAATCAAATCGCGCTGCCCTTGCAATCTGCAGCGGGTGTCAGTGCAATCGCAGAACCATGCGATCCTGGGTGCAGTGCGGTTCCAAAATTGGGGCAATTTAAGCCCATTTAAAATTGGGCTCAAATCGCACGGCACTGAATCGCATGTAAAGTGAACAGGAATGCGGTGCGGTTCCTGCGCGATTCACAAGCGGCTCATTCACATTCGGCAATAACAAAATTGCAGCAAAGTCACGTGCGTTTGGGTCCCATTATTCTTAATGGTACCCCCAAAACGCGCCGCTATTCTGCCACGATCATCATGCGGCAACCGGAGCAAAATGAGCATTTAAAAAAATCCTTCCCCCTGCCTGCAGGAGACCGACGACATCATCTCAGCCTCAGGCACTGAACTGGACCTTAAAATGGTATTAAAGCCAAAAGCAAACCGATTGCAGCATATCAGTTCTTAGAAAGGATGGCTGCATTAGTTTTCTTCTAGGCTCTCTAGCCTTTATTGTCACATGATGATTCAGCCAACAAGTCTGTTTTTCAAAAGAACAAGCTCTCTCACAGTTACAGGAATGAGACAAACCATTTACCACCGGCCAGGGTGCTTACGATGATCAGCTTTTATTTATTCAGGTAAAACCTTAATCCCAAGAGGAAAAAAAAAAAAAAAAAAAAAAAAGTATTGCTGTAACATAGTAAGTCAGGTGGGAAAAACAAAAACAGAAAAAAACGACAAGTCCATTCAGTTCAACCATAAAACGGATTATAAAGTATTAGCTTGAGTTGGACTTCCGTTCGTTAGTGTATTTAAATCTGCCAGTATTTCCAACACTCTCCTCCCCTCAGACTCTGTGCCGGGACAAGGCCATCTAGTGCTCAGGGCGAAAATGGCAAATTGTTTACCCCCCCCAGATGTATGAGCATTATTTGCCGCAAATATACATTCTCCCTCCTCCCAGCACAAACCCGCCACCCCTGTACCAAATTTTTGAACCCCCCCCATATTCCCTCAAAAAATAATTTCCCCCTCCTAGCACAAATCCTCTACCCCCCATATTTCCCCTTTAGGCACATAATACTCTCCCCCCACTCCAAATCCCCACCCATAAAAAAAAAAATAAAAAAAATAAAGCCCCCTCCTTGCGAAATTCCCTTTCCCCATCCTACCACAAAAAAAAAATAAACAAATCCCCCTCCTAGCACCCCCCCCCCCTTTTTCTAGCACAAATACCCCTAAATTTCCACTCCTATAACAATTCATACCACCTGCCACCCCCCCCCCCCAAATTCAGCCTGCCAACACAAATCTCCTTGTGGTGTTGCCCCCCCACTTCACGATACCCCAGTGACCAGGGCAGACCCCCCCCCCCCCCCCTTGTCCTGGCTCTGCTCAGACAGACAATGCCGCTATGCCCCTTCATCCAGAGTGGGGGCGCTCTAATACAGGTGGCGCGTTACTGGCCAGGCCACAACATCGAATGATTGGCAAGCTGCAATACACGATGTTGGTTTTGAGTTCAATACGGCGTTTTCATAAAAAAAAAAAAAAAGTGGGGGCGCCTCTGAATAGCACAGTGCAGCATACTTGAAGAATCTCACGGCGCGTTAAGAAAAGCGCAGCATCTTCAGTGCGTTGCGGCCAATTAAAAATTAATTCTTAATGTCACGCATGTAAAAACGTGAGAACGCGCGTTCAACGCATGGCAATTAACAACGCACCAGTGTGGAGGGGCGCTAAGATTAGATAGGGGGTTCAGCGCAGACAGGGAGGATGATCCCCCACCCGCCGCTCACAGGTACGCAGTGCCGCCCTGTCTATATTAAAACTTGGCATGGACGCGCACCCTCCCCACCCCAACCCCCCCTCCTTGCAATGTGCTAATTATGTTCCCAGGAAAGCGCAGAGAAAATGTCGTTTTTATAAAGGTCTGACCACTTAATTACAGCGATCGGCTGCAAGAAAAAAAAAAAAAAAAAAAAAGTTAAGTCGACTGCGAAAATGTGTTGAGGGCAATGAAAGAAAGACTTTTCTCTGGTGAAAGGCCCTCTTCAGACGCTGGCATCCCACCCCCCCCTCCCCCTCCCATTCCCTGTCCCTCTAATGCATCTCGCCTGCAGCTCTACCCGCAGCCCCCCTACACCTATTTACCAAACTGATTTCAAGGGAAATTCCACAAACTTTCCTTGAAGACTGCGAACACAGCGCCAGTGTACCGTTCCTGGACGGCCGGAATCGCAGCGAAGGACCGAGCTGGAGGGAAACCTAAAAATGTGGGATGTGTCAAGGCGACTACATTACGCCCCATTCATTGGAGATTAAAAAAAAAAAATAAAAAAATAAAAAATTATATATAATTCGGTTGATGGTAGAGCAGATTTAAAGCCAATGTGAACCCAAACTGCGTGACATAGAATCCGTTCTGCTGGCCTGATAAACGAATGTCGGTGCGCCAAATAGCGCACGGTGCGCCATTTATACTAGCAAGCCAAATAAAGAATCGCAATGCCTGCGATATGCGCATCAGAAATGGGAAAATCCCCTATTCACGACATGCCATGGGAATGTTACAATTTGTGCACCGCGCCATTGAAAAGACGGTCTATATTTTGGGAGCCAGAATAAGCGCATTCGTGCGCCAAGCAGAAGGTTGTGCTAAAATTGGTGATCTCCAAACTGCGGCCCGGGGGCCAGATGCAGCCCTTTAGTTGCTTTGATCTAGCCCTTGGTGCACAATTCCCCCCCTCCCAATAGATGCTGCTAACAATGGGGGCACAACTACCCCCCAATAGACAATGGGGGCACAATTTCCCCCCCCATAGAAGCCAACAATGGGGGCACAATTTCCCCCCCCATAGAAGCCAACAATGGGGGCACAATTTCCCCCCCCCATAGACGCCAACGATGGGGGGCACAATTCCCCACCCCCAATAGACGCCAACGATGGGGGGCACAATTCCCCACCCCCAATAGACGCCAACGATGGGGGGCACAATTCCCCACCCCCAATAGACGCCAACGATGGGGGGCACAATTCCCCACCCCCAATAGACGCCAACAACGGGGGCACAATTCCCCACCCCCAATAGACGCCAACAACGGGGGCACAATTCCCCACCCCCAATAGACGCCAACAACGGGGGCACAATTCCCCACCCCCAATAGACGCCAACAATGGGGGCACAACTTCCCCCCCAATAGACACCAACAATGGGGGCACAATTTCCCCCCATGATGGGAACGATGGAGAACAATTTCTCCAAGTGACACAGGAACTATGGAGCCCAATGACATCAATCATGGGGCACAATTCTTCCCACTGACACCAAAGTTAGATGGGGCATTGTCTTTTTCCCTCACTGACTTCAGGACCTTTTCTACTCCCGCTGGCCACTGTCCGGCCCCTCTAAAGCCTGAAGGACAGAAAGCCCTCTGTTTAGAAAGTCTGGAGACCCCTGTGTTTGATACCCACCACACAGGTGTAAAGGAACACACACACACACGCACGCGCATTCCCAGGTACCCATGCATCACGTGTAGGCAGGGCCGCATTTGCCATATGCACGGGAGGTGCCATTAACATTTAGTGGCACCACCGCATTTCTGCCAACGGGCAGCTCGTTTCTGTGGGTGTCGGGAAAGTGCGCGATTTTGCACGCGTTCCTGAGAATAACAACGTGTACACCTAGCCTTATAAAGCATGGACACTGCAACATGACAGATACTTTGTTACAATTTACAACTTTTTTGCAACAATTTTGTACATAATTTTCTTGTTGGAATGTCTTACTTAGCATCAAAATCGGTAATTTTTTGAGTCTGTGTCAAACAAAAATGTTGTGCATTTTCCCCCTTTAACCGACCAGCCCCGGCATCTTGCCAATGTGCGAACGGAATTGTGCACCAAATTGCATAGTAATCGTCCAATGCACTGCCAGCCCACGCCTAAGGAACGCCCGCGCACTGCCAGCCCACGCCTAAGGAACGCCCGCGCACTGCCAGCCCACGCCTAAGGAACGCCCGCACACTGCCAGCCCACGCCTAAGGAACGCCCGCACACTGCCAGCCCACGCCTAAGGAACGCCCGCACACTGCCAGCCCACGCCTAAGGAACGCCCGCACACTGCCAGCCCACGCCTAAGGAACGCCCGCACACTGCCAGCCCACGCCTAAGGAACGCCCGCACACTGCCAGCCCACGCCTAAGGAACGCCCGCACACTGCCAGCCCACGCCTAAGGAACGCCCGCACACTGCCAGCCCACGCCTAAGGAACGCCCGCACACTGCCAGCCCACGCCTAAGGAACGCCCGCACACTGCCAGCCCACGCCTAAGGAACGCCCGCACACTGCCAGCCCACGCCTAAGGAACGCCCGCACACTGCCAGCCCGCGCACTGCCAGCCCACGCCTAAGGAACGAGCTGCCTTAATGCAACTCATATTACCGCATGCCATGCCGTACATTGACACACGGCAACAATTGAACACAACTTATGAAATTACATCAAAATGCTAAAAGCTTCTATAAGGTTTCAGGGGGTTGTTTTACCATCCCCCACTCATAATTTTGTGAGAAGTTTTGTTTGCATGCGTTCTCTTCCATATTTTTATTATTGTATTGAACAAGTAAAATTTAAACTTTTCAGAAATCCATAATTTTGCAGCAAAATTAACGTAGCCGAAATCTTCCCTCATCCCCGGCTGGGAGACTCGCCATCCAATTAGGGAAGGTCGGCAAAGTTCCCAGTTTATATTCGTCTACAGAAGGCAGTTTGGCCATCGTCCAGCGTCAGGGAACTAATAACGTGTTAATTAGAAAGATCCTAATACATTATTCCCAGAGCGCAGTGCAGCGCGGCGCTATTCCCAGCCAGGAAGAGCCGCCAACCCGTGTGAATCACCGGCATGCGTGCCAATAGAAGACCTACAGAGAGGAGGACCAATAAAACAGACATGGTGAAGGACACCAACCAAGACCTACTGGAGGTTCCCTTGGTCTCTGTTCATGCCATGCAGGTGCGACAGAGCCTGTGTGAGTTTCCATGCGTTCCTGCGTGTCACTCATTTCAATGGGCTGTCCTACGCACTAAAAAAAAAAAAAAAAAAAAAAAAAAAAAGCGCACGCTGCACCAGAAGGCCCCATTCACATCTTAGTCCAATTCTCTGTTCTTCCAGAACGGACACCGGGGGGTTAGGGGTGGGGCAGTCAAGATAAAAAGGGCCCATTTATGCTTCCATATTCCCACAAAACGCGCATAACACGTGTTGCGACTCATACGCACTAAGGCAACGTGTTGCTTCCTTTAGAAATCCTTGCACCCTTCATCAGGGCTTCAGAATAGGAAACAATGTATCCAGCTGGATTGAGAATACAATGCTCTAAGGCAGTGGTCTCCAAATTGTAGCCTGAGGGCCAGATGGGGCCCTTTGCTTGCCTTTATCTGACCCTTGGGGCGCCGTCCCTCCCGCTGACACCAAATGATGGGGCGCAGTCCCTCCCGCCGACACCAAATGACGGGGGCGCCGCCCCTCCCGCCGACACCAAATGACGGGGGCGCCGCCCCTCCCGCCGACACCAAATGACGGGGGCGCCGCCCCTCCCGCCGACACCAAATGACGGGGGCACCGCCCCTCCCGCCGACACCAAATGACGGGGGCACCGCCCCTCCCGCCGACACCAAATGACGGGGGCGCCGCCCCTCCCGCCGACACCAAATGACGGGGGCGCCGCCCCTCCCGCCGACACCAAATGACGGGGGCGCCGCCCCTCCCGCCGACACCAAATGACGGGGGCGCCGTCCCTCCCGCCGACACCAAATGACGGGGCGCCGTCCCTCCCGCCGACACCAAATGACGGGGCGCCGTCCCTCCCGCCGACACCAAATGACGGGGCACTATAATGTTGCCGTTATTTATTCTCATTCATAATTAAATAGCAACGTTACATTTTTATTAAGGATAATAAAATTAATATTTATTAAAAATAATAATGTTGCTATTTAATGGTTATTCTTATTAGCATCAATAATATCATATTTAAAAATTACTATCCTAATTTTTTATTGATAGCAGCAATAATTGTCAGTCTTTTTTTCTCTTTATCATACGCATTATTATTATTATTATATTATTATTATTATTAGTTTTTACTGTTTTAGTCCTTTATTGCATCTCAGTGCTGCCGATCTCCTGCAGCCACTTCCCACCTACATGCTCTCCAGCGACGGCATTGCTCAGGTTGGTTGCCCTGATGGTGTCCACAGTGGATCATGCCCATGTCATGTACAGCGGCACGGGACAGCGTGTTACAGGGTGACAACACAAGTCTGAGGAAGGGCCACTTTGCAGCAAGCTTGTCGGTGTGCTGGCGACGTATTTGCGGTACACCATGACCCGACGTTCTGGTGCACTTTTCATCACCTGGTCAATTCCAGTCTGGTGCATGAGAGGAATATACCACAAGGGTGACAACACAGGAGCACTATTGAAGGGACAGAAAAAGTGTTGTCACCGTATAACAGGAAGTGCCTGAATTTATATAAATCACACACATAGGTTGGACTTGTGTCTTTTTTCAACCTCATCTACGATGTAACTGTGTAATCAAGACCTTCATAGCAGAATCACCAGGGACTTCTCCGATGAAGATTTACAATGACTGAACATGCCATAGACATGCCAAAGCTTGTATGAGATTTTAGTGATTGGTATTATATTGGATGTTGGCCATCAGGATGGAGTCCTCCCCATGAGAGGGTTAAGGATGGCTTCATATCTCCTCTATGAGTCGGTCGGCTCTTTTATTCTGTCTGAGCTGACTAATCAAAGAGATTCCCGAGAGTGACATCACTCAGCGGCACTCTTCAACATCACAGCGAGAATATTAATAATCAGACCGACAAGTTTATACAAGACTTGGCTCGCCGCCATCCGCCATGGTGTCATCCCGACCGGAGGGAAGTCCTGTGTAGTCCTCTACACAGGACTTCTATAGAATAGAGTGTAAGCTCCTTTGGTACAGAGACTGATGTGACAGGCTCAGTGTTCTCTGTACAGCACTGTGGTATATGTCAGAGCTATATACATGTATAAAAGTGTGGACTGCGGTGGCCAAGAACAAAGGGTCTGTCTAGTCTCAGCTATTAGATTGAATATCGTTTCAGCCAGCTTGGAACGGTTTTCCGGAATCCCCTGTAATCTCATTCCTCCTGTCTGGCGGTATGGATACAGATCTCTGGGCTGGTGGAGCTTTGCAGGAACAGAACAGCTTCAGTTGGCATTTACTAAGCTCTGAGAGGGTTTATTGGTTTGAGCTCTGCAAATGCTCACTAAATTGCAGAGATCTGGGTTCACAACCAGGCAAGAGCAAGATGTACATCAATCCAAAAACTTTTACTTTTAGATAGATTGGGGAAAAACTAGAACCCCTGTGGAGATTTTACTGTCATCTGGGGTTCCGTTAGAGGGATTTCCCCTCAATTCCTGTTGCAGTGGCAACAGTTTTTCCAGACAGGAAGTGAGGGAACATCCAGACAGACACAAGGACATCATGCAACAAGGACTGGATACAATGTGACATGGTAGTCACACCACCTACAATCCTTGAGATTTAGGCTACGTTTCATATTTGCGCATTGTGGGAACAGGACCAAAATCATGCGCTTTTCCACAACACACCGCCCTTTTGCAGGGACATTCATCCTTAATGGCACAAGTACACATCTGCGAACACACGCACCTAGAGGCACGGTGCCACAGCACTACGCGTTTCAGAGCAGCAAGATTTCTCAGAAGGGTCAGGGACTACTTTCGAGCTTTTCTCATGCGTAGGACAACCCACTGTAATGAATGACCTGTTCTTTATGCAACCAGGGCTGGGACTGGGGACAGGAACCTGCCCCAGGCGCTGTGTTGAAGGGATTTGCTGCCAAGTTGGCCACCCCCGTCCCAGTCCTAACTGCAGTGTCACTCCTGTCAGAAGGAGCAGTGGCCGATAGCTACTGATGGGAGGATTCGACTTTCTCCTTCCTTCAGTCTGCATGGGGCAGAAAAGAGCCGATGCCAAGACAGAACTGTCCTCAGTCTCAGCGCTGCACTGCAGAGGAAGGAGGGCGGACCGTTTCCCTAATTCTATCATGTGACTTGTTCAATGACCGGAGAGAGGACGAGGAGGAAAAAAAATCTGATGTAAAGGGGGCACCCTGATGGAGGCAACCAACGTAAAAAAAACCCCGACGGGAACGCCCAATGCAAAAAAGGGGCACCCCGACGGGAACGCCCAATGCAAAAAAGGGGCACCCCGACGGGAACGCCCAATGCAAAAAAGGGGCACCCTGACGGGGACTCCTTTGCCATCTTCGCCCTGGGGCACTGGATGACCTTGTCCTGACACTGCATGCAACACATGAAAAGGTGTGGAACGGCATGTGCATTCCGATGGTGTGAATGGAGACTTTAAAAAAAAAAAAAAAAACACACAAAGTAACAAGAACTAGAAACAAAGTAACATGAATCATCATTATAAATACGTTTCTACAAGTCGCTAACCATTCCAGATTCTGGGTTTCAGCTGTTGGAACAATGGAGGAAATTACAAACATTGTCGACTTTTAAGTGATTTTAAGTCATATACTGCCTTGGGCTCCATGCACACTAAAGCTAAATAAAATGTCAGTTTTTGGGAGTTTTTTTTTTTTACAGCCCTTAAAACTCCCCTCTATGTTATCCTATGTGTCCATGCACATGGACATTTATCAGCAGTGGCGTTTATGGGTTGTTGTCTGAACGCCCTAAAATCACTGTTTTTCCGACCACAAAAATGCTAAAAAAAAAAAAAAAAAAAGAGAAAAGGATTTTTAACCCCGCCTGGCCTATAGCAAAAATGACAGCCAGGCGGTGGTTCAGTTATCCTGACTGGGCATCATGATGTCCAGCAGGATAACTGCCGGCGCGTGCCCGTGGGGGCATGCAACGCGACGGTGTGGTGCGACACACCGCTCCACCGATCTCGGTAAAGAGCCTCGTGATCAGCCGTGTCCAATCACGGCTGATCATGATGTAAACAGGAAGAGCCGTTGATCGGCTTTTCCTCACTTGCGCCTGACAGACGCGAGTAGAGGAGAGCCGGTCGGCAGCTCTGACGGGGGTGGGGGGGGGGGGGTCTGTACTGATTGTTGGGTGCCCACACCAGACCACCAGTGCAGCCTCATCAGTGCAGAGAGAAGAAAAAAAAAAAAAAAAAAAAAAGGGAAGGAGTATAAATTTATCAACATAGAAAAATCTATGTGGGGCAGACTGAATGGAGCACTTGACCTTTTCTCTGCCATCACACAACAAAGATCAGAAACACGGCACACTCGGCTCTTCTCAGGACATAATTGGTGCACACTGTGGTCATGAAGGGCTTATAGCGCCGCTCCAAGATCTCCCCGCCGGTACTCAGAACACAGGCATCCGAGTGCCGCCACTGCCTATGGGCATAGTACACACCATTACAGTGAAAAAATAAATAGAGTAAAAAAGTACTGCTTACTGCATTTTTGAGCGCACATTAATTGCCTGTAAACATGCATAAAAAAACACAATCAAATGCATGCAAATGCGCATGAAAATAAGCTCAGTTGACCTGCAGTTTCTGATGTGAATGGTCCCTTACCCAGCAAAAACCCAGGAACACACTTCTCCAGCAACACACAGGAACGCACCTCTCTTATGCATTAATTCTTAATGGCACAACCACACACACCTATATGAGGAGTGGTGCCACAGCACTACGCATTTCAGCGCAGCAAGATTTCTCAGACGGTTTCGGAGACTTCTTTGAGCATTTCCCATACGAGGTGCAGGGGTGCCACCCCCCTAATCCAGGAGCCCGGCCCCTAATCTACATGCAGGGCACCAGACACATGGATTCCAAAAAGGGTTTTTTTTTTTTTTTGAAGCACATGATTAGAGCCAGAGCACTGCACCCCAAGCCCACCCACTTGTGTGACAATAGTGAATATTTGTCATTGTCTTCCCGATTCTCCTCCCACCCAATCAGGAATAAGCTCTTGAGACATGTTTGGCCAGGGAGTCTTAGGACTCCCAATCGTGTCTCAGGACACACTCCCTGTCCAGCCCGGGGAGGAGAACAGAGAGGAGAATGGACCAGTGCTTCATTCCCCCTGCCTTCTATGTGTTAATGTTAGTCCCCGCCTCCCTTATCTGTTTAAATCTGGGGGGTCTTTGGTGTGCTTGCTGCAATTGCCACCTTTCCGTCTGCCGTCCGTCTCCCACAGGGGTGGTTGCTTGCAGCAAATGCTGCCTTCCCACCCATCCTGGGGGGGGTTGCATGGCGTTAGTTTGCCACCCCCGAAAAATTTAGCACCAGCCACCACTGCAACCCACTGAAGCGAATGTGCTGTGCACGCAACCAGGGCAGGGACTAAAAAAGGGGGGGGCCCGGGCGCTGTTTGTGTCTCTCTCTGGGCCTAAGTGTCCCCCTCTCCCACTCTGCAGGACCTGAGCACGCCTCCCCATCTCTGGCCACTCATCCCACTCCTTACTGAAAGGAAGGACTGCAGTGTCACTCCTGTCAGAAGGAGCAGTGGTCAATAGCTGCTGTTGGAGGGAGGATTCGGCTTCCTCCTCTCTCCAGCCTGCATGGGGTGGAAAAGAGCTGAGACTGAGAACTATCCTTAGTCTCAGTGCAGCTATGCTGAGGAAGGAGTGTGAATTGGGTCCTTCTTCCTCAAATAGAACTCAAGTCTAAAGATTTTCAACTTGAATGCAATGGGCAAGGTTAGGACCCATCACTGAATTTTCTCTGCACTTCCTGTCCACAGTGACAGACAGTAAGTAAGGGAAAACCTCCCATAAAATAAGGGAGACCACCCAACAGTGGTCACCAGGACAGGTGTCCCCAAGATAAGATTTCCCTACTATTCCTGTTCAACCGTAAAACGGTAGGATGTCTCATGGAGATATACCTTCCGTTGGTTTGATTTTGGGGTCACGCGTTCAAAATTTTTAAATTGCCTGAATTGTGGCCATGTATATTTATTCTCCACGCACGATCAGAGGTGCAGATTAGGGTTTCTTGGTGCTCCCAGGGGCTGGAGAGCACTTACACTGCCTGACAGACACATTTATCATCAGATTTCCCTCATTGCAAAGAGCAATTTGCCTGTCAGCGCCCATATGTGAAGAGGGCCGGGGGCCAGCCATGCATTTAAGCGTCGGGCTCCTAAGCAGGCCGGGCCAAACTGTACCCCCCAGCTGTCAGGAAACATATGCCCTGCTGGCATACTGGGACCTGTGGTGCCTCAACAGCAGCAGCCTCCAAAGCTCGGGAACGCTCAGGTTCTGGCAGGGGAGGGGTTGACGCACAGGCCCTGCAGAGAAGGAAGGGGGGGACGCTCAGGCCCTGCAGAGAAGGAAGGGGGGGGGGACGCTCAGGCTCTGCAGAGAAGGAAGGGGGGGGGGGACGCTCAGGCCCTGCAGAGAAGGAAGGGGGGGGGGGACGCTCAGGCCCTGCAGAGAAGGAAGGGGGGGGGGGGACGCTCAGGCCCTGCAGAGAAGGAAGGGGGGGGGGGGACGCTCAGGCCCTGCAGAGAAGGAAGGGGGGGGGGGGACGCTCAGGCCCTGCAGAGAAGGAAGGGGGGGGGGGGGACGCTCAGGCCCTGCAGAGAAGGAAGGGGGGGGGGGACGCTCAGGCCCTGCAGAGAAGGAAGGGGGGGGGGGACGCTCAGGCCCTGCAGAGAAGGAAGGGGGGGGGGACGCTCAGGCCCTGCAGAGAAGGAAGGGGGGGGGGGACGCTCAGGCCCTGCAGAGAAGGAAGGGGGGGGGGACGCTCAGGCCCTGCAGAGAAGGAAGGGGGGGGGGACGCTCAGGCCCTGCAGAGAAGGAAGGGGGGGGGGACGCTCAGGCCCTGCAGAGAAGGAAGGGGGGGGGACGCTCAGGCCCTGCAGAGAAGGAAGGGGGGGGGGACGCTCAGGCCCTGCAGAGAAGGAAGGGGGGGGGGGACGCTCAGGCCCTGCAGAGAAGGAAGGGGGGGGGGGGACGCTCAGGCCCTGCAGAGAAGGAAGGGGGGGGGCGCTCAGGCCCTGCAGAGAAGGAAGGGGGGGGGCGCTCAGGCCCTGCAGAGAAGGAAGGGGGGGGGCGCTCAGGCCCTGCAGAGAAGGAAGGGGGGGGGCGCTCAGGCCCTGCAGAGAAGGAAGGGGGGGGGCGCTCAGGCCCTGCAGAGAAGGAAGGGGGGGACGCTCAGGCCCTGCAGAGAAGGAAGGGGGGGGGCGCTCAGGCCCTGCAGAGAAGGAAGGGGGGGGGCGCTCAGGCCCTGCAGAGAAGGAAGGGGGGGGGGGACGCCCAGGCCCTGCAGAGAAGGAAGGGGGGGGGGGGACGCTCAGGCCCTGCAGAGAAGGAAGGGGGGGACGCTCAGGCCCTGCAGAGAAGGGGGGGGACGCTCAGGCGCTGCAGAGAAGGAAGGGGGGGGGACGCTCAGGCCCTGCAGAGAAGGAAGGGGGGGGACGCTCAGGCCCTGCAGAGAAGGAAGGGGGGGACGCTCAGGCCCTGCAGAGAAGGAAGGGGGGGGACGCTCAGGCCCTGCAGAGAAGGAAGGGGGGGGACGCTCAGGCCCTGCAGAGAAGGAAGGGGGGGGGGGGATGCTCAGGCCCTGCAGAGAAGGAAGGGGGGGGGGACGCTCAGGCCCTGCAGAGAAGGAAGGGGGGGGGACGCTCAGGCCCTGCAGAGAAGGAAGGGGGGGGACGCTCAGGCCCTGCAGAGAAGGAAGGGGGGGGGACGCTCAGGCCCTGCAGAGAAGGAAGGGGGGGGGGACGCTCAGGCCCTGCAGAGAAGGAAGGGGGGGGGGGGGGGACGCTCAGGCCCTGCAGAGAAGGAAGGGGGGGGGGACGCTCAGGCCCTGCAGAGAAGGAAGGGGGGGGGACGCTCAGGCCCTGCAGAGAAGGAAGGGGGGGGGACGCTCAGGCCCTGCAGAGAAGGAAGGGGGGGGGGGGACGCTCAGGCCCTGCAGAGAAGGAAGGGGGGGGGGGGGGGACGCTCAGGCCCTGCAGAGAAGGAAGGGGGGAGATGCATACACACACACACACACACACACACACATTATAAAAAGGATTAGAGCGATTGTGGAAACGACCCCTGGAACTTGGACAATGTTCTCCTTCGAGATGATGCAACAATTATGGGTGGGCTGCAACATGTTCAGGACGCCCCACCATGCAATTTAAATTCCTGAGCTGACTGAGGGCCACAACTATGGAGTTTAGGGCCCCCCCCTGTAGGCTACAGACAGCAGTCTGACATGCCTGGTCTAGATGGAAGGGTTGGAAGATCTTTGCACAAAGCTCCAGCTGGTGTGGAACTACAACTCCTACTCTACCTCACTTGGCTGGGACTTGTAGTTCCTCTTCAACTTCATGATGCGGCAAGAACTCATACAATGTAACATTCCTCCAAGTTACCCCAGGGACAATCTATGGATTCCTGAACACAATGTAACAAAAAGCTGCTACAATGCAACAATCAGGAACCTTCCTGTAGATAAATGCCATGAATACGAAAAACACAAACTGAGGGCAATTCCATCCAATAAACTGAATTTTTACTTCCTAAAGGAAGTCAGAGGGAAGAATTCTGATCCTGGAAGATCACACGGGATACATGAAACGGCTCAATCATTTCCTGGAGGCAAGTCAGACAAGGATGGCCAAGAACTACCAGAGAACATACGGGAGCCATGGAACAGCCAAACATCTCCTGGAGCCATGGATGGAAACAATGTAACATTTCCACCAAGACAACCACAACTGCAGGCCGATTGTGTAACAAGGACTGGAACATGTTAGTCTCATTTCCTAGAATCCTGGCGATTGTGACTTCCAAAAACAGAAAGTAACGAGAAAAGGATACAATGGAACATGAACAAGAATAATACATACATTAGTGTTACATTGTATCCAGATTTTTATTTCTTGTGTTTTGGAAGTCCTATTATATTGTATCTAGTTCTTGTTTTTTTTGTGTCTTGGAAGTCACTACATCTCCAGAATTATAGGAAGAGCAATTTGTATCTTTTGATTATAGTGAGACAAATACTGGTTACATTGTATCCAAATCTTGTTATTTTGTTTTTTGGAAATCACCAACTTCCCCTGGATTAGAGGAAGCAAGAACAATTTGTTACACTATCGAGTTTTCCCGTTATGTCACCGATTCGAACAGATTTTAGGAAGACTGGCACGTTACATTGTATCCGGTTCTTGTTACTTTGTATGGAAATCACTAAATATCCAAAATTGTAGGAAGTAAACTCAACTTGTTACATTGTATCTCTTTCTTGTTCCTTTGTGGCCCTAATGTCATAAAAAAAATGTTCTAGAATATAGATAATAGGGAGGCATAATAATAATAATAATAATAATAATTGCACCTCCTATTATCTATATTCTAGAACATTTGGTGACATCAGAGGCCCCAAAGGAACAAGAATTAGATAACGCAACTTGTTACATTGGATCTAATTCTTGTTCCTTTGTGGCCCTAATGTCATAAAAAAATGTTCTAGAATATAGATAAATAGGGAGGATTATTATTATTATTGTTAATATTATTCTTCCCCATTATCTATATTCTAGAACATTTTTTTATGACATTAGGGCCACAAAGGAACAAGAATTAGATACAATGTAACAAGTTGCGTTATCTAATTCTTGTTCCTTTGTGGCCCTGATGTCACCAAATGTTCTAGAATATAGATAATAGGAGGTGCAACTATAATAATAATAATAATTATTAATAATAATAATAGTTGCACCTCCTATTATTTATATTCTAGAACATTCGGTGACATCAGGGCCACAAAGGAACAAGAATTAGATACAATGTAACAAGTTGAGTTTACTGCCTACAATTTTGGAGCTTTAGTGACTTCTACAACACAAAGTAACAAGAAATGGATACAATATTATTATTATTAATAAATTATTAATAGTTACATTGAATCCAGTTTGTGTTTGTGTCTTGGACGTCGCTACATCGCCAAAATTATAGGAAGCAAGAGCAATTTGTTACATTGTATCATTCAGATTATAGGTAGTGAGATTAATATTGGTTACATTGTACCCAAATCTTAAATTTTGTTTTTTTGGAAGTCACCAACTCCCCCGGATTATAGGTAGTAAGAGCAAGTCTTTGGATCGAAGGAAGTAAGACCAACATGTTACATTGTATCCAGTTATTGTTACTTTGTGTTGTAGAAGTCGCCAAGTCTCTAAAATTCTAGGAAGTAAAATCAATGTTACATTGTAGCCAACTGTTCCTTTGCGGCCCTGTCATCTAATGTTCTGGATAACAGGAGGTGCAACTAATAAATAAAATAATAGTTGCACCTCCTATTAGGCAGAACATTTGGTGACAACAGGGCCAAAAAGAAACGACAATGTAACAAACTAATTTTACTTCCTAGAATTATGGAGATTTAGTGACTTCTTACATCAAACGTAACAAGAACTGGATACAATGTAACGTGCAAGTCTCACATCCTATAATCCATTAGAATCAGTGATAGAAGGGGTGAAGTGTAACTAGATACAGTGTGTGTAAAAAAAAAAAATAAAAAAAAATCTTACTTCCTATAATCCAGGGGGGTTAGTGACTTCCAAAAAACTAAATAAGATTTGGATACAATGTAACCAATATTAGTATCACTACCTATGATCCAAAAGAAGATACAATGTAACAAATTGCTCTTGCTTCCTATAATTTTGGAGATGTAGCGACGTCCAAGACACAAAACACAAACTGGATTCAATATTATTTTTTGTATTCAGTTCTTGTTACTTTGTGTTGTAGAAGTCACTAAAGCTCCAAAATAGTAGGAAGTAAACTCAACTACATTGTATCCAATTCTTGTTCTTTGGGGCCCTGTTGTTACTTCCTATAATTCTGGAGATGTAGCCACTTCCAAGACACAAAAAAACAAGATCTGGATACAATGTATTATTATTACAGTATTATTCTCACATCCAATCCTCCAGAAGATTTGGTGACATCAGAGACAGAGTAACAAGAACTGGATACAATGCAACACGTTAATACAGGAGATTTGGTGACAAAAAAAAAAAAGGGGGAAGAAAGAAAAATTTAAGAGCTGGATACAATGTCTCGGCTTATAATCCAGGAAATTTAAGTGACATTGAGCGCACAAAGAAACAAGATTTGGATACAATGTAACACCACAGCTGAGTATTGTCCAGGATGCACAAGTTTTAATAACAAAACCCCCCAAGGTCCAAGTAATACTCTTGCAATGTAACAAGTTAGTCTCGCTTTATAGAACCCAGAAGATTTATTGCCTTCAGAGACACCCAGTAAGAAGGACTGGATACAATGTAACAAGATTAGTCTCACTACCTATAGTCCAGAAGATTTAGGGACATTAGAGACACCCAGTAAGAGGGGCTGGATACAATGTAACAGGTTAGTCTCAATGTAATCCAGGAGGTTTAGAGACACCAAGTAAGGAGGACTGGATACAAAGTAACAAAATAAATCTACCTACAATCCAGGGGAATAATAATAATAATAATAATAATAATAATATTATTATTATTATTATTATTATTAATAGCACCAACAGTTTGTGATTTAGTGACACCCAGTAACAAGGACTGGGTACAATGTAATAGGTTGAAGTCCCTTCTCATAATCCAGGACATTTAGGGACACCAGGAACAAAATCTGGATCTAATGAAACAAGTTAGTTTGGACTTCTCTAAATCCAGATTATGTAGGAACATCAGTGATAAAAATAACAAAAGGACTGGATACAATGTAACAAGTTGGTCTCACCTACTATAAACAAAGGACTGGATATATTGTAAAATATTAGTCCAAGCCAAGAGGTTTAGTGACACCAGGGACTGGCCACACAAAATGTAACCAGGGACTGGCCACACAAAATGTAACCAGGGACTGGCCACACAAAATGTAACCAGGGACTGGCCACACAAAATGTAACCAGGGACTGGCCACACAAAATGTAACAAGTTAGTTTGACTTCTGTAAATCCAGAATATTTTAGGAACATCAGTGATAAAAAGTAACAAGGACTGGATACAATGTAACATGGTATTCCTATCCAGGGGGTTTGGTGACCCCAGGGAAACAAAGTAACAAGGACTCGATACAATGTAAGTAATTAGTTTGATCTCTCTAAATCCAGAATATACGGGAACATCAGTGATAAAAAAAAGTAACAAGGACTGGATACAATGTAACAAGTCTGTCCAATCCAAGAGATGACACCCGGGATACAAAGTAACAAGGACTGGATACAATGTAACAAAGTTGGTCTCACCCACTATAAGCCAGGAGATTTGCTGACATAAAAGTATCTGGGACTGGATACAATGTAACAAGTGAGTCCAATCCAAGCGCTTTAGTGACACCAGGAAGAATGGAACAAGGGCTGCAGACAATTCTAGAACAGTTCCCAGACACAAAGGAACACTCATCCGATACAATGTAACATGCCAGGGACAATCACCCACCTTAGAGCACAGCAGCATGAGAAGGGTTACTAAGTTGCCCGTGACACCCATGGCGGCTGTAGGGTTCCCTTCCGAGTCAGGACAGTTGGGGGCCAAATCCGGGGGCCACAGCTCGTGCAGCTCCTCAATCTGAGACTCGTGTAGGATGGGATCAGTCCCTCCACATAGTGCCGGCAATCCAGGGGTTAATGGGGGTTGCTCTCCAGGGATGGATGGATGGATTGAGGGGTCTGAGCTCTGCTCCTGGCTGGGAATGAGGGACACCCCCTGACTGCTCAGCCTTTACATATAGTCATGAAAGAGAGGAGTGAGGCAGGGAAGGGGGAGGGAGTTTGTAGGATGGTGATTGGAGGGGGGGGGGGGGGAGCAGGAGAGGAGACAATGGGGACTTAACCCTTTCCTGACTGACGTCTTAACCCCTCCACTGCTGAACCTTCCCCAGGTCATCCTCAGTCTATTGTCTCTGCAGATCAGACAAGGAGTGGGAGACTTTCTGCTGTCTGTCTGGGAGGAAGGTCATCTGTCCATCTGTCTGAGAGCCCCTGATTGGCAGCAGATTGCCAGCTCTTGGGCTCACAGGACACGCTTATAGCGAGCGTTCCATCCGCAGACATGTGTCTTGTAGGCCTTCCAGACATCCCTCATCCAACTTCCTGCAAATCTGATGCTTTCAGTGCGATATATTATTAGAAGGACCGTTTAGCCGGGCGAACGCGGTCGCTTTTTATTAGCGTGACATCGCTTGGAATATATTTTTGCGCTCTTGGAGCAAATGGCTCCCTATGGGGCGACGTAGATGAGTAGCAGCGATTTATCGCTCACGATTGCTTTGTGTGCATCATGCCGTGATCGCCGCAGGTAGTCGCTGGCTGTGCAAACCGCCGCAAAAATCTGTGGCCACCAGCAGCCTGTCATTGACTTGTACGCAGATATTCGCACACATTTGGCGATTCCAGCTGCAGCCAATCATTTGCAGTGCGCAATTATTCGCTACGACATACAGTGCGTGTGTCTCACTTCTTCGACCCCATAGACACTATTAGATTTTCTGCAGATTTTTGTCTTCAAATTTATGAAAATCATAGAATATCAGGTCAAACCCTAATGCCGCGTACACACGGCCGGACTTGCCAACGGGCTAAACTCATCTGTATTTCCGACAGAAAGATTTAGAACATGTTCTATATATGAGTCCGTCGTAAATGCCAACAGAACAAGTCCGATGGGGCATACACACGGTCTGAATGTCCGACCGAAAGCTCCCATCAAAATGTTTCTGTCGGGAAGTCCGGCCGTGTGTACGCGGCATAAGAGTTTCAATTTGTACGCAATCAGGCAGGCCCCTTGCACTACCACTTCAAATGGGCAATTTATAGTAATCACCTTGATTGGGTGATTTTGTAGTGATTGATCGCTACTCCCCAGGACTGTATTGATGGGGTGATTTATAGCGACCAACGTGATTGAGCAATTTTAGTCATTGACCACTACTCCTACGACCATATCAAAGGGTGATTTATAGCGATCAACATGGTTGAGCGATTTGTAGTCAATGATAGCTACTCCTAGGACCATATAGAAGGGGTGATTCATAAGGATTAACGTGATTAAGCGATTCATAGTCATCGACCGCTACTCCTAGGACCATATAGAAGGGGCGATTTATAGCGCTCAACATGATTGAGTGATTTATAGTACTGCTAGGACCATATCAAAGGAGGGATTCATAGCGATCAATGTAATTGAGCCATTTATAGTCATCGATCGCTACTCCTAGGACAGCATCAAAGGGGAGATTCATAGTGATCAACTTGATTGAGCAATTCACAACAATCAAGGTGATTGAGCGATTTATAGTCATTGACCGCTATTCCTAGGAACAGGGCTGGTGCAAGGATTTTTGACACCCTAGGCGAAACCTAATTTTGCTGCCTCCCCCCAGGCTCCACCCTCTTTGCCCTGCCCATGTATATACCCATGTATACCCCACCTTTTGAATGAAGCGCCCATCAAATGCAGCCTCACCAGCACCCATCAAATGAGGCCTCACCTGGCGCGCCTTGTCTTTGTCCTATTTTTTCTTTTTAGAATTGTGCTTCTACTTTCAGGGCTGCAGCCGCCAGTGTGTTTTGAGGTTGGAACTGGAACTGTTTTTGTTCCCATCGACTATTATCCTTATTTTTGGTGAACTATTCATCTTTTACCATTGTTTTTTATTTTTTTATTTATCATCTAGTTGGTTTTTGCGCCATCATTTTCTTTTTTTCTATTGACATGCAGCCTCACCAGTGCCCATCAAATTCAGCCTCACCAGTGGCCATTAATGCAGCTTACCAGTGCCCATCAATGAATGTTTGCTTGCTTCCATTAATTCGTGTCTGCCACCCCTCTCTGCCAATCCTTCCACTGGCCTCTATTCAGTGTCCTCCAACCCTTGTTACCAATCTCTCCACTAGCTTCTATTCAGTGTCCGCCACCGCTCTCTGCCAATCCTTCCACGGGCCTCCAGTTAGTGTCCTCCAACCCTCTCTACCAATCCCTCCACTGGCCTCCATTCAGTGTCCTCCACCCCTCTCTGCCAATCCCCCCACTGGACTCCATTTAGTGTCCTCCACCCCTGTTAAAAGCTTGTAGACTTCATCTCCGTAACATCTCTAAAATTTTCCCCGTTTTAACTAATGAAACCACCAAGTTCCTCATTCACTTCCTTGTTATCTCTCGCCTTGACTATTGCAACTCCCTTCTCATAGGCCGACCTCTCCATAGGCTCCTCCCCTCTTCAATCTATCATGAATGCTGCTGTCAGACTCATCTACCTTACCAACCACTAGTGTCCTCCACCCTTCACTGCCAATCCTTCCACTGGCCTCCAGTTAGTGTCCTTCACTCCTCTCTGCCAATCCTTGCACTGGCTTCCATTCAGTGTCCTCCACCCCTCTCTGCAATCCTTCTACTGGCCTCCATTCAGTGTCCTCCACCCCTCTCTACCAATCTCTCCACTAGCTTCCATTCAGTGTCCTCCACCCCTCTCTGCCAGTCAGCCCACTGGCCTCCATTCAGTGTCCTCCACCCCCTGCCAATCCCTACACTGGCTTCCATTCAGTGTCCTCCACCCCTCTTTGCCAATCCTTCCACTGGCCTCCATTCAGTCTCCTTCACCCCTCTCTGCCAATCCCTCCACTGGCTTCCATTCAGTGTCCTCCACCCCTCTCTGCTAATCCTTCCACTGGCCTCTATTCAGTGTCCTCCACCCTTCTCTGCCAATCCCTCCACTGGCCACCCTTCAGTGTCCTTCACCCCTCTCTGCAAATCCATCCACTGGTCTCCATTCAGTGTCAAACCACCAAGTTCCTAATTCACTTCCTTGTTATCTCTCGCCTTGACTATTGCAACTCCCTTCTCATAGGCCGATCTCTCCATAGGCTCCGTTCATCTTCAGTCTATCATGAATGCTGCTGTCAGACTCATCTACCTTACCAACCGCTTAGTGTCCTCCACCCCTCTCTACCAATCCCTCCACTGGCCTCCAGTTAGTGTCCTTCACTCCTCTCTGCCAATCCCTCCACTGGCCTCCATTCAATGTCCTCCACCCCTCTCTACCAATCTCTCCACTAGCTTCCATTCAGTGTCTGCCACCCCTCTCTGCCAGATCTTCCACTGGCCTCCAGTTAGTATCCTCCACTCCTCTCTGTCAATCCCTCCACTGGCCACCCTTCAGTGTCCTTCACCCCTCTCTGCCAATCCATCCACTGGTCTACATTCAGTGTCAACCACCCCTCTTTGCCAATCCCTCCACTGGCCACCATTCTATGAGCAAATTAAATTCAAAATACTAACTACAACATATAGTACAAAGCCATCCACAACTCTGCCATGAGCTACATCACCAATCTTGTTTCCAGTCAACACCCAAACCATGCTCTCCACTCCTCCCAATACCTCCTGCTCCCAAGCTCTCTTGTCTCCTCTTCCCATGCTCATCTCCAGGACTTCTCCGGAGTCTTTCTCATCTTCTGGAACCCTTTACCTCAATCTGTCCGGCTATCTCCTACTTTGACTGCCTTTAGGTCATCCCTGAAAACTCATCTCTTCAGGGAAGCCTATCACACCTCCAACTAACTGAACTTTTATCACTTTCATCAGCTCTCCCCCCCAGTTATAACCTTTTCTACCACTTGCTCCACCCTATTAGATTGTAAGCTCTTATAAACAGGGCCCTCAACCCTCTTGTATTTTATTGTATTGTAGCTGTACTGTCTCTCCTTTATATTGTAAAGTGCTGTGTAAACCTTTGGTGCTATATAAATCCTGTATAATAATAATATTAAATGCGCCCTAAAGGTTTAATTTAGGGCCCATTCAGATTGGTTGTGTTACAGCAAGTGCATCTAGTACCACAATGAATGGTAATGCATGCACAGGACTGCTGTGGTTCTTCTTATTATGAATGCCACCCAAACCCACTGTTAAAGTAATGTACCCACGCTGCAGCGCACATTCCATACTACAGTGCCTTGAAAAAGTATTCATACCCCTCGAAATTTTCCACATATTGTCATGTTACAACCAAAAATTTATTTGATTGGGTATTTATGTGATAGACCAACACAAAGTGTCACATAATTGTGAAGTGGAAGGAAAATGATAAATAATACTAATAAATATGTGAAAAGTGTGTGTGTGGGGGGGGGGGAGTATTTGTATGGCGCCCCCTGGAGTCAATACTTTGTAGAACCCCCTTTCTCTACAAGTCTTTTTGGGGATGTCTCTACCAGCTTTGCACATCTAGAGAGGGATATTTTTGTCCATTCTTCTTTGTAAAATATCTCAAGCTCTGTCGGATTGGATGGAGAGCACAGATTCTCAATGTGATTTAGGTCTGGACTGTGACTAGGCCATTCTAACACATGAATATGCTTTGATCTAAACCATTCCATTGTAGCTCTGGCTGGATGTTTCGGGTCGTTGTCCTGCTGGAAGGTGACCCTCCCCCCCGGTCTCAAGTCTTTTGTAGACTCTAACAGGTTTTCTTCTAAGATTGTCCTGTATTTGTCTCCATTCATCTTCCTATCAACTCTGACCAGCTTCCCTGTCCCTGCTGAAGAAAACCATCCCCACCACATGATGCTGCCACCACCATGTTTCACGGTGGGGATGGTGTGTTCAGGGTGATGTGCAGTGTTAGTTTTCCGCCACACATAGCGTTTTGCTTTTAGGCCAAAAAGTTGAATTTTGGTCTCATCTGACCAGAACACCTTCTTCCACATGTTTGCTGTGTCCTCCACATGGCTTCTCACAAACTACAAACAGGACTTCTTATGACTTTCTTTCACCAATGTCTTTCTTCTTGTCACTCTTCCATAAAGGGCAGATTTGTGGAGAACACGACTAATAGTTGTCCTGTGGACAGATTCTCCCACCTGAGCTGTGGATCTCTGCAGCTCCTCCAGAGTTACCATGGACCTCTTGGCTCTTCTCTGATGAATGCTCTCCTTGCCCGGCCGGTCAGTTTAGGTGGACGGCCATGTCTTGGTAGGTTTGCAGTTGTGCCATACTCTTTCCATTTTCCGATGATGGATTGAACAGAGCTCCAGGAGATGTTCAAAGCTTGGGAGATTTTTTTTATAACCTAAATCTGCTTTATACTTCTCCACAACTTTATCCCTGACCTGTCTGGTGTGTTCCTTGGCCTTCATGATGCTGTTTGTTCCCTAAGGTTCTCTAACAAACCTTCACAGAGGGCTTCACAGAACAGCTGTATTTACACTGAGATTAAATGACACACAGGTGGACTCTATTTACTAGTTAGGTGACTTCTGAAGGCAATTGGTTCCTCTAGATTTTAGTTAGAGGTATCAGAGTAAAGGGGGTGCCATACGAATGCACCCCCCCACACACACTTTTCACATATTTATTTGTAAAAAAATGTGAAAACCATTTATCATTTTCCTTCTACTTCACAATTATGTGCCACTTTGTGTTGGTCTATCACATAAAATCCAAATAAAATACATTTACATTTTTGATTGTAACATGACAAAATGTGGAGAACTTCAAGGGGTATGAATACTTTTTCAAGGCACTGTATGTGGTGCGCTACGTAAAACTAAAAAAAAAAAAGTCAAGTATAATTTTTTGCGTGATAAGGGGTCTGCTGGGCTTTTTTAACACAGTTCACTTTACAAATGCACTGAGATTACATAGGTGCATTAATACGACGCATGCCTTGAACGAGGCCATTGACTGTCTGGGCCATTAAAGCTGCCCATGAATATCAAAGGTTGACCTGTCCAATCTGACCAGATCTTCTGACCTTCAAGTGTTGTTTCTGTCACATGCTAATCGGCGGCAAGTCCCAGCATGACCGATGACCAGCGGACATCCCCCATCTGCCAGTCTATGGCCAGGGGAACATGCATCTGCTGGGTCTGTCATTGTACAATGTAACCCTCAGCTGGACCATCAGGTCCTCATTGCTGCATCCGGAGCGCCCCAACTCTGCGCCGATTTCTACTACAGGACCGGAGACCGACATAGAAAGTGCCAAACCGGATCATTATTCACCCGCAACGAATTCGCTGACCCTGCGTGCCGCATGTAGGGCAGCCCATTCATTTTCAATGGTCTGCCCTAAGCCCGAGAAACAAAGTCCCCTGGATCTTCTTCCAAAAGAGATCCGCACCGAAACCCGCGTGGTGCTGCGGCACCAGGGCTTGGGACAAGGGGTGGGCAGGAGGGACGCTGTGGTATATTGTGAGGTGAGGGGGTACCACAAGCAGATTAGGGGGGGGGATTTGTGTTGGAAGGGGGAATTAGAGGGGGGCAGCAGGGGGTAAGTATTGTTCTAGTTGGGGAAATTGGGGGGGGGGGGGGGTAAGTGGTGATTTAAGGGAATTTGCATTTGGAGGGTGATGGGGGGGAGTTTTGCTAGGAGGGGGGATGGGATTTGGGGGAAATTTGTGCTGGGAGGGGCAATTTGAAGTGGGGAGGATATGATGTGTAATAGGAGGGGACATTTTGGGGGTAGGGGATTTGTGCTAGGAGGTGTGGTCTTTTTTTTTGGGGGGGGGGGGGGTCAAAGATTTGTTCTGATGTTCTGGGAGGGGGGATTTCAGCAGGGGGGCACATTTGTATTGGGAGGAAGGTGAATTTATGCTTAGGGGGTAAGCATGCAGATTAGTGCTCAGTTTTTTTGTCCCTCCATTGACACATAATGCTCATACTCCTGGGGGGGAGGGGGAGGCTCGGTTTCGGCACTGTGCGGCACGATGCGGTTTGGTGCGTGCAAAAGTGCTTTGCTAAAGTGCAACGCATTTGGGCGCGTTGGGAAACCGCACAGTTTTGTGCGCGTTCCGAACTTGCAGGCCTGGCTCACACCTATTGCTTAGTTTTCCTGGTGCATTTTGCGGGTTTTTTTCCCACGTGCGTTTTGATGCGTTTTTAACACCTTGGCGCCAGCCGCAGGCAAATATGCGGCCTCTCTGAGGGTGGGCCTTGGTGCCGAGTGACCGCATATTGGCATGCATTAGTGCAAATACAGCTGTGCCAAGAGCCCGTGTCCTGCGCGCTCCCAACATAGTTGCCAGCGGCTAACGGAAAGCTCGGGATCGCTGCTTGCGGTTGGGAGCTTTCCGATCATGTGACCCCTGCGACAGCCAATCGCAGCGGTCACGTGATCATAAACCCTTCCTCCTGGCATCCTAAACCCCTTAAGTGCCGGTTCACACAGGGGCAGCCCGACTTGCAGCGCGACTTTGCAAGGCGACCTGCACACGACTTCAGCGGGCGGCTTGCAAAATGACTTCTGTATAGAAGTCAATGAAAGTCGCCCCGAAGTCGTCCCAAAGTAGTACAGGAACCTTTTTCTAAGGCTGCTTTCACACTGGGACGGTAGGGGGCGTCGGCGGTAAAACAGCGCTATTTTTAGCGCTGCTTTACCGCGGTATTCGGCCGCTAGCGGTGCGGTTTTAACCCCCCGCTGGCGGCCGAAAAAGGGTTAAAACCACTCGTATAGCGCGGTTATAGCCGTGGTATTGCCGCGGTATAGCCGCGCTGCCCCATTGATTTCAATGGCCAGGAGCGGTGAAGGAGCGGTGAATACACCGCTCCTTCACCGCTCCAAAGATGCGGCTTGCAGGAGTTTTTTTCTTCTCCTGCTAGCGCACCGCTTCAGTGTGAAAGCCCTCGGGCTTTCACACTGAACAAACAGCAGCGGCTGTTTTGGGTCGGTTTTCAGGCAGTATTTTTAGCGCAATAACGCCTGCAAACCGCCCCAGTGTGAAAGGGGTCCAAGTCGGAGCGACTTGAGTCGTTCCTATTCGAAAGGTTCCATAGTACAGTGCGGAGCGCGACTTGTCAGGCGGTTAAGTCGTCTGACAAGTCGCCCCTCTGCGGACCGGCTCTAAGGGGAGGCGCCGGCTCCAAGGCGTAAATGCCTTTTTAATGCAATTTGCGTTTTTTTGGAGGTTGTCATTCAGGAGAAACCGGCGCTGCGTTTTTGATGCGTTTCCCACTGGGTTTCCATTGAGGTCGATGAAACCAAAAAACGCAAGCTGCTGCAGGAAAAAAAAAAAGTCCCTGACCCTTTAAAAAGAAAACGCACCAGTGGAAAAGGCAGGGATGTTGAACGTGACTCATAGGAAACCATGTTAAATGGGCTGTAGTGCAAACGCACTGAAAAACGCACAGGTGTGAACCAAGCCTACAAAGCGTTTGCCTGGGTGGAAACACGTTTCAGTAGGACGGGCTGCGTCCAAAGAAGTGCAATGCAGGCCAAAAACGCAGCCTTGGAGCTGTCATCCACACTCCACCATTGAGGTGAAGGGGGATCTGCAGGCTTGCATTTCAGATGCATGGGAGACGCAGGATAATGTCGCACCTTGCAGGGATTTCCCCCGCGGTCCGCTGACGCTTACAGTGTATATATATATATATGGTATATCTAGGTAGTGAATGCGACCGAATTCTCCTCTTTGCGTCAAACTGATGACAAGACACAAGTCCACAAAGTCCACCAGTTGTGGTCAAGAGGAGGCAAATAAACCCCATCCCCACCCCCTGGGGCCACTACGGCCAATTCTGCCTCAGCGGCTGGGTGGGAAATCTTTATTTTTTTTACCTTTTTTCCATAAAGTTCTAATAATCGCATTCTATGATTTCTATTCCCTTCCGATAGCTGCCCCCCCCCCCCCCCCAGATCTCTCCCAGGCTGTCCACGAGGGCCGAATTACTGGCCTGGTCAGGATGAAAGGGCTCTCCACCATTATCTCCCCTTGTGATCTCATTGTTTGATGTTGAATGGTTTGTAGAGGATGTGACTCTATTATTATGGACTATTTGTCCCCCCCTCTGGGTAGAGGAAGCCCATTCAGGATGTGGTCTCCCGGTGGGGGGTGGTCTTCACCTTGAGGGTCTTGGCTTGGCCAATAAAAGGTGCTTCTGCTGGATCTCCATTGTTGTTTATTGCGGGTTTTTTTCTTTTACAAACCACCTTGTAATGTGTACGCTTCATAAAAGTCTCAAATCTCCAAGTTTTATCACTTCTTCTACTGAAACCCTCCACCGCCACCCCCCACCACTGCCCATGGGGGGGATTAGGGGGATTAAAGGGCCAATAAAGCCTAAATAAGAGCTTATACTGGAGAGCCATGAATACTGCTGGCCTCTGTATCTGGAAAAGTCTGAGATCTCAGCCCATCGATGGGCAAAACGATTGTATTGGGTGTGTGTGTGTGTGTGGGGGGGGGGGTATTCCGTGACGCGCAACTTGCTTAGTCCCAGTAGGGGCTTATTCCCATCATTCAAGATGAATGGGCCGCCAATGCGTCAAAAAAAAAATGGAGCATGAACCATCTGTGGTGGCACACTGCAATGCCCCTTATTGCGTTGGCTCATGTTGCGCTCCACTGCAATGTATGCCCATCAGTAATGGTGCATTGGGGTGCCATTCAGAATAAATTGCACCACATTGCACCAATGCATGCCACACTTGCGTCTCAATCCGCTGCCCTTCTGAAGAACAATTTTGCATTTAGAGGCGATTGACAGGTGGTGAGGAGGCAATGTGATGCCTCCTCACTGCCTGTTTTAACCCTGTTTTTGCTGAGAAACGAGCCTCAACCGTGTGCATTGCATGTAGTTTGCAGCGCTTCCCCATTCGCTTGAATGGGTCATGTTTGGCCAATCGCGCCATGTTAGCTAGGCGCAGGCGGCAGCGGCATGTAAAAAAAAACCCATCTGCTGCCCATTTCAGCGCAAAAGGCCTTATTTACATACGGAGTTTGGAATTGCCCCATTTCTGCCCAGGCTTCCACATTGCGGCAAAACGGACGACACGCATTTGGGAGCCGTTATTCTTAGTAGCACTCCAAATGCGGTTCTGCCGCAATTATCTCGCAGCGATTGTGGCAAAGCGCGCCCCAAAAAAGGAGCAGGGGCTACGCGTTTCGCCACAATTCCGATATGCTCAAATGTGAACGGGGCCTAGCACTTGGGATAGCACCCTCGCGTTATTTGCTCGGTTTATTGTAGCGGCACCATTCCCTTTCAATGAGCCTCCCTCCACGCCATAAAATGCGTGCAAAAGAAGCTCATGTACCAAATTTTGGCACTGAATCGGGTGCGTTTGGACTTGTGCGTTTTGCTGCAAAATAAGAAATAATGCCACTGCAAGCCCATTGTGTGTTTTGCCGCGATTCCGAGGTGCTAAAATGTGAATGGGGCCTCACACTTGCGAAGGCAGCCTTGCATCTTTTGTGCCTTTTTGGGTGTTTTTGTAGCGGCTGCAAAAATGCGCCAAAGAAGCAGTCCGGCGCGTTTGGCCTTTGTGTGTTTTGCCGCAAAATAAGAAATAATGGTGCTGCAAACACATTGCGCATTTTGATGCAATTTCAATAATGGGGCCTCACACTTGCGAATGCATCCCCGTGGCTTTTGTGCCTTTTTGTGTTTTTTGTTCCACTCCAAAATGCACCAAAGAAGTTAACGTCTTTTACGGCTTTTTGTGCGTTTTTGTAGCGTTTTTGTAGCAGGACCATTCATTTTGAACGTGCCTCTCTCCGCTCCAAAAATGTGCCATAGAAGCAGTCAGATGCGTTTGGCCTTGTGCATTTTTCTGCAAAATAAGAAATATTCGCACTGCAAGCACAGCGCGCATTTTGCCGCGATTCCGATGTGCTCAAACACGAATGGGGCCTCACACTTGCGAATGCACCCTCGCGTCTTTTGTGTCTTTTTGGGCGTTTTTGTAGCGGCACCATTCATTTTGAATGGGCCTTCCTCCGATCCAAAAAATGCTCCAAAGAAGCAGTCAGGTGCGTTTGGGCTTGAGCGTCTTGCCGCAAAATAAGAAATGATGGCGCTGCAAGCACATTGCCTGCTTTGCTGCGATTCCGGCCTGCTCAAATGCGAATGGGGCCTCACACTTGCGAATGCCTTATTGGGCGTTTTTGGAGCGGCGCCTTCATTTCGAATGGGCATCCCTCCGATCCAAAAATGCGCCAAGGAAGCTCGCGCACCAAATTTTGGGGTGTTTGGTGTTGCGCATTTTGCCGCCGTTTTCACGTGTTTTTATCATGGCAAAACCGCACCATGTTTTGGGTGCCATTAAATAAATAATCTCACCATGAGCACGTTGAGCATTTTGCCTGCGATTTCCTGCAAGAACCCCAGCGGGGGCGCCTGTGATCAACTGCGAGGAGGCAGCCCCATTGAAAGCAATGGGAGAGTGTCGACTCTCGCAGCTAATGGCCCCCACTCGCATGTAATCGCTCCTGCTGCACTGACCTGCGAGTGATCGGCCGGGGTGTAGACTGCTTGCACCCAGGCTGATTACTTGCATGTAATTGCTGCTGCGTGCAGGTGCAATTTCTTTCAATGGGGCTGCCTACTCGCCGATAATTGGGGGGGACCGCTGCTAGGGCCAGGACAAGGGGTGTGCAGAAAGGAGCGGCTTCCCTGGGCGCAGTGTGTATTGTAGGGATGTGGGGCGCCGCAAGTTCCTACTACTATAAGGCTGACAGAAGTAGTGACAGCAGCATCACTACTTCTGTCAGCCCAGCGATAGAAGCGGCAAGGAGAGGAGGAGAGAGCAGGGAGGAGGCGCAGGCTGTGCTCTCTCTCCCCCTCCTCCTAATATGCTCGCATAATAAAGGGGGGTGGGGGGGGGGGCGCAATGTGCCATCTTTGCTCTGGGCACTGGATAATCTTGTCCCGGCACTGATGCACCTTAACATGTTTCAGCATGGGGTGCTGGAGGGGGGAAGGTGAATGGAGGAGGGGATCACACTCAGTCATAGTCCAGTGAGCAAGAGGGCGACATAAAGAGAAGGAAGCTGCCATAGGGGAATAGTGGGGTCACCCACTCACTATGGTGTCACCCACAGACTATACTCTGTGAGCTTCTCACAATGTGCATTAGATGCTGCAGTAAGTCAGACAGAGCCCCGCCTCATTTACTAGCTGAAGGACATCCAGCATCATCTAGCCCAGGGCTCCTTCAGACTTTAGAGGAGCTGGACTGCGGCCAGTGTGGGTAGAAAAGGTCCTGAAATCAGTGGGGGGGGGGGGGGGGCAATGCATCAAATTTGGTGTCAGTAGGAGGAATTGGCTGGTGTCTTTGGGGGTAATTGTGCCCCATTGTTGGTGTCATTGGGGGCAATTGTGCCCCATTCTTGGTGTCATTGTGGGTAATTGTGCCCCATTGTTGCTGTCAGTGAGAGGAATTGTGCCCCTTTGTTGGTGTCATAGGGCTCCATTGTTGGTGTCATTTTGGGGGAATTGTGCCCCTTCATTGGTGACATTGGGCTCCATTGTTGGTGTCATTTGGGGGAATTGTGCCCCTTCATTGGTGTCATTGGGCTCCATTGTTGGTGTCATTTAGGGCAATTGTGCCCCTTCATTGGTGTCATTGGGCTCCATTGTTGGTGTCATTTGGGGGAATTGTGCCCCTTCATTGGTGTCATTGGACCCCATTGTTGGTGTCATTTGGGGGAATTGTGCCCCTTCATTGGTGACATTGGGCTCCATTGTTGGTGTCATTTGGGGAATTGTGCCCCTTCATTGGTGTCATTGGGCTACATTGTTGGTGTCATTTGGGGGAATTGTGCCCCTTCATTGGTGTCATTGGGCTCCATTGTTGGTGTCATTTGGGGGAATTGTGCCCCTTCATTGGTGACATAGGGCTCCATTGTTGGTGTCATTTGGGGGAATTGTGCCCCTTCATTGGTGACATTGGGCTCCATTGTTGGTGTCATTTGGGGGAATTGTGCCCCTTCATTGGTGTCATTGGGCTCCATTGTTGGTGTCATTTGGGGGAATTGTGCCCCTTCATTGGTGACATTGGGCTCCATTGTTGGTGTCATTTGGGGGAATTGTGCCCCTTCATTGGTGTCATTGGGCTCCATTGTTGGTGTCATTTGGGGGAATTGTGCCCCTTCATTGGTGTCATTGGGCTCCTATGTTGGTGTCATTGGTCTCCACTGTTGGTGTCATTTGGGGGAATTGTGCCCCTTCATTGATGACATTGGGCTCCATTGTTGGTGTCACTTGGGGGAATTGTGCCCCTTTATTGATGACATTGGGCTCTATTGTTGGTGTTATTGTTGGTGTTATTTGGGGAATTGTGCCCCTTCATTGGTGTCATTGGGCTCCATTGTTGGTGTCATTTGGGGGAATTGTGCCCCTTCATTGGTGTCATTGGGCTCCATTGTTGGTGTCATTTGGGGGAATTGTGCCCCTTCATTGGTGACATTGGGTTCCATTGTTGGTGTCATTTGGGGGAATTGTGCCCCTTCATTTGTGTCATTGGGCTCCATTGTTGGTGTCATTTGGGGGAATTGTGCCCCTTCATTGGTGACATAGGGCTCCATTGTTGGTGTCATTTGGGGGAATTGTGCCCCTTCAATGGTGACATTGGGCTCCATTGTTGGTGTCATTTGGGGGAATTGTGCCCCTTCATTGGTGACATTGGGCTCCATTGTTGGTGTCATTTGGGGGAATTGTGCCCCTTCATTGGTGTCATTGGGCTCCATTGTTGGTGTCATTTAGGGGAATTGTGCCCCTTCATTGGTGTCATTGGGCTCCATTGTTCGTGTCATTTGGGGAATTGTGCCCCTTCATTGGTGTCATTGGGCTCCATTGTTGGTGTCATTTGGGGGAATTGTGACCCTTCATTGGTGTCATTGGGCTCCATTGTTGGTGTCATTTGGGGGAATTGTGCCCCTTCATTGGTGTCATTGGGCTCCATTGTTGGTGTCATTTGGGGGGAATTGTCATTGGTGTCATTGGGCTCCATTGTTGGTGTCATTTGGGGGAATTGTGCCCCTTCATTAGTGACATTGGGCTCCATTGTTGGTGTCATTTGGGGGAATTGTGCCCCTTCATTGGTGTCATTGGGCTCCATTGTTGGTGTCATTTGGGGAATTGTGCCCCTTCATTGGTGTCATTGGGCTCCTATGTTGGTGTCATTGGTCTCCACTGTTGGTTGCATTTGGGGGAATTGTGCCCCTTCATTGATGACATTGGGCTCCATTGTTGGTGTCACTTGGGGGAATTGTGCCCCTTTATTGATGACATTGGGCTCTATTGTTGGTGTTATTGTTGGTGTTATTTGGGGGAATTGTGCCCCTTCATTGGTGTCATTGGGCTCCATTGTTGGTGTCATTTGGGGGAATTGTGCCCCTTCATTGGTGTCATTGGGTTCCATTGTTGGTGTTATTTGGGGGAATTGTGCCCCTTCATTGGTGTCATTGGGCTCCTATGTTGGTATCATTGGTCTCCACTGTTGGTGTCATTTGGGGGAATTGTGCCCCTTCATTGGTGTCATTGGGCTCCATTGTTGGTGTCATTTGGGGGAATTGTGCCCCTTCATTGGTGTCATTGGGCTCCATTGTTGGTGTCATTTGGGGAATTGTGCCCCTTCATTGGTGACATTGGGCTCCATTGTTGGTGTCATTTGGGGGAATTGTGTCCCTTCATTTGTGTCATTGGGCTCCATTGTTGGTGTTATTTGGGGGAATTGTGCCCCTTCATTGATGACATTGGGCTCCATTGTTGGTCTCATTTGGGGGAATTGTGCCCCATCATTGGTGTCATTGGGCTTCTATGTTGGTGTCATTGGTCTCCACTGTTGGTGTCATTTGGGGAATTGTGCCCCTTCATTGATGACATTGGGCTCCATTGTTGGTGTCACTGGGGGGAATTGTGCCCCTTCATTGATGACATTGGGCTCTATTGTTGGTGTTATTGTTGGTGTTATTTGGGGGAATTGTGCCCCTTCATTGGTGTCATTGGGCTCCATTGTTGGTGTCATTTGGGGGAATTGTGCCCCTTCATTGGTGTCATTAAGCTCCATTGTTGGTGTCATTTGGGGGAATTGTGCCCCTTCATTGATGACATTGGGCTCCATTGTTGGTGTCATTGGCCTTCACTGTTGGTGTCATTGGGAGGAATTGTGCCCGAAAGGCTGGCGCAAGCATCTGGCCCCCCCCCCCCGCTGCACTTTGGACTGATCTAGCCCTTTCTTTTCCAGCCTGACTGTCCCTGGCCCCGCCTCTTTCATTTTATTGGTATCAGTTCTTTTAATCATAAAGGCTCAGCATCATTTGTGGGCGTTATCTATGCAAATGCAGCCTGCCTGGGAACTCCCACTCCTCCAGACTGACACCCACCCATCAATGCATTTTTTTTGCATGACTCCTCCCATGAGCCCGCCCACTGCTTCCATCAGGACTGAGGGCTCTTGAGAGGAGTACTGGGGCAGGGCGTGTTATCTTAGGTCTCTGAGGACTACAGCACACCTCCCCCCCCCCCCATATTAGGGAGATGAAGGGGGTGGGGCTATTCTGTAGTCCTGGCGTAGTGTGACAATGCTGCTCCTCCATAGATTTAGTGCAGGGAGTGAACATCATCACCCTAGGACAAGAAGTGTGTTACTGGCAGGATCCCCAGATGAAAATACAGAAAACTAATGCAGCCACCACATCTAAGGATTGGTAAGCTGCAATGTATTACATTGTTTCAGAGTTTAGATACATTTTAATAAAGTTGAATTCAATATTAAAGGTAGAATGGTGGAGGGGGCTCCCTGGGGGCCACACAGGAGGATGCAGGAAATCGGAAAAGTCTTATTGTAGTTTCTGCTTTTACTGGCTGCTACAGGGCCATGAAAAAGTATTCATACCCCTTGAAATTTTCCACATTTTGTCATGTTACAACCAAAAACATAAATGTATTTTATTTGGATTTTATGTGATAGACCAACACAAAGTGGCACATAATTGTGAAGTGGAAAGAAAATTATAAATGGTTTTCATTTTTTTTTACAAATAAATATGTGAAAAGTGTGGGGGGGGGGGGGGGGCATTTGTATGGAGTCAATACTTTGTAGAACCCCCTTTCTCTACAAGTCTTTTTGGGGATGTCTCTACTAGCTTTGCACATCTAGAGAGGGACATTTGTGCTCATTCTTCTTTGTAAAATATCTCAAGCTCTGTCAGATTGGATGGAGAGCGTCTGTGAACAGCAATATTCAAGTCTTGGCACAGATTCTCAATGTGATTTAGGTCTGGACTGTGACTGGGCCATTCTAACACATGAACATGCGTTGATCTAAACCATTCCATTGTAGCTCTGGCTGGATGTTTCGGGTCGTTGTCCTGCTGGAAGGTGAATCTCCGCCCCAGTCTCAGGTCTTTTGCAGACTCTAACAGGTTTTCTTCTAAGATTGTCCTGTATTTGTCTCCATCCATCTTCCCATCAACTCCGACCAGCTTCCCTGTCCCTGCTGAAGAAAAGCATCCCCACCACATGATGCTGCCACCACCATGTTTCACGGTGGGGATGGTGTGTTCAGGGTGATGTGCAGTGTTGGTTTTCCCCACACATAGCGTTTTGCTTTTAGGCCAAAAAGTTGAGTTTTGGTCTCATCTGACCAGATCACCTTCTTCCACATGTTTGCTGTGTCCTCCACATGGCTCCTCACAAACTACAAACAGGACTTCTTATGACTTTCTTTCTCCAATGTCTTTCTTCTTGTCACTCTTCCATAAAGGGCAGATTTGTGGAGAACACGACTAATAGTTGTCCTGTGGACAGATTCTCCCCCCTGAGCTGTGGATCTCTGCAGCTCCTCCAGAGTTACCATGGACCTCTTGGCTGCTTCTCTGATGAATGTTCTCCTTGCCCGGCCGGTCAGTTTAGGTGGACGGCCATGTCTTGGTAGGTTTGTAGTTTTGCCATACTCCTTCCATTTTCCGATGATGGATTGAACAGAGCTCCGTGAGATGATCAAAGCTTCTGAGATTTTTTTTATAACCTAACCCTGCTTTATACTTCTCCACAACTTTATCCCTGACCGGTCTGGTGTGTTCCTTGGCCTTCATGATGCTGTTTGTTCACTAAGGTTCTCTAACAAATCTCTGAGGGCTTCACAAAACAGCTGTATTTATACAGAGATTAAATTACACACTCTAGGTGGACTCTATTTACTAATTAGGTGATTTCTGAAGGCAATTGGTTCCACTAGATTTTAGTTAGGGGCATCAGAGTAAAGGGGGCTGAATACAAATGCGCCCCCCCCCCCCCCCCCACTTTTCACATATTTATTTGTATCATTTATCATTTTCCTTCCACTTCACAATTATGTGACACCTTGTGTTGGTCGATCACATAAAATCCCAATAAAATACATTTATGTTTTTGGTTGTAATATGACAAAATGTGGAGAATTATAAGGGGTATGAATACTTTTTCAAGGCACTGTATGATTTAAGTGTAAGAGATAAAAGAAGATTTCTGTCGCAGGATCGCTGTGATCTCCCTTCCAAGTCCAAATCCCCCTCCGCACCGTCCCGGAGACCACAAAGAGACATTTTCTCATTGTTTACCCCATCTGGGTAGACGGAGGTCTCAGCTGCCCAAACACAACGTGTGAAAATTACAGGGAGGGAGAATCTGGGAACCCACAAAGCAAACACACAATATGGTGTAGAGCGGGCGGCGCGTGTGCATAGAAAAGGGGGGCGGGGCAAGACAGGAAGAGGGACCCAAGGGGGACATTTTTATTTCATCACTTTATTTGGGAGATATCAGATATGACAATATATCACCTGCACACCGGGCCGCTCTGTACGAGGGAGGAAAGTCGGGAATAAAGATTTTTGTTATGGTTATTTAAGTGTATTTTTAATAATATTACGTGTATTCTAATAACCACAATGATGATCATAATATTTATTTAAATGTATCCTAATAATAACATTTTTTAAAGCACATTATAATAATAACAGCAATAATAATAGCAATAAGAATAATATTTATTACAATGTGTCTTAGTATGAATAATATTTATTAAAGTGTAATCTAATAATAATAATCATTATGATGAGAATAATATTTATTAAAATGTATCCAAATATTAATAACATTTATTAAAGCATATAATATATATATTGTGAAAGAAAAAAAGAAGTAAAGTGTATAATAATCTAAGAAAAAAGCAACAAAAGTGGGACTTTAAATGAAGTGCGTAAATGTCCAAAAAACAAAACCGATGAACTACTAGGAAAATTTTTTTAAATTCATAGAAATAAAACATGCATATAGTAATAATATGTCAATCACAAATAGAGAGAAATATCAGCAATAATAGCAGCAAATATACATGATTCAATGAATACAACAACTCTCCATGGTACACCAGTAAGATGTTAATACACAACAATATAATAAAGAGTATTGCCTGCAAAATAAGCCTCCAAAAAACTCAAAAAATTGGGAAATAGCATGACGCTGGTGAGAAACGCGACAATGGTAGCTCTACGCGTTTCGTGGCCTTTTCTGCCACTCGTCAGGAGCAAGCGCGTATCTTGATCTAAAATAAAAGATATAAAAATGATCTAGTAATTATAAACATGAAACGGAGGTGGGGTAATTGAAAAGACCCCACACAGAGTGCATGCTTGCACATTGTGGTTCGTGAGTTGGTGGCGGAGGCCATACATCGCTCGGCAATCGGAGACACCACCCCCCCCGGGAGCTGAGGTGGACGGACCGTGGGGGGCAACACAAAGGGCGCCATCCAAGGCAGACAAGGACCCCCGAGGCAAACCTGGAGTAGAAAGTACAGATAGGAAATCAAATTGCGCCACATGGTTTGTTTGCTTGGCGGTCTTGCTTGGGTGCTTCTATCTAGCCTTCTTTCCTTGTCTTCCACATGGTCACACATCTTTCTTCTTCTTTTCTGGTAACTTCACCCCTGTATTCTCTATTCACACTTAGCTGTTCACCTCTATGGTATGGTCGCAATTTGATTTCCTATCTGTACTTTCTACTCCAGGTTTGCCTCGGGGGTCCTTGTCTGCCTTGGATGGCGCCCTTTGTGTTGCCCCCCACGGTCCGTCCACCTCAGCTCCCGGGGGGGGGGGGTGTCTCCGATTGCCGAGCGATGTATGGCCTCCGCCACCATCTCACGAACCACAATGTGTAAGCATGCACTCTGTGTGGGGTCTTTTCAATTACCCCACCTCCGTTTCATGTTTATAATTACTAGATCATTTTTATATCTTTTATTTTAGATCAAGATACGCGCTTGCTCCTGACGAGTGGCAGAACAAGCCACGAAACGCGTAGAGCTACTATTGTCGCGTTTCTCACCAGCGTCATGCTATTTCCCAATTTTTTGAGTTTTTTGGAGGCTTATTTTGCAGGCAATACTCTTTATTATATGGTTGTGTATTAACATCTTAGGCTCCATTCACACTAGCGCGTTTTTTGATGCATTTTGCATTTTGCAGAAATGCACGGGAATTTTTTAACATGGGTTCCTATGGAACATGTTCACATCAATGCCTTTTTGTTTCTCTGCATTTTTGGAAAGGGTCGGGGACTTTTTTTCATGCAAAATGCAGCGTTTTGCATGTAATGGATTTCAATGGACAAGCATCAAAAACGCAAGTGCACCGTTTTTGCAGCGTTTTTGATGCGTTTTTGGTGCGTTTTTGATGCGTTTTTGCCGTTTTATTTATTTATTTATTTTTTTATTTTTTTTTTTTTTTTTATTTTTTTAAGACTGTAAAAAAAATGTAAAAAAAAAAAAAAAAAGAACGCAAAACGCAAATCGCGGCAAAATCGCGGCAAAAACGCGGCAAAAACGCGGCTCAAAAACGTGGCAAGCATGAAAAAAAAAACTCCAAAAACGCTCAAAAGCAACATGCATAGGTGTGAATCGAGCCTTACTGGTGTACCATGAAGAATTGTTGTATTCATTGAATCATGTATATTTGCTGCTATTATTGCTGATATTTCTCTCTATTTGTGATTGACATATTATTACTATATGCATGTTTTATTTCCATGAATTTAAAAAAAAATTTCCTAGTAGTTCATCGGTTTTGTTTTTTGGACATTCACGCACTTCATTTAAAGTCCCACTTTTGTTGCTTTTTTCTTAGACTAGTATAGGGATGGAAACGCATGACCTCATCCTGTCATGGTTTCATTTAAAGTCCCACGGGATGGTCAGTCCCAAACCCTTCTCTAATATAAGTGTATAATAATAACAATATTATTGTAGTGCACTTTAATAAAGGTTATTAATTTTTAGGATTAATATTAGGATACATTTTAATAAATATTATTTTTATTTTTATTATTATACACTTTATTATATGCTTTAATAAATGGTATGATTATTAGGATATATTTAAAAAAAAGATTATTCTCATCAAAGTGCATTATAATAATAATAATAATAATAATAATAATAATAGCTATAAAAATAATATTTATTAAAATGTATCTTAGTATGCAGGGCCCTCTGATTCTTCCTCTATGGATTTGTAATGTAATTGTACTGTCTGCCCTACTGTTGTAAAGCACTGCACAAACTGTCAGCGCTATATAAATCCTGTAAAATAATAATAATAATAATAATAATGAATAATATTTATTAAAGTGTATTCTAATAATAACAATAATAATAATAATAATAATAATAATAATAATAATAATAATAATAGCAATAAAAATAATATTTACTAAAATAAATCTTAGTATGAATAATATTTATTAAAGTGTATTCTTATAATAATAATAATAATAATAATAGCAATCAGAATGATATTTATTAAAATGTATCCTAATATTAATAATATTTATTATAGCATATAATAATAATAACAATAAAATGTATATTCATTAAAATGTATCCTAATTTTAATCCTAATATTAATACCATTTATTAAAGTGCATTCTAATAATAATATTAATATTAATAATATCAATAAAAAAATAATATTTATTAAAATGTATCTTAGTATGAATAATATTTATTAAAGTGTATTCTAATAATAATAATAATAATAATAATAATAATAATAGCAATTCAAATAATATATACTAAAATGAATCTTAGTATGAATAATATTTATTAAGGTGTATTCTAATAATAATAGCAATAAAAATAATATTTTTTACCATGTATCTTAATATTAAAAATACGTATTAAAGTGTATAATAATAATAAGAAGAAGGATAAAAATATTTATTAAAGTGTATCTTAATATGAATATTTCTTATTCAAGTGTACACTAATAATAATAATAACAATGATAATAATATTTAATAAAGTGTATAATGATAATAATAATAATAATAACAAATAATATTTATTAATATTTATTAAAGTGTATCTTAATATGAATTAAGAATTAAGAATATGAATATGAATGATATTTATTAAAGTGTACAATAATAATAACAATGATAAATATAATTAATTAAGTGTATTATAATAATAAAAATAACAATGATGATAATATTTATTTAAGTGTAACTTAATATTAATAATATTTATTAAAGTGAATAATATCCCAGAAAATATCCTGTGCATGCACAGATGTGCTGAAGGGCTCTGCCAGGGCCCGACCACTGGGGAGAAGTGCCATAATGGGTGCCGCCACGGGGGAGGAGGGTGGAACAAGGGGACAGAGGACTGAAGTTTCTCTTTAACAAATGTCATTACAATTCCGAAACACTTTAATAAATGTTATTATTATTGTATATGTTAATAAATATTATTAATATTAACATACACATTAATAAATATTTTTTTTTTGTTATTATTATTAAAAAATTTTTTTTTTACATTTATTATTAATAAACATTTGATATTAATCACCCAGCAATGGCGTGGGGGGGGGGGGGGGGGGGTTCTGTAGTCCTCAAAGATAGCTGGGAACAATGTAACTAAAAACAGCAAGGCAGAGAACACAGAAAGTTATCCGCTCACTGGATTTCTGGCGGGATCAACAGGTATTTTTTTGCAGTAATAAAATATAATAATACATTTTCATATTTAACTGACCAAAATAGAGAGAATACAAGAAGTTGAATGCTGGGGATCGCACACTCTTTCCACCATCAGTCATTCTGGACAGAGGCTGTCTGTTGTGTCCTTCAATGGGATTACTGACAGGAAGTCGGCTGTGTACATGAAAATGTCTCCCCCCACAATCAGAAGGGTTATCTTTATTAGTATGGGCTCCAATAGACTTCAGATTCCTCCTACAATACACACTTCAATCCTATTATCAGCACTTGAAGATAAATCAGCTTTCATCTGAATTTATTCGTCCATAAAGAGCAGGAAGACAACAATACAGCGACAATCCACTTAAAGGGGAAGTCAGTCATTGTCTCTCTTGGGCGCTGCAATGATGAGTCCCAGCAATGACTCCGCCCACTTTAGTATCTTCCTTTCTAGGTTTGTGGGTGTTCCCACTCCTGGGGTTCCACTTTGGCAAACCACCAACCAAACAGAATAAACACTCAAAGTACTTGTTTTTGCCGTCTGTGTCCCATTGGGGAGATTTTCCTTCACTTCCTGTTCCATCGCCAAAAAAGGAAGTGAGAGGAAATCCCTCCAACGTGAGGGAATTCCCCGGTTGTCACCAGATCTAATGTCCCCAATAGATGAGTTCTCACCAGTGGCGGTGTTCTATCAGATTACCGCTTCCCTTCAGATTGTGTAACGGAAGTGATGTTCCAACCAAAAAATACTTATTGCGCATGTACTATGCGTTCCAACCATGGGTCATGCGTTCCAACCATGGGCTATGCGTTCCAACCATGGGTCATGCGTTCCAACCATAAGCTATGCGTTCCAACCATGTGCTATGCATTCCAACCATGGGCTATGCGTTCCAACCATGGGCTATGCGTTCCAACCATGGGCTATGCGTTCCAACCATGGGTCATGCGTTCCAACCATAAGCTATGCGTTCCAACCATGGGCTATGCGTTCCAACCCTATGCTATGCGTTCCAACCATGGGCTATGCGTTCCAACCAAGTGCTATGCGTTCCAACCATGGGCTATGCGTTCCAACCATGTGCTATGCATTCCAACCATGGGCTATGCGTTCCAACCATGTGCTATGCATTCCAACCATGGGCTATGCGTTCCAACCATGTGCTATGCATTCCAACCATGGGCTATGCGTTCCAACCATGGGCTATGCGTTCCAACCATGGGTCATGCGTTCCAATCATAAGCTATGCGTTCCAACCCTATGCTATGCGTTCCAACCATGGGCTATGCGTTCCAACCATGTGCTATGCATTCCAACCATGGGCTATGCGTTCCAACCATGTGCTATGCATTCCAACCATGGGCTATGCGTTCCAACCATGTGCTATGCATTCCAACCATGTGCTATGCATTCCAACCATGGGCTATGCGTTCCAACCATGGGCTATGCATTCCAACCATGGGCTATGCGTTCCAACCATGGGCTATGCGTTCCAACCATGGGCTATGCGTTCCAACCATGGGCTATGCGTTCCAACCATGGGCTATGCGTTCCAACCATGGGCTATGCGTTCCAACCATGGGCTATGCGTTCCAACCATGGGCTATGCGTTCCAACCATGGGCTATGCGTTCCAACCATGTGCTATGTGTTCCAACCATGGACTATGCGTTCCAACCATGTGCCATGTGTTCCAACCATGTGCTATGCATTCCAACCATGGGCTATGCGTTCCAACCATGGCCTATGCGTTCCAACCATGTGCCATGTGTTCCAACCATGTGCTATGCATTCCAACCATGTGCTATGCGTTCCAACCATGGGCTATGCGTTCCAACCATGGGCTATGCGTTCCAACCATGTGCTATGCGTTCCAACCATGGGCTATGCGTTCCAACCATGTGCTATGCGTTCCAACCATGGGCTATGCGTTCCAACCATGGGCTATGCGTTCCAACCATGTGCTATGCGTTCCAACCATGGGCTATGCGTTCCAACCATGGGCTATGCGTTCCAACCATGGGCTATGCGTTCCAACCATGGGCTATGCGTTCCAACCATGGGCTATGCGTTCCAACCCTGAGCTATGAGAAGGAGGTATTCTGAGGTATTCTGGAACTAAGGGGCCAAGCCCAACCCCTGAAAAACAACCCCCACCATAATCCCCCCTCCACCAAAAGTTTTGGACCAGTGTACAAAGCAAGGTCCATAAAGACATGGAAGAGCGAGTTTGGGGTGGAGGAACTTGACTGGGCCTGCACAGAGTCCTGACCACAACCCAATAGAACAGCTTTGGGATGAATTAGAGTGAAGACTGTGAGCCAGGCCTTCTCATCCAACATCAGTGCCTGACCTTACAAATGGGCTTCTGGAAGAATGGTCAAACATTCCCATAGACACACTCCTAAACCTTGTGGACGGCCTTCCCAGAAGAGGTGAAGCTGTTATAGCTGCAAAGGGTGGACCAACTCAATATTGAACCCTCCGGACTAAGACTGGGATACCATTAAAGTTCATGTGCGTGTAAAGGCAGGTGTCACAATACTTTTGGTAATATAGTGTATATTATAGTTATTATTATTATAGATATACATAGTTATATGAAGAAGGATGTAGCAGCGATCTAGCGCTGCTACATCCTTCTTCATTTTATCCAGTGTGTATCTCACTTTTAGTGGCTGCTCATTTCTATTTTTTATTTTATTTATTTATTTTTTTTATTTTCACTATTAGAGGTTTTTGTAGTAGCGCGGTATTTTTCCCACTGTTTACACATAGTTATATATTGTATATAATTGTTAAAGTTACTGTACATATATTATCATTGTATTTATTAATGTGAGAGTTGACATACAGAGGCAAAAAAAAAAAACACCTGATGTACAAATGTGATATCTTGTAATTGTCTGGCATCATTTGAAGACATATTTTATTATAATAATTGTGTACTAAACAATAATTAATTAATTGGTAATTATCTACATAACGTTGTGCTGAGATTAAAGTTGAGCAACTTGAAAATCCCGACATTCTATCTAAAAAATCTTCTACGATTTTTTTATGTGAATAACAATCAAACGACCGTCTTTGGTTTTTCCTAACAAACTTTTATATACCATTGAATGTTTTTTGTTACATTTATATGTATTTTATAGATTTTATCCGATGTTTTAGACACCAATCCCAAAGAAGTGCCTGGTGGAGTGAATGGCGCTCCGTGCGCATTTTTATGACCGATAAATATTTCGTTTTTGAAGACGTATTTCTCAAGAGCCTTATTTTGGCACACGGGAACCTCTGTTGGCTTCATCTCCGTTTTTTGGGGCAAACAAAATCTTTTAAGTTAATCAATAGTCATTAATAGTTAATCCGTTAACACTTTCTCTTCTCCCTCCCCATTACACTCCCTTCCTGGTGTCACATCTCAGGATTTCCATTCACATGTCTTTGCATTATGTACACAACACGACTACAAATGTGAGTGTATATTGGGGATTATCCCCCCCTAATAGAGGACTTCCCCCTCCTCTCCATCCATGAGGTCCTCCCTGAGCTCAGGCATGGTCAGTATGGCTCTGCTGTGTTATCTGCAGGTAGGTCAAGGAGATAAGAGGCCCCCTACCATTGAGAACTGACCCCATATACTGCAGGAAAGGGGTGGGGGAGGGGATACCTGGCCTGGGGGGGGGGGGGGGGGGGGGCAGGCAGACAGTAGCAGGTCCTGTGGTGTCTTTGATGTTGGGAGAGAAGGAAAACAAGGAGGAAGTTGCCTGACTTTATGACCCGGGCCAGAATTGGCCATAGAGGACATCTGCCCATTGGTTACACACATGCTGAATGAAAAACAATTTTGTTTCATTTCACTTAGTTATGTAAATATTTCCGCGTAGATAAATTTGTTGAATTCGTTTAATTTGTTTTCGGAGTTTGTTCCATTTCATTTCATTTATTTGTTTTTTAATTTGTTTAAAATTTTCTGATTTCGGTCAAATTGAATTCAATTTGATCAAATTTAGAAAATTCCAATCAAATTTGAATTCATTCTATTCGAAATTTGAATTTCAGAACACGGTTATATTTGTTCTATTTTATTCTATTCTATTGTTTTTCTTCTATTCTATTATTTTATTTTCTATTCTATTGTTTTCCATTCTAATCTTTTCTATTTGAATGTATTCTATTCTAAATTTAGGTTTCGAAAAACGGTTATATTTATTCTATTCTATTGTTCTCATCTCTCTTCTCTTGTCTTCTCTTCCCTTCCCTCCCCCTCTTGCTCTCCTCTTCTCTTCTCTTCCCTTCCCTCCCCCTCTTGCTCTCCTCTTCTCTTCTTTCCCCTTCCTCTCTCCTCCTCCCTCTTCTCCTCTCTCCCTTTCCCTCGTCACCTCTCTCCTCTCTCCCTTTCCCTCGTCTCCTCTCTCCTCTCTCTCTCTCTCTCTCTCTCTCTCCTCTCTCCTCTCTCCTCTCTCCCCTCTCCCCCCTCTCCCCTCTCTCTCTCTCTTCTCTCTTCTCTCCTCTCTCCTCTCTCCTCTCCTCTCTCCTCTCTCCTCTCTTCTCCCCTCTCTCCTCTCTCCTCTCTCCTCTCTTCTCTCTTCTCTCTTCTCTCTCCTCTCTCTTCTCTTCTCTTCTCTTCTCTTCTCTCCCCCTCTTGCTCTCCTCTTCTATTCTTTCCCCTACCTCTTCCCCTCCATCTTCTTTTTCTCTCCTCCTCCCTCTTCTCCTCTCTCCCTTTCCCTTGTCACCCCTCTACTTCTCCTTCTCCCTCTCCTTCCCTTCTCTTCTCTCCTTATCTTCTCTTCTCTTCTCTTCTCTTCTCTTCTCTTCTCTTCTCTCCCTCTCCTTCTCCCTCTCCTTCTCTTCTCTTCTCTCCCTCTCCTCTTCTTATCCCCTTCTCCCTCTTCTATTCTCTCCCTCTCCTCTTCTTATCCCCTTCTCTTTTCTCCCTCTTCTCTTGTCTTCTCTTGTCTTCTCTTCTCTTCTCTCCAAACCTACCAAGACATGGCCGTCCACCTAAACTGACCGGCCAGGCAAGGAGAGCATTCATCAGAGAAGAGCCAAGAGGTCCATGGTAACTCTGGAGGAGCTGCAGAGATCCACAGCTCAGGTGGGAGAATCTGTCCACAGGACAACTATTAGTCGTGTTCTCCACAAATCTGCCCTTTATGGAAGAGTGACAAGAAGAAAGACATTGGAGAAAGAAAGTCATAAGAAGTCCTGTTTGTAGTTTGTGAGAAGCCATGTGGAGGACACAGCAAACATGTGGAAGAAGGTGATCTGGTCAGATGAGACCAAAATTCAACTTTTTGGCCTAAAAGCAAAACGCTATGTGTGGGGAAAACTAACACTGCACATCACCCTGAACACACCATCCCCACCGTGAAACATGGTGGTGGCAGCATCATGTGGTGGGGATGCTTTTCTTCAGCAGGGACAGGGAAGCTGGTCAGAGCTGATGGGAAGATGGATGGAGCCAAATACAGGACAATCTTATGCCGCGTACACACGAGCGGACTTTACGGCAGACTTTGTCCGGCGTTTTTTTCGACAGACTTTACGACAGACTTTCCGAACAAACGGACTTGCCTACACACAATCAACCAAAGTCTGACGGATTCGTACGTGATGACGTACACCAGACTAAAATAAGGAGGTTGATAGCCAGTAGCCAATAGCTGCCCTAACGTCGGTTTTAGTCTGTCGGACTAGCATACAGACAAGCGGACTTTTCGACCGGACTCGAGTCCGTCGGAAAGATTTGAAACATGTTTCATTTCTAGGTCCGTCAGAGTCTGCAAAAGACTTGAGACTGGGGCGGAGGTTCACCTTCCAGCAGGACAGCTACC